>CM057343.1:28364139-28891410 GCA_030015575.1 Agapanthus africanus
GCTTTGTTTCATCTGCCTCATCTTTGACTCGGTATACCCACTTATTCAATAAGGATTTCTTTCCAGCGGGTAACTTGGTTAACTCTCAGGTCTTATTGAGCATCAACGAATTCATTTCTTCCTTCATGGCATGCTCCCACTCACTACGAGCACCATCTTGCAATGCTTCTTCAAGAGTCTCTGGCTCACCCGAATCTGTATATAAGATGTGATGATAAACACTATTTGCCGATGGATCAAAAAAGACTTTGAGTCTTTTCACGCGAGTACTTCTTCTCAACGCTAAAATCTCTGTATGTGTAGGTTCTGGAATTATCGGTTCACCGACCGGTTTAGGATCAACGATCTCTGTGGGAACTCCCACACCATCACTTGTAGCAGGTTCTTCATGAAGCTCCTCGTGTTCTTGCAGCAATGGTGCACTTTGTACTGGCTCAATGTCTAACTCTACCATGCTAGATTTGGTTATTGGCTCTTCAACTTGCTTTCGGTCCTTGTACATCTCATTCTCGTTGAACACCACATTCCGAACTCAAATGACTTTGTTGAACTCATAATCCCAAACATGCTACCCGTACTCGTCACCGTCATAACCAAGGAACACACGCTTGCATGACTTTGCATCAAGTTTCTTTCTCGAGTCACCGTCAAGTAAGTAATATGCCAAACAACCGAATACTCTTAAATACGAGTAATTAATCGGTTTTCCTGACCATATTTCTTCTAGAATCTTTTCATCCAACATATTAGATAGACTGCAATTGATCAAGTGAACGGCCGTGTTTACTATTTCGGTCCAAAGATAAATAGGGAGCCCTGCATGTAGCCTCATGCTTCTTGCACGCTCCAAGATGGTCTGGTTCATCCGCTCGACAACACCGTTCTCTTGTGAAGTTCTTGAAACGGTTCTCACTCCATGAATGCCTTCTTCTCTTAAGAACTTAGCAAATGCCAAACTTATATATTCACCATTATTTTCATATTTTAATGCTCTCATTTTGCAACCTATATCATACTCTACTATAGTCATCCAATATTTGAATATCTCAAAAACATCATACTTCTCTTTAATAGGAAACACCAAAGTCCTCTTCGTAGAATTATCAATAAGAGTCATAAAGTATTTATTTTCTCCCATTGAAATTTGTTGAGCCGGGCCCCAGACGTCTGTATGTACCAACTCCAAACGCTCTACTTTGTGCTTCACGCCATCAATTCGAAAACTAACCGCCTTTTGCTTTATGAGAACGCAATCTTCACAAAAATCCATCTCGAAGCTTTTTAAACCGGGCAGCAATTCTCGACGATGTAACTCCTTCACACCTTTCTTACCAAGATGTCCCAGTCGATAATGCCAGATAGTAGCATCACCGTATGTGGAAGAAGTGGAAACCGCCAAGTACTCTGAACTTGCACCTTTAAGCATATAAAGCGAGCCAGCACGCTTTCTCTTAGCAACAACACGTGACCCAGAAGTAATCTTCCATTCTCCATTACCAAAAGAGGTAACATGCCCCTCTCGGTCCAACACACTAGCCGAGATAAGATTTTTCTTCATTTTCGGAATATGTCGCGTTTCATGCAACACTAGACAAGCACCGCCATTAGTTTTCACCTTCACAACTCCTTTTCCTTCTACTGGACATTGCTCACCATTACCCATGGTCATATGACCAAAATCACCGCTTTCGTACTCAAGAAATTCACATCGTCTAGATGTGCAATGAAAAGAGGTGTCAGAATACAAGAACTAATCTAAAGTCTGCATGGCCTCCCAAGCAGACAAGCACAAATTGTTGAACTACTCATTCCTTACAACATATGCACCGTCATAATTGTCACCTTATTTCTTCTTCTCATTTTTGTATTGTTCACAATCCACTCTTTTATGACCCGGTTTGTGACAATACCAACATTCATTGTTTCTGTCATCTTTACTTTTACCGTTTGATTTTGATTTCCCGCCCCATTTCCTTCTACTTTTACTTCTGCCTCTATCCTCCATGGCTAGAGCAGTAGTGGATGAAAAACTTGATGAACTTTCTTCTAAAACCTTCCTCCTCATCTCCCCATCCATAATATAACTCATAATATCATCCAAAGTGAGATTCTTTCAATGTACCCGAGATAGTTTGTACAACGATATTGTAAAAATCTGGTAATGAACATAGGAATAAAAGAGCTTGTAATTTTATTTTCAATTTCATACCCGCGCTTTCCAATTGATTTACAACTTGTATGAAGTTATTCATGTGATCAGGAACAGTACTCTTCTCGGATAACTTCATGTTTACCAACTTCCGCAACAAGAAAATTTGATTGGATGTCGACGACTTCTCATATGTATTTGAAAGTAATTCCATGGCTTCTTTTGCGGTTTTAGACTTTGCAATATGGAAGCCGGTCTTCTTCGTCAAGCCGAAACGAATAGCACCAAGAGCTTTTCTATCCAAAAGATCGTACTTGGCTTTACAGACACATCAACCTCTTCACCTTCTTTGATGGCTGACGTCAAACCCAATATTGGTTCATGTAGATTTTTTGATATAGATAATCTTCCATTTGAAGTTTCCACCTTGTAAAGTCGTGGCCCTCAAATTTCTCAATTTTAATTTTATCCTCCGACATTTTTTCTTGCCGCTGCAGCTAAATTAACCTCTCCTTAGATCTGAACAGCCGCTTTCAAAACTACGATCTAAGAAAGTGAGGAAGAGAATACAAACGTCGTTACCCACCGTTAATTTAGATCATAGAATAAAAGACCCTTTGGTTCTCTAAACTCTGATACCACTTGTTAGGAAATTAATGCTGGCACAAGCGAGAAATAAACGGCAATTGAAACGATAAAACTAAATAATCAGCACAACAGAACAAGACACAGAAAATTTATTTTCGTAGTTCACCCAACACTGACTATTTTTGCGTCGTAGAAACTCTCTACGATATCCACTATATGTTTTGCACAGTTACAAAATTACTTTCAACAAGAAATCTCACGATCTCTGTAATCTCACGATTATAATATTTGTGAATACTTTTTATAAATCACTCACTGATTTATATTTCTTGATTTTAGCCTTCTGTGTATCTGAAGAAGAGAAGAGAGAATATCTTATAGAGGAGAGAGTATAAAATGATCATGAAAGAGCCACCCACCATTACTTTCAAAGTCCACAAAGCATTCAATACTTTAGAAAAAATTGTCATTCAAAGACAAAGCTCTTAAGTAATGCATGAAAAAATAATGGTCATTATAAGACAAAACACTTGAAGGCTTTTGTCTTGCAACCAAAAGAAAATGAAGAGAAAGGAACGACAACCAATACTGCCCGCGTGCGTTGACCGTATGCACGTCAGCACATGCGTCAGATTTCTGAACCGGACCGGGTTTCATTCTTGGGGTGTTTTTTCTTTAGCATAGGCTCCATAATCAACAAAATTTAGTATTGGCATCGCTGTCCTTCAGCCATAATTGCCTGCTTGGAAGAGGCAAGAACTGATCTCATGCCTTGCAGTGTTGTGTAGACGAGCTCTCTGAGTGATAACATCAGAATGCATGTGACTTTATCACTAGAGGTGTATGATCTGAACTTATCGGTGTCTCCTGTTGTAATGAAGTTGTAGAAATTAGAGAAAGTCATTGTTGATTAACGAAGACCTTGTCAAGCTCCTCATAAATTTGAGTATATATCTGGGTTATCATGATTATTACACCAAGTTAAACAACTGCGATCATGAGGTTCAATCTTATTTAGATTCAGATCCAGAATGAAGTCTCGAAAACTCCAAATTGCCTCTAGGGTCCGTTTTAGTTTAATAGCAAGGATGATTTGTAACGTACATGTTGACCTCAACAAATTAGTTTTTTTTTTTCAAAATCAAATAAGAGAAATTTTATGATGGTTGCTACATATAACTAGTCATCAGGTGAACATGTACGTGACAACCCTGAAAAAAACAATAAAAATCCTAGCGCAGGCCATGTACTCCACTCCAACCCTCCTTAATTTTGAATCGTTCTACAATTAATGCTGCAACAATTCATTTTCAAAACGGTAAGTTTTTTGAAGTATGAGCTAATGCTGCTTGCTTATATATATATATGCATGCTTGGATCTAAATTTTAGATTTAAGTTTCATGGTTATGTATTTTTGGCTTTGTTTCGATCAATTCTTCTATTTCCTCCTTTGTATTCTGCATAGGGTAGGGCATCCATGATCATGAAATTTGAATGTGTATAAATTCATTTTATCCATGCTTAGTTGTTCTTCTGATTTAACTCTTGCTTGAAAGTGCGGCGAACGTTTTTCGAGAGATGATGAAACCCAATGAAATTCGGATGTTGATTATGATACTAAAGTGTATGTTATATTGGTATTGGAATTAAGCATCACATTAAACATACTGTTTCTCAATCGGTAAAGAGAATTTAAAAAACAGTGCTACGGTTTTTTCCTCAATCTGTCGACGCGTTGCATTTCTCGCCGTCTTTTTCACTATTAAATAATAGTAAAGATGAAGCTAGGGATGATGAAACCGAGAAAGATGATGAAGGATGAGATGGGAGCAAGAGGACGTGGAGTATCAGTGTGCAATTCGCCAAAAGGATAAAATGAGAAAATCTAACTGAGAATAAAATTAGCTTTGATGTAAAGTGCCTTATTGAAAAAACTACAAACCATTTGGCTCTATTTAATTAGTCAAGAAAATCATTAAAAAAAAAGGTTTAATAAAAGAGGAAACGGGGCTTGCAGGTCCTTGCAGGTCCAAACTGCAGCGGATTCTTAGATAGGCCAGTAGGGCCCGCTGGCTATTTTACAGTTAGGCCCCTGGACTCCACAGTCCCACGTGAGAACGTACTGCAGTTTTGAGCCTGCAAACTCCGTTTTATCTTAATAAAAAGGAATTTTGTGTAAAAGTATATGCTCGCACGTCTCTATTTGATTAGATGCATCATAACTAGCCACGTGATCAATTGTCATGTAGCAACCACCATAAAATTTGGTCTTGGATCATTTATACATAAAAGATGCGGGGTATACAGCTTCATTTTCCTATGATGGCGAGACTTATGACAAGACTGCGTGCTTACATTTTACCGTTGTAATCTTAAAGATTCTTATGCCTGCTTACTTGAAATATCTTTTCTCAGATATTATATTATACTTTAGTTATCCTATCCTACGCTTTTCACTTGGCTCCCTCGATCTCGCCGAATAATTCAATCTCAAATGGCGTGGGAGCTTTTCTTTTGGCTGTATGCCTTCGCCTCCGTCATCGCCCTCATCGCCCTCAATGCTTATCAGGTACCCTCATCACCTCAAAACCCTAATTTCTGCATACATGAACGGAAACCCTAAAACGATTGATTGCGTTATCACTTCAAATTCGAGATTGCTTTAATGATAGCATGTGAAACCCCTAAAAAGATTGTATTTTTATTGATATGTAGGATTTAGATGCAATTTAGTTACATGTTGCTCTCGTTAATTATAAATTATTGATGAATATGATCTCCATCATCAAATATTAAAATTTGATATCATAATTTTCTTTTTAAATAAAAGGAAGAAATATTTTCGTTTTGAAGAGTTAATGAAGTTTGTATCTTTGTGAGTATTTTGTTTAAGTATCATTAGGCATACTAAGTTAGCAACTTATATTAATTTTGGACATGTTGGTATCAAACAATTGATCTCAGACAAGTTATTCATATCTCATACGGTAGTGATTGCAAGCTTTTTTTTTGTTTAGGTCCTGTTCGGGTATGGAGTTGAGTTTTCTAGACTGGAGTTTCATTAAGTTAAACAGTTTATTCCAAAACGATAACTTTGTGCTGTTTGGCATTGAGATAACTGCAGTTATCTAAGCTCTTATCTGCTCTAAGTTTTGTAAACTCCATATTCCAAAACACATCTCTTACAACATAACTAGAGTTTATTTTTTAGTGGAGTTTGGGGCTTGCAAACCAGATTTTGCATCCTCTCTACGTCCATTTAAATATAAACTCCAGATATCCTAACTCTATACCCAAACATGGCCTTAGAATATTTGGTTAATTGCTTCTTGTATTGACTATTTCATTTTCGATCGTCAAACTCATGGAGCAGCTCATTTGCTTATCTGATTTGGAGTATGACTATATCAACCCATATGATTCATCATCTCGTATAAATGCGTTGGTCTTTCCGGAATTTGTGGTTCAAGGAGTGTTATGTACGCTTCTGATCCTAGGATGGCATTGGTTTCCGTTTCTGCGAATGGCACCTGTCACTTACTACCATGTAAGATTGTATGTATCGCCTCTTTCCTTATGCATGAGTATATATTTTCGGATTCATGGGATTTGCTCAACCTTTTTGGGGGGGGGGGGGTAGGGGGTGAGGGTTATCATTGCGTCATTGCCTATCTGTTCATTATGTGAGGTTGTTATTAATGGTTTGTCATTACCGCCTACAGTTATCTTCTGTCTAAAACTCAACTAAGTTCATGATTTTAATGCTAGAAACATGTATCGATCTCTTTTTTTTTGTATATTTGAAGAATCATGCCAGGATTATATTGACTATTGTTAAGACAATGCGAACATGTATGACGTGTCTAACAGTCTTGATTTCAATGTAACCCCACTTTACACATTTGATGGACCCAAGCATTATGTTATTAAAAGATCCAATGTGAATCCAAATTAGCCAAGGTAGTTAGATCATGGGATCTTATTTAAACTGACTCTCCACATCCTGCCTAATACTTAACCATAACATCTTTTGATAATCCAGTTTTATTAAGTATCGACGTTAATAATTTCATGCTCTTGTGATAATTTTCTTACGCAAAGTGAACCTTGATATGATTTTGGGGGGGGGGGGGGGATACAGGTAAGATCGAACTAGAACATTTAACTATTTTCAGAGGCACCCTGGTCTTGAGTGCACCCTTACCCTTATCTTAAAGAATCATGATTTCCTCATATTGCTTATGATTTTCCATAAATCGGTTGGCACAATTTTTTATAATTATTATTATATATATAATTTATCATATATTTTTTTCAGGTTTATGAAAAGGCGTCACCGAGTAGATGTCACTGAGATCTTTAGAGTGCTGGATGGAGAGAAGAAATACAGGATGATCAAGCTTGCACTGTACTTCAGCATGTTCATGGTTGTAATTTACAGGTCAGTATCATTTTGCGCATGACTGCAAGTATTACCATCTCACTCTCAGTTATTTGCTAATAAACATTTATGGTTACACCTAATCCTGGAGCTTGTGTAAAAACTTACCTTGATTAATTTATTGCAATGGTTACTGAAATGATAGGTTACTAAATTTTACAATATCAATTTGTTTAATCTAGTTCGATATAGAATTTCATGTATATCACACACACGCGCACGTCTATTTTAATTCAAACTCCTTTTGGGGCCATGCTATTTGGAATTTGTTTAAGAATCCATATTCTTTAATCTCATGTGTCCATCTTTTTAATATCATGGGAAGCATTTATAAAATTCTTTTGCTAATATACTTTTTTGCATATATTTTCCTCAAAATCTAATATATATCAGTCTAATATTCTTATAAAATTTTGGATATGAACTTACATGAAACCGAGAATTACAAATCCGTTAAATTTTAGATTCCTTATTAAGGCATGTGACAAAACCTTAGCATCGAGCACACTAGGATTCTTGCGGAATTTCACATCTCTTTCTTTTTCTTCCTCTCCTTTCCCTATGACTCTCATTCCAAACTCTAGCATCCTGTTAAGGCCCGGCATTTCTGGCTTCTAATTGCACCTCTAGCTAGGAAAAGGAAGCAGCTACTAATAAGTAACCTTGCCAAAGCTGGTCTGTTGACATCATACATAATTTGTTTCTACTTTCTACAGTTTTAAATTTTAAAGTTGTCCAAGCCATTAAAGGATGTAACTTATCTGTCTACTTTTACTAAATTAGAATGTCAAAGTTTCTCTACTTCATCCATTGTTCCAATTATTGATTTTCCAAGAAGAAATATCATGTACATGGGTTTATTTACAAAGCCCGTTTCATCTGAGAAACTTTTGGGAAGCAAATATTAGGTGCTATGAGCGTTGTTGTAGTTACAAGCACAAATTTCTCCGTTATATCCTTTGAATTCTTGTTGTGCAGTCTCGTGGCATCTGCTGTTGTTCTGATGGATGAACATGACAGGAGAACTGGGGTAGTCAGCTGAGCTTTGCAGGTATTCATTTATTTATTCTTCTATCACGTTTTCCCTCCGTATATCTTATATGAATCGAAACTTCTTTTTTCCTTTCTTCAAGAAATGATATCACCGAGGTCCACCAAGCATTTCTCTCTTATTCAAAATTGATCTTTTATGATTTTGGCAAGTCCCTTCTTGTGACTTCCTTTAATTATTATAACGAGGGCTTTAGTTAGCTATGTTGTGTATTATACGAACAGTATTGATCTTTTCCGTATGATACATGCAGGACTTTACATACAAACGATCTAAAGATTACATCGGCTGTTTCATTTAGTTCTGGCAGACAATTGAAATGCGTGCATGCTGTGTTCTGCGATCATCTATGTGGTGAATTACATTATCCGGAGCCAAATCTTCATGTTGGGCTTTAGAAGCTATTTCAGGCTATAGGTCATTCTTCCAAAGTTTCGAGATGTCTTGTTTGTTAGGTTCATAGAATTGTCGGACATAAGAAAGGTCGCGAATATATGTAAATAACTTTTTAAAATAGATGAAGATTGTGTAAATAGACGGTGATTGTGAATTTATGATGGGTGGTTAAATTTACTTGGGTACTTGGTTGCTCCAAGGAGTTCTACTACCTAAAATGAATAAAAATACATCTGTAAGAACAAGAGTCTAGAGGTAGCTCCCATTGAAGATAAACCAAGGGATAGATGGTTTGGGCCTGTGCCAGAAATATTGTTTAGTGCCGCAATTTAAAGTAAGTGCAAGACTTTTTGTGTATGGAGTTACGAGAAATAGACATGGACCTAAACGAGCATGAATGGAGTCGGCTATATGGTCATATTAGCTGTTAAGGTAGTCGAGGGAAGACCCTTATCATTGTTGAGGTAATAAATGCAGTCCAAAATGTTTGAAATAAACACTCACACTCTTGTTATTAATCCACTCCATTACACCATGAGTTATTTGTGTTCAGCTTTGGCTTTTAGTCAACAAATGCGGGAATAACTGCTCTTACGAGTCTGCTCGTAACAATTAGCATTACTTGGCTGGCCGACCCCAGCCTATTAAAATTTTGTTTAGCTGCTTTTCGGCTTTCGAGTTTCAAGAACAGGGCATACTAGTTGTTGAGAGCTTATGTGCTTATGCATACACACGCCCCGTCGCTTCGAACGATTGAATCTGGGGACTCCTATAAAAGAGATAACTGGAAGTTCAAAAAGGGTGGCCGGCCCCAGCCTATTAAAGTTTTGTTTAGCTGCTTTTCGGCTTTCGAGTTTCAAGAACAGGGCATACTAGTTGTTGAGAGCTTATGTGCTTATGCATACACACGCCCTGTCGCTTCGAACGATTGGATCTGGGGACTCCTATAAAAGAGAGAACTAACTGGAAGTTCAAAAAGGGTGAGTTTACGAACAAATGTGCACTTTTCATTTTCTTTGTTTGGCAAAGCTTTAGTAAACATATAGCCAACTGATCTTCGGACTTCACATGCGGTGTACAGATTTCCTTTATACTTTATTTACTAATCCGGTAAATTTCACATAAGCTGCCATGTTGGGGACGAGTTGGTTAGGTTTAGGAGTTTCACTCTATCTCCTATTCTATCCGATGACCAACCGGCATACCTGGAATCTACAGGGTAGACAAAGAGGCATAAAGTTTTCAAGCGGTACAACCTATCTCATTGTCATGCATATGCCCCTCTTTAAACTCTAATATTTCATGCATATGACTATGCTTAATATTTCACCTTAGAATTTCTTAGCACCAACTAAAAATGGCATGTAATTTGTTCTTACATAGTGTTGCTTTTGTTAAACAACTTAAAGACAATAGAAGAATCTCTCTTGCTTGTATTCGCTATTTCATTTATCAGCTTTGAGCTTATGCCTTGTAGTCCTTTATTAGCAAATTTGAACTATCTCGTTATCTTGCCATGCCATTTGTTTAACTATTTTTAAGCAGTGAATTTGTTGGCATTCGTTAGATTAAGTAAGTCTCGATGATTATCTTAGGCCTTGCATTTGAATAATTTCTGCCATAACTATTTTAGTTGTTTGCTACCCTAGCTACATAGCTAGTTTTTCCCCCTACTTTATCTCTCCTTATAAATGACAAAAACAACCCTTACTTTATCCATGAATGATGAGCAAATGGAGTAATTATCCACAGGACATAACCAAACTGGTTATGCTCTGAGAGTAAATTAGCATTACTATATATATATATATATATATATATATATATATGAGAATAATGGAGGAAAGAGGCCATACGAGGGAATTCCCTCCTATGGCGTCGAAAAAATACGCCCTCCATCGTATTTTCCGACGATCGGAATCCATCATTTTCATCATTATCATCTAAGATGTGGGTACGCCAAATTTCATGTGATTCTACAACTTTTTCACCGTTGATTTAGCAATGTAAAAAGTTCTGTTGTCGATAAACCGTTAATTTTGAACCCACTAATTCAACGGTAAAAAAGTTATAGAATCACATGAAATTTGGTGTATCCACATCTTAGATGATAACGATGAAGATGATCGGTGCCGATCGTCGGAAAAAATGAGAGGGCATACTTTTTCGACGTCATAGGAGGGAATTGGCCTCTTTCTTCCATTATTCTCTCTCTGTGTATAAAAGAATAATGGAGAAAAAAGGTCCTAGGAGAGTTTTCATTAGCTAACGCAAAAAAATTCATCCTCCATCATTTTTTCCGATCCGACGATCGACGTTCTTCATCATCATCTTTATCATCTAATATGTTGATACACCAACGTGACTCCACCTTTTCACTGTTGATTTAGTGGGTGTAAATTTAACGGGACAATAGAACTTTTTACATAGCTAAACCTATGATGAAAAATGTTGGAATCACATGAAATTTTGTGTATCTACATCTTAAATGATGATGATGGATGCCGATCGTCGAATAAATTGGTGGAGGTTGTAATTTTTTAAGCCTCCTAAGGCCTCTCTCTCTCTCTCTCTCTCTCTCTCTCTATATATATATATATATAAGAATAACGAAGAAAAGAGGCCTTAAAAGTTATTTTCCTTGGGTGGCGTCAAAATTGTATATCTTCAATGATTTTTTTTTTCCGACTATCGGTGCCCATCATCTTTATTATGTAAGATGTGGATACACCAAATTTCATGTGATTCCACCTCTTCCGTCGAATTAGCAATGTAAAAAGTTCAACTCTATTGTCGGTAAATCGTTAATTTTGCATACTAAATCAACAGTGAAAAGGTGATAGAATCACATAAAATTTGGTGCCTCCACATCTTACATGATGAAGATGATGGACGCCGATCATCAAAAGCAACCGTGAAGGGTATATTTTTTCGACGCCATAAGAGAAAATTCCCTTTTACACCTCTCTCTCTCTCTCTCTCTCTCTCTCTCTCTATATATATATATATATATATATATATATATATGAGCGCTCTATTGCAAACCGGTCCGTGTTTTTTAAAAGCAGGAACACTCAGTGCACAACATATTTGAACGATCCGATATGTTCAAGTTGATCAACCTACTCTTAAATGCATGCGTATGAAAAATCAAAAGATTTGAAGTCTTTTAACCAATGCATCTGATGGGTAAAAAATGAACGTCTTTCAATAATACAACATAAACTCCATCCGATGCATTGGTTAGAGGTTTTCAAATTCTTTGGTTTTTCATACACATACATTTGAGGGTAGGTTGATCGACTTGAACGGATCGGATCGTTAGAATATGTCGTATACCGGGAGTTCCCGTTTTAAAAAAAATGTGAACCGATTTGCAATAGAGCACTTCCATATACAGAGTAGGATCCTATCGGACTATATATATATATATATATATATATATATATATATAAAAGGCCAATAGGAAGTTAGCCAATATGAAATGAGTTGCAAAGTACAGATTATAAAGATATAAATTAAGCATCTCCAATATTGTTTTCATCCTTTAAAATGACTTAATAAATCGGTTACGACATGTTGAAAAAACTTTGAATATATCAGTTTAGCATCTGTTGAGAATGCAGAAAACATAGTCACACATCTGGAAAATTGTGAGATGCGTACGGATATAAGATGAGATAAATCTTCATAAGACTTGAGTCTTTTGGGTGGGGTCCTATTATATTAAAAGCCCATGCATGGGCCCAACCAGAGTTTTACAGCATCTATGGGAATTTTGTTTATTTTCAAGGTGGTCGTGCAATATTGCAGCATAATATTGACTGTATTCAGCACAACCAAAGAAAATGGTAGAACGCTCTATTGTCTATTTGAACATGGACATGCCAACAGAATGCCATGGCATTTCTAATTTTCTTGCCGACTATTTTTACTTATCGCTTCGTCCACATCGAGATCCATCTTGAGTTCTAATCTTCTTTCCCTCATGCTAGCTTTATAGGCAACAACTTGAATTCTTGGATAAACGAGATGATGAATCGAAAATGTTAATATCATCGCAAATTAATCTCGCTCTATTGCTATACAAAAATCTATACATAAAGCCGGGTTCTTGCTTTTCGGTGGCAATTTCAAGTGTGAACAAAGAAATGAAGCTACGATAGTTAAATCCGCATCCAGCTACAGAGATGCATTGTTTCCTTCCGCTGCAACCAATCAAACACATCCATATTTGCGTGGTGTTCCAATATGCCAAAATGGATTGCTTGTTCTTAATCCATTGAAGCCGAACGACAGAGCATAATGAATATTCATGCATAGTTATTGTTTCCGATGATGCGGGATTTGTCGAGGATTGATCGGTGCATATGGCTTCCGTTTTCTTCGTGGCCCCTAAATTTTCTGTTCATGTTACAATCGATGACGAATCAATATTGCATGCATGTGGTTCCATGAAAAATATTATCACAAGGCAATGATTGATGCGTGAAAGAGATTATTAATTATTGCATTATGATGATGATGATGATGATGATGATCCACACATTGTCTCATATAGACCCTGCTCCCCATGTGGAAGCCTACTATATGTTAGTACTATGTTATGGTCTCATGATCCAATAGGGTCGACCGAATGCTGTCAGAATGGAGAAATACTTTTAACTGCGAACCAGAAGTATTTCAATTGGGTGCGAGGTTGGTGATTGGATATAAAATGGAAACGGAGACACAATTCTGAAGCTCTTATTTTTGTCCACACTTTTCTGGCCTATCACCTAGCCTAGATGGAATTTATTAGGTTGGTACGTAAAGTATTTCTCGTCTGATCTATACTATTTAGTATGCCGGATGCAATGTATTTGGACGGTTTCTTTCTTCTTCATCTCCATGCACGTGGTACGTTAATTCATGTTATTAGTTAATTTGAGACCAATTTTGAGATAACATGGGATGTTGTTAAATGAATGTGTAGGTTCGATTACACACGTTCCCTTAAACTACAAGCATCTCATGTTCTTCCTCCCATCTCATCTCAAATGAGCCTACTCCAGTTGGTACCAGGATCTAAATTGGGCACAATGATGCTGCCACGTGGTACGATGCATGTGCATGATCACAAGATGAATCGCTTGGGGGTTTGGCTAATGTCCCTGCTACATTGATCAGGTTACAGCTCACCTTTGCGTTTAGCCTAATCAAGATTTTGTGGAAGTCATACATAGTCTAAGGATTTTGTGGCCCCAACTTCTAGATAAACAAAAAAAAATTATATCCTAGACTAGATGATTTAATTGCCTATTACTTAGGAAATGGTCTAGTGTCATGAATCTGGCAGAATTTAATTAATAAACAAAATTAGGAATTTAATCTCCAAGAAGATGATGAAAAAATAAGCACGAGAAAAACCGTCCAGAAAATGTTATTTTCTAGATTGTCTCGATTAATCAATATCAATCTTTTTTTTAGATGAGCGGTGTCTTTCATCTTGATATCCATTACCGGTAGTGGATGTATACATCAATTTTCTTGTATTTTTTGATATTTTTTGCTCTGTATTGGATGGTTGCAAAATTTTACTTTTTTTTTTATAACTATACTATGTTTTATATTTTTGTATTAACAGGCAAAAGGTATCTAAAGCACATGAAAGTTGGTATATCAATGTATTAGGGCATAAAGAACAAGATGAGCAGTGTTGATTATCTGGAAATATAATTTGATTTTGATTTATTTAGTCCTTGTCGAGAAATTTCCCCCTAAAATATACCATCAAATTTGTGAAGAATTAGGTCTATCAATAGGTCGGGTCTAACTCCAGACCTGATCCAGACCCGATCCAGACCCGTTGATAAAATCTAGATTTGGTATTGGTATGGGTGCATCTAGGTCCAGACCCAACCCGGACAAGATCCGTTTGAATGACATAATAAATGAGTCGGGTCTGGGTCTTTTCAGTTTGAACCCGTTTAGACATGACCCGTCTATGTTAACCCGAACTCTAATCTAGATAGAAGTCTCCTATCTCAGTAATCATGGGTTTTAGTTTTTCAAATTAACATTGTAAGCATGGAATCTATTCTTTTTACTTGTTTTAATAGTTATGCATGACTTATAGATTATAGTTTCAAGTTATTTTAGATACCGTGATACACTTATGTAATTGAGAAGAAAATAAATGGGTTAACTTTTGAAATACCTTAGAGGTTATAGTAGTTGCAAATTTGATCAATAGTTAAAGCTGAATTTTAATTATGCTTTAGCTTTTGAAATAGAGGCCGGCCCTCTCAAAAAGAGAAAGAGTGGCTGCTAATTACAAAAATAACAGCAGAGGTGCTCTGCAAAAATCGTGACCATAAATCCTACGTGCTTTGCACATAGGATACACCAATACTAAAGCGTCCCTGGTTTTATATAAATCTCAACCGTTGCTTTCGACCTTGGATGAGTATGGACCGTTCATCCCAATAGAATGAGTGTTATTATGTTGCTCATAGCAGCCACTCCGAACCCCTCTGTAAATGCCTCCTCGAATTGGGGTAAATCAGCGGGTCTGGGTTCCGCTGATGTCATGTAGTAAATTCTTCCAGTGACACTATATGCATTGTTGGGATGTCATAAATCCTAATTTTGTTATGATTCCTAATCCGACTTAATTCGCCAACCGTTCATGTTCATGGTTCCAAAGCGGAGATGTAAGTAGGTCATGCACCAAGCTAGAAGAAACAACACGATGCGGAATGGTAAAATCAATAATTTCTAACTTGCATGACATACTACCCAAGTGATCATTCTAAAACTATAACTTGCAAAAACAAAAGCCTAGAGCTAAGCGAGCAGAGCATACAACCTTTGATACGTCTTCTCAAAACTCCACTTTTGTGTAGAAAGGTTTCTCCTTTTATTTGAATTCCAAGCTTGGTCTCTAAGGGTTCACCGGTCGAAGTCCCATTGCCGATCCTTCCGTCGAAGATGATTCACGACGATGAATGGCGACTTGAGCCACTCATTCTCTCTTATTAGGTGCTAAGCAGTAAGAGGAAGTGTCGTATAGATTTAGATGAAAGGGGTCTTCACTCTTTTTCTCTCTAATCCTTTTCTTCTTTCTTTTTCTTTTTCTCAAAAATTACTAGTATGAAGGAGAAAAAGAGTAGAATTAGGTTATGGCTAGTCTTAACTTCCCACCATCATCTAAGCTCATGCCACCTCTCTTCTTTCATGCTACCACATGTTCTAAGGTGTGTGAGATGGCTGCACATCACCCTTAGTCATGCAATAATGAGAAAAGGAAAAAATATTTGAGAATAAAAATATTTCATGATTAATATATATTGATCATGACATATAATTGTTCACATCACATGGAACAATTAGAAAAGAGAGAAAAAATGATACTATGTTAATTATACGTATTATCACATAATACCATACAATTAAACTTGTCATTAATTAACAATTAATTCAATGACCCGGTTTAGTCATAAAACCGGTTAGTATCAAAACCCCGTCCAGTTTAAGACAAGTGTCTAACCGGACCCCGCATGCATCCCCATGCGCGCACTACATCATTTCGCTCGAATGGACAAAACATCTGTGTGGGACTTTAAAGACTCGTCATTACGCCGACAGTGAGTTGTCGGATCACATTCTCAACTCACAAGCCCATCAGTGGTATTAGCTGTACGTAACGGCTACTCAGATATTGAACGAAGGAAGGGTCGACAAGAAAACTTGTCTATACCCTACAGAGTCTATTAATTACACTTACCGTACAGTCCGGTCTCTATGCCTAAAAATGTCGCATAATGGGTCTGGGAGCTGGAATCCGTCAAACTTCTAATAACCCGATAAATCGTGCCGATTTTAAGCTCATAACCAAATGAGAAACTATCGATAACGCTTATCAGTAAATCTCGCTTGTCCTGACCAGCGACTTATGGTTATAGCCAATCGTGCACTGCGCAATATCAACTCCCCATACCGGGAGAGACGAATCCCTTCTGATCGCTCATTGCCTCCACATGATCCGGAACTTTACCCAACCACTACCTGTTTGCATAACCCTTTAAACCTGTGGTAGGGTAGTAATCTAGATATAGTGGGGACCACATAAGACATTATGACGATCTCAGGTGTACAGACTAAGCTAAACTTGTGTCATCTGAGGACTGCTATCTGACGATAGGTATAGTACCATCCAGAAGTTCTTGGCGAGCCCGCCCGGTGTACTCAGTCTCTAATGAGCACATGTATACATTTTTTGGTGTCAAACACCGATAGTTGTGGGATCAACCATCGTCCTGTATGGGATTAAGAAACGTATACACTAGTCTTGTTTGGAATATCGATATCCTGTCTCGATATCCTTACGACTAGGAATTTTTAAGGATGTGCTTATCGACTACCCAAGGCCCGCTAGATTGATCGACATCATAGTCCTGGTAGTCAAGTAAAGATCCTTAGAGATTTATCAACATGTATATGTAAGAGCAAGAATAAATGTATGCATGTTATGATAAACTCAAAACCATATAGCATATTATCATTTTGAACAAGATTGTTCTATAGATACATATGACCCAAACATCCAATATAATATACACTAATGGCCTTTAGGGCATTCATATCTAACAATCTCCCACTTGCACTAGGGCCAGTTATTGGTGTATCTCATACCCAACAAACCAAAGAGTCGCTCAAACTGTACTTGGGGAATGGCCTTCGTGAATGGATCCGCTGGGTTTTCTTTTATATTTACCCTCCGTATCTCGATCTCTTTATGATCAACGAACTCCCTGATCAGATGATACCGTCTTAAGATGTGTCTGGACTTCTGATGAGACCGTGGTTCCTTCGCTAATGCTACAGCTCCATTGTTATCACAATACAAAGGTATTGGATTAGCAATGGTCGGAACCACATCAAGCTCTGTTATGAACTTACACATCCAGACCGTTTCTTTGGCAATATCATTAGCAGCAATATACTCAGCCTCCATCGTCGAGTCTGCAATCGTCTCTTGTTTGAAAATCTTCCAACAGACTGTCCCTCCGTTGAGGGTAAACACATAACCCGAATTGGATTTCATGTCATTTTTGTTGCTTTAGAAGCCGGAATCGGCAAATACCTCTATACAGTGGTCACTGTTACCATACATCAAGAACATTTCTTTAGTTCTTCTCAAATACTTAAGAATGTTCTTCACAGCTATCTAGTGTTTCTTCCCTGAGTTTGATTGATACCGACTCACTACATTGTGCATAAGCTACATCTAGTCCGGTACATAGTATCGCATACATTATAAATCCGACTGCCGAAGTATAGGGTATAATGCATATGTAATCGCTCTCTTTATCAGTCTTGAGGGACATATTTTTAGAGAGGGTGATTCTGTGACAACCAGGCAGATTACCGTGTTTGGAATCTTCTATACTAAATCTCTATAGTATGGTGTTAATGTACCTGTTGGGGCCAAAATTTACACCTCGGTTGACCAAGCCAAAATCAAAGTCAACCCCAAGCCAAACGGGCTCAAGCCCAGGCCAAGTGGGCCCATGTCCAACTCAAGCCCGAACATAAAGCGGCTGGCCTCTCCCATGCCAAGAAGAAAATTATGCAATAAATAAGTTCGATATAATTTTCATGCATGAATGTAAAATAAATGGGCAAAAATCCAAATTTTTGTAAAACACATGGCTCATGTGCAAAAAGAAACAAACACATGAGGCATGAGATGGGTAAAATGCCATTTTGTAAAGCCCAAGGGGCTATGTGTAAATTTGTAAGCCTATAAGACAACATAATAATGAAATGAAGAGATAGAATTCATTCCCCTCAAAATCTAGGGTTCCTGTGCCTCCTTCTCCTTCCTCAAGGTTCTAAATCTTCTTCCTCTTTTTTGAATTAAATCAAGAGTTTAACTCTTCTTTTTCTAAAAAGAAACAGTTTTTTACCATAAAATCCTTGAATGGGAACTCAGATCTTCCATCAAATCCCCAAAATGGGTGATTTTTAAGTCTCCCCCTTTTCTCTAAGATCCAGCCAACAGTGAGGAGGAAGAAGGAGACCCATCTAAAAAAAACCCACTTTGAAAAGATCCAAGGCTCAAGAGAAAACTTAGGGCTCAAGGAAGAAGAAAGGGGCCCCCTTTCATCATCTCCGAAAATCTCTTAGGAGTTTAACTCCACAATATATATAATAAATCTTTCTTTTTAGGAGTTCAACTCCAAAAGTCAATTGGAAGTTCAACTCCCGCTGCAGGGGCTAAGCCCCTTTGTCCTTCTTTTAGGAATTTAACTCCAAAAGTTAATTAGGAGTACAACTCCCAGTACAGGGGCTAAGCCCTTTTTTTCACAGACGCCCAGCGTCCACATGCCGGGCATGTGCGTGCTGAGCACGTGAGGTGCTGGCGCCCACACGTCCTTTGGACGCTATCCACCTTTTTTTTTAATATATATACCCACTCCACAACACTTTCCTATTAGAAAAATTTTTTAATGGGGTGCTGCCCCGCACTCCGTAAGGGGGCTGCTAGCCCCCTTGACTCCCAGCCCGCTATTCGAATAGCGGGACCCCCGTAAACTCTGCGAGTCCCCGATATACCCAAGACCCCTTAAAACACAACACACGCACACTGCACATTGAATTTGCATGACCAGTTTGACCCGTCAATCGGAAGTTCCTTCGCTTCAAAGGCGAGGGGTAATTAACAGTAGCTTAGTCCGCGGCTGCTGGAGATTCGGATCTCCACAATCAATAAACTCCCGCCTACCCTAGGTAAGGAGAATCTGTAGTACGCCTGAGAAGCGACACATATTCCCATCTCAATGGGGTGATGAAAAACACCTTACAGTATCTTGACTAGGACAATCCCAAAAGTCGTTTAGATCTATCCCTATAAATCTTAATCCCCGGTATATAGGAGGCATCACCCAGGTCTTTCATGGAGAATTTCTGTGATAAAAAGAGTCGACCGATTGCAGCATGGAAATATCATTTCCTATCAGGAGAATGTCATCCACGTACAATACGAGGAATACAACAACTCCCCCTACAATCTTCTTATAAACACAAGGTTCATCCATATTCTTGATAAAATCAAACTCTTTGATTGCATTATCAAAGCAGATATTCCAACTCCGCGATACCTACTTTAATCCATAGATGCATTTAAGCAATTTGCACACCTTCCCGCTGCTCCTATGCTCAATGAAACCCTTGTTAGGAATATGTATGCCCTAGAGGTCATTATTGTATATTATAGTGGATGCTTGGACATATATATAGAGCACTTTCATACTCGACATGATAGTATGCTATATGGTTGCTTTTTATCTTTACATATACCTTTGTTTTTAGTTTACTGTCTCTTTGATACATGATAATAAAGCCCATAGGATGTTGGCTTAACTACCAGGACTATGATGCAGATCATACTAGTGGGGCTTGTGTAGTCCATAAGCACATCCTTTAACAGTTTCTAGTCGAGAGAGTATCGAGACAGGACATCGATATTCCAGAGTAGACTAGTGTGTGCGTTTCTTGACCCTGTATGGGGCTGTTCCCTTATAAAAAAATAAATAATGAATAAAAAGCGATGAGAAAAATTCCCCAAATGGAGTATCACGTGCCCGCACGTGATACGCCTTGGAGCAAAAATTAAGGCATTGCGCTTAACAAATAAGGCTGAAATCGAGCCTCACGAGTAAGCACGTGAGCATCTATATGCAAAATATGTAGGAGCCTTCCTAAAACAAATAACAGGCCAAAGAAGCTCACGTGTCAGCACGTGATGCTTTTTGTTAAGCTTAACTTCGTGGGGGTCACGTGCCATACGTGACATTCCTAAACATCAGCTCGCGTGCCAACACGTGATGCGTTTCTCTAGGACTGCTGCATATAAGCAAACCAGTTTAATGTCATGGGGTCACGTGCTAAATGTGAGGGTTCCGTGCTAAATGTGAGGGTTCCTAATGCCTTCTGAGCCGATAGAATTAAATTCTAAATAAGAGGGATCAAAACCCAATTTGGAAAATATTTCCCCAATCTTGTTGAAAACAAGAAAAATATGTTCTGTAAAACAGAAGTGCTTGGATCAAAAATCCAACGGTGGATAAAATCCCCGAATCAATTAAAAATCTCTCGATGAGAGATTTCCTTAACTAAATCAACAAACTTGCCTCTACTATATAAAGGATCCAAGACTTCAAGTCTTGCAGAGAGGAGACCCTCCTGTAAGATTTGAGAAACAAAAAAGAAGAAGAAGAGTTCTCTTTGGAAAAAGAAACCCTAGGTAAGAAAAAAGATCTAAAGGTCATTTTATTTCCTCTTACAAGAGTTTAACTCTTCCAAAAAAAGAGCTTAGTTCTTCCTCTGTTGAGGTCTGCAGAAGCAGATCTCCCTACAAGTTGAGAATTTAATTCTCATCGGTGAGATTCTGTTATGTAGTCCCAAAACTTAGAGGAAAGAACTAAGTTTGAAGAATTTAATTCTTCCAAAAGATATAGGAATTTAATTCCTCTGATAAAACTAGGGTTTAACCCTGCATAAGAATTTAATTCTTATAAAACAAAGGATCTGAAATTCTCAAAACTCAGGTCAAGATCACCATGCACATAAAAGAAACGATTAGCGTACAACGCTATAACAACAGATCACGCGTTCCCACGTGAGCACCTCCGAGGAACAAAAAGGAACGACAGAGATCGAGTCACGTGATTCCATGTGACCCCCTAATAGTGCTTAGCACTTGTAAAAGGAAAAGGGGAATAAATTCGGACGGTTTCCATTTTTGGGGCGTCTCGCATGATCCCATATGACCCCCAATAGTGCTTAGCATTGATAAAAGAAAAGGGAATAAACCCAAAGAAGCAATGCCCAATTTTCGGGTGCCTCACGTGTCACACGTGAGCGCTCCAAATTGCAGTGTTTAACGCAGCTTTAGAGTCTCACGTGGAAGCACGTGAGCGCCAAGCAAATATCAGTATTTAACACTGTGAGAGGCCAATCTTAGCCCAAATTATCCAAGTCTTCCGAGGCCAAAATCTTTTGACCATCACTCAACCGAGCCCCCCTATACTCATGTCTCCCTAAATCGACCTTAGTTCCAAAGATGACCAATGATTTCCTGATACATGGCGTCTAAAACAATGTTCGTTACACCATGATCTCTCCCTTCAATCTGGGGTCCCGACAACCAGCAGCACTTGGATGCACTCCCAAACCCATAAGCATACTCCAATGGACCGTAATGTCCTTAACTAGTTATGGACCGTAATGTCCTCAAACTAGCTATGGACCGTAATGTCCTTAAACTAGCTGCGGACCGCAATGTCCTTAAACTAAACCCTCATACCAAAAATGGTGATTTATGGACCGTAATGTCCTTAAACTAAATCAATAGAGCCCAAATGCTCTTTTGTTGGGTCAGAATGATCCTAAAATCATGCTGAGTATATCTTAGTCTAAAATTAGACTAACGTATCCTCAACAAACATTTAAGTTGATCTTAAGCTCAAACGAGATTAACGATCCTTAAATTAACCCAAACCCAAATCCAAGAAACTATGGATTTGGACTAATCCACGCCCTACGGGCAACAATACAAATTAGTCTCCGTATACAATCCACATGCAACCAAAAATAAAACAAACACACGCGACATGAAGTGACCTTCTGGAGCAGGAGAAAGTGGTTACCGTGATACGGTAACGTAATTAACTGCAGGGGCTTGCGCTTGCAGGGAAGAGCGTCCCCACAATCAAAAAACCCCTCACAACGAGGGGGAATCTGACGAAATCCGCTGCAACGGCCGCATCCGTCCAGACCTATGATACACGGTGCCATAAATCAACTTGGTATCTTCGGAGAGGTAGACGGATAAAACCAAATAGAATCTGCCCCCAAATTTAGGCAAGACGTTCGTCTTCCCCATTTTCGGCGGTAAACAGGGGCGATGGTTGATCCCATAATCATTAGTGTTTGACATCAAAAACTGTACACAGGTGCTCATTAGAGAATGGGTACACCGAACAGGACTCGCAGAGAACTCCTAAATGGTACCATACCTATCGTCAGATAGCAGTTCTCTGGTGATACTTGTACAGGTTAATCAGTAGACTCGAGATCGTCATAGTGTCATGTGTGGTTCCCACTGTGCTTTGATTTCCTCCCTACCATGGCTCAAAAGAGTCATGCAAACAGGTGGATTTTGGGTACAGTCCCGAGTCACATGGAGAAAGTGAGCGATAGGAGGGGTTTTGTCTCTCCCGGTATTGGGAGTTGATGTCGCGCTATGCTTGATTGGCTATAACAGCAAGTCCCTGGCCAGGACTGATGAAATTTACTGGTACGTGTTATCAGTAGTTTCTCGAAAGATTATAGGCCACACATTGGCATGACTTATCAAGTTAGTGGGGTCTGACGATTCCACCCCCCAGACTCGATATGCGATATATCAGACGAAGAGACTGGACTGTACGGGTAAGTGTTGCTTATAGGCTTTACGGGAGTTTGGACAAATTTTCTTGTTGATCTTCTATTCGTTCAATACCTGGGTAGCCGTTACGTCCAGCTAGTACAGCTGACGGCTTGTGAGTATCTGATGTGATCATTACCTACTGCCGGCGTATTGACGAGTCTTTAGAGTCCCACAAAGAGGTTTCCTAGCTAAAGCGAAACGAACTAGGGCACGTATGGAGATATGTGCGGGAGCTTGATTGAACACGAGTATATGATACCGTATGCTAATCTAGCGATATTTGATATCAGCCGGGTTATATGTGATATAACCGGATTATTGGATCAAGTGTTGATTCAATGATTTGATTAATATATATATATATATATATTTGATATTGGCCGGTTATATATGATATAACCGAATTATTGAATCAAGTGTTGATTTAATATCTAGTATTGAATATTAGCCAGTTATATGTGATATAACCGGATTATTGAATCAAGAGTTAATTTGATAATTTAACATATATATATATGTATGTATGTATGTATGTAAGTATTTGATATTAGCCGGTTATATATGATATAACCGGATTATTGAATCAAATGTTGATTTAATAATTTGATATTTATTTATATATTTGATATATATATATATATATATATATATATATATTAACTAACATTAAGCTCACTTAAGATTTTCTTCTCTTTATACACACACACGCACACGCGCGCGCGCGCGCGCACACACACACATATATATATATAATATTTGTATCATGGTTGATGATACATACAACATAGATGTATGAGAATCATACAAGAGTAAAAATATAATTGGAATGATTTATATTTTTAAGAAAAAGAAGAAAAGAACGAGTCATGGCTTTGGATGCTTAGAGAAGCATTGAGAAGCCATGACTCATCTCTAATTCTTATTTTATTCTTAGATATTTTATCATTCTTATCTAATCTTATCTCTTAGCTCATGGTTCACAAGACATCCAAGTTGATCTTCTTCATTCTCTCCTCACTAGAATTTTCTTGAGTTGAGAAAAGAAAAAGAGAAAAATATTTTGGTGAGCAAATCTCCTATTTCATCAACCTACACTAATCTAGCCCATTAGTTTAGGTTGTTAACTTCACAAATATATTGATTAGTGATGTGTGAGCTTGAATGAGAGAGATTTCAAGATGGATCATTTTCGGCAACGAAGACAACAATCAAGCTCGATCATTTTTTCAAGTGGAGCCTTAAGAAGAGTTATAGGGACTTCAACTTGGAGCTTTAGAAGTGAAGGACTAGACTACAAAAGCTGTAGACTCTTTACACTTAGTTTAGAATGTAGTTTGCTTACTTAGAAATCCTAAATCTCTAGTTCGATTCTTGTTTAGTATACTTAGCACTCTAAAAATTTTAAATTGTATACTTGATGCTCATATAAACGTAGTAGAGGTGCTAAGACATACTTTTATGGTATCAGAGCCAAGTTAGAGACTTAGGCGAAGTCTAGATGACATTAAAGTGTTCGATCGATGTTTTAGACCCCGTAATTTGTAGTTTCTGTCCATTTTTTCAAAAGTTGATATTTTCACAATTAAAAATGCTCAAAAAATCATGCAGGGTTTTCTATGAAGGCTCATGAAATACGAGAACTTAACTCCATCACTTGGCCGCGGAACCGCCGCCTATACCCTGTATTGGCCGCGGTTCCGCCGTCGAAATATGGTGTTACGAGCTTATTTTCCATGTTTTACTTCATCTTGAAATTCTGGGTTTTCTGGAAATTTTTAATGAGACTCAAGTGGTTGAGGTCTCTGTGGATTGGTGGTGTTTGAAATATCAATCAAAATGTTTAACATCGTCTATACTGTTTTGGATATGTGATATAATTTTTGGAATTCGCATTGATTAGTTTTGCGAAAACTAGTTAATGAAATGTAAATCTCGTATTTTAATCTAAAATGATGGATTACCATGGAGTTTGGATTTGGATCGAAACTCCTGTTGGAATACCTAGGACGGCAGCAAGGTTCGGGTGGTATCATCCATGCCAAGTTTAAATTTTTGCCATTCTAGATAACCCTAACAATGAATCTATAACTAAAGAATCAAACTAAACTACATGTTAACAACTTAACATCTAAGTGATAGGGATTACAACCTTTGTAGTCCGTTCCTTCGCTTCATGAGCTCCGAGTTGAGATCCCTTCACTGCGATGATCAAGCTCCCGGACTCTAGAGAGGCTCCATGAGGTGAATGATCTATACTAGCTTGAAGTCTTTACAATCCAAGAAGATCTATCTTGAGGAGTCACAAACCGAAGTTTTCTCTTCACTAATTATGGATTACTGAAGCTATTACACTAATCTATATGGCTAGTATAGAAGAAGATGATGAAGTAGGAATTTTGCTCTCTTTAGTTTTCTATTTCTCATAATCTTTCATCACTTGGAAAAATCAAGCAAGCTCCTTTTTGAAGAAGAAGAACAACAACAAGTGATGAATGAATTATTGTTGAGATTAGAAATGCAACCATGGTTTAATTATGTCATGGCTAACTTATGTAGAGAATAAACCATGAGCTAGGGTTAGGGTTAGGTTAATAAATATCTTAGAAATATCCAAAAAGGTGGACTTAGTCAACGCTCATCCAAGCTCATGACTAATTCATCACAATTTTGAATTAACTAAAATAATTTAAAAAAACTAATCTAATTTCTAGCCATGGTGTGAATCTCATAAACCCTAGTTGCATGTGTAACTCTAGCATGTTACAATATCACATATCACATATATAATATTTTGTAACAAAAGAAAAGAATACATTTAACATATATCACATATATATCAATGCATCCTAAGTGAGAAAAAGAATCATTTAAGTGGACTTATATTAGTTTATGTAATGCAATATATCACATATATAATTATACATTATTAAATCAATACTTGATTTAATAATCCAGCTATATAACATATAACCGACCAATATAATATGTATCATTTTATCGAATCAACACTTGATCCGATAACCCGTCTATATCACATATAACCGGTCGATATCACACATCGCAAGAATAGAATACAGTATCACATACACGTATGATTCTCGGTCCTGCACATATCACATATGTGCTCCTACTCTATTTCGCCTGAGCTAGGAAACCTCTGTGTAGGACTCTAAAGACTCGTCAATACGCCGGCAGTAAGTGATGATCATATCAAACACCCACAAGCTGCAAGCGATCAGCTAAACGTAACAGTCACCCGGGTATTGAACGATCAGAAGATCAACAAGCAAGTATGCACACAC
Organism: Agapanthus africanus; assembly: GCA_030015575.1. Classification (NCBI taxonomy): domain Eukaryota; kingdom Viridiplantae; phylum Streptophyta; class Magnoliopsida; order Asparagales; family Amaryllidaceae; genus Agapanthus; species Agapanthus africanus. The sequence goes on from CM057343.1 coordinate 28,390,547, forward strand.
TCTTGTGAATCCATTCAGTAACACTACCGTACAGTCCGGTCTCTTCGTCTGATATGTCGCATATCCGGTATAGGGGTGGTAAACGTCAGACCCCGATAACCGATAAGTCGTATCGATGTGAGGCTCATAACAAGCCGAGAAACTACTGATAACACTTACCAGTAGATCTCCATATGAGCCCTCGCCATGGACATCCAGTTATAGCCAATCGAACACAGCGCAACATCAACCCCCAATACCGGGAGAGACGAAACCCTTCTTATCGTTCATTGCCTCCATGTGATTCGGGACTGTATCCAAAAGCCACCGTTTTGCACGTTCTTTTGAACATGGTAAGGTGGAAATCAAAGCACGGTGGAAATCACATAAAACTCTATGACGATCTCGGGTCTACAGGCTAACCTGTACCAGTGTCACCAGAGAACTGCTATCTGACGATAGGTATAATACCATCTAGGAGTTCTCGACGAGTACGTTCAGTGTACCCAGTCTCCACTAAGCACCCGCATACTATCTTTGATGTCAAACACCAATGGATGTGGGATCATCCATCGCCCATCATATGGGTCAAGATGCGTATACGCTAGTCTACTCTGGAGTATCGATGCCCTGTCTCGATACACTCTCGACTAGGAACAATTATAAGATGTGCTCGTGGATTACCCTGGCCCTACTAGTATGATCTACATCATAGTCCTAGTAGTCAAGTACATATCCTAAGGGTTTTATCAACATGTGAGAGCAAGACAGTAATACAATACAGGTCAACATGTTAAGACAGAGTGAAACAGATAGTATATTATCATATCGAGCAAGAAAGTCCTCTCTATATATATCCAAGCATCCACTATAATATACATCATATATACAATAATGGCCTCTAGGGCATATACATAACTAATAATCTCCCACTTGCACTAAGGTCAGCTGTTGTAGTATCTCATACCCAACATCCCGAAGAGTCTCTCAAATTGTATCTGGGGTATGGCCTTCGTGAGTGGATCCGCAGTGTTGTCTTTCGTGTCAACACTCCTGACCTCGATCTCCCGGCGATCAACTATCTCCCGGATCAGGTGATACCGTCTCAGAATATGCCTGGATCTCTGATGGGACCTGGGTTCCTTGGCCAAAGCCACAGCTCCATTGTTATCACAATACAAACGTATTGGATGCTCAATGGATGGAACTACACCAAGTTCAGTTATGAACTTCTTCATCTAGATAGCCTCTTTGGCTGCATCGTTGGCAGCGATGTATTCAGCCTCCATCGTCGAGTCTGCCACGGTTTCCTGTTTGGAACTCTTCCAACAAACCGCACCTCCATTTAGGGTAAATACAAATCCCGAGTGCGACTTAGAATCGTCCTTATCACTTTGGAAGCTCGAATCGGTAAAGGACTCCACTTGGAGTTCTCCGTTACCATACACCAAGAACATCTCCTTAGTCCTTCTCAAGTACTTGAGAATGTTCTTCACAGCTGTCCAGTGACTCTCTCCAGGATCAGCTTGATACTTACTCACTACACTTAGTGAGTATGCTACATCGGGTCTGGTATATAGCATCGCGTACATAATAGAGCCTACTGCCGAAGCATAGGGTATCCCTTGCATGCGAGCTCTCTCCAAATCAGTCTTAGGAGACATCCTTTGGAGAGAGTGGGTCCAGAGATCGTGGGTAAATTCCCACACTTGGATTCTTACATACTAAACCTCTTTAGTATGGTATCAATATACCTGGATTAGGACAATCCCAGTATCTGTTTAGATCTATCTCTATAGATCCTAATCCCCAAAATGCCGGAGGCATCACCTAGATCTTTCATTGAGAATCTTTGTGATAAGAAGAGCTTGACCGAGTGCAGCATAGGAACATCATTTTCTATCAAGAGTATGTCATCCATGTACAATACGAGAAAGACAACCTTACTCTATACTACTTTCTTATAAATACAAGGTTCATCTACGTTCTTGATGAAGTCAAACTCTTTGACTACCACATCAAAACAGATGTTCCAACTCCGCGATGCTTGCTTTAACCCGTAGATGGATTTAAGCAGCTTGCATACCTTTCCGCTGCACCCACTGTCTACGAAGCCCTTTGGCTGAGTCATGTACACGCCCTCCTCTAAATCACCATTTAGAAAGGCGGTCTTAACATCCATTTACCAGATTTCATAGTCATGGTATGCAGCAATGGCAAGTAAGATCCGGATGGACTTAAGCATAACCACTAGAGAAAAGGTTTCGTCTTAATCCACACCTGGTCATTGACGAAAACCCTTTGCAATAAGTCTAGCTTCGAAAGTCTCATCCATCTACACCAAGTTTCTTCTAAAAGATCCATTTGCTCCCAATGGGTTTTACGCCTTCAGGAGCAACTTCCAAAGTCTATACTTTGTTAGTGTATATGGATTCCATCTCAGATCGCATTGCATCCAGCCATTTCACAGAGTCCACACTCATGATGGCCTGCTCGAAGCTAGTCGGGTGATCATCTTCCATGATGCAATTCTCGCTCCCACCATCAATGAGAAAACCGTAGTATCTCTCAGGTGGATGAGGAACCCTACTAGATCAGCGGAGAGGCTGGGGTTCGTTGGGAACTATCGAATCCTTTGGTTCTACCAAATCGTCAGTTGTAGTCTGTGCTGCTGGAACTTCTTTCAGTTCTACCTCATTACCATTAATTTCTTTCATAAGAAAACCCTTTTCTAAAAAGGTGGCATGTCGAGAAACAAACACTTTTTGTTCCTCGGAGTGATGGAAGATATACCCTCGCGAATATTTGGGATATCCTATAAACTTGCACAAAACTGACTTTGCTCCGAGCTTGTCCGGATTTTGTGTTTTCACAAATGCCGGACAACCCCATATCTTAACGTAATTAAGATATGGTCTTTTTCCTTTACATATCTCATATGGAGTGGTTGGCACAGATTTGGTGGGAACCATATTCAATAGGTCTGCAGCTGTCTCCAGTGCATACCTCCAAAAGGTAATAGGTAACTCAGCAGTGCTCATTATAGAGCGCACCATATCCAATAGGGTGCGATTCCTCCGCTCCGATACGCCGTTGTGCTGTGGTGTATATGGAGGAGTAAGCTGAGAGAGAATCTCATTCTCTTTTAAATAATCCAGAAACTCATTGCTCAAGGATTCTCCTCCTCGATCAGATCAAAAGATCTTAATACTTTTACCCGTTTGGTTCTCTACTTCGTGCTTATATTCTTTGAATTTCTCAAAAGCTTCAAACTTGTTTCAACAGGAATACATGTCCGTATCTTGAGAGATCGTCAGTGAATGTAATGAAGTACGAAAAACTATTCCTGGCATATGTAGACATTGGACCGCATACATCACTATGTATTGGTCCCAAGAGTTCCGTAACTCTTTCTCCGTGTCCACTAAACGTAGTTTTGGTCATTTTGCCTTTGAAACAGGACTGGCAAGTGTCATAAGATGAAAAATCGAACGGATTCAAATATCCATGCTTATGCAACTTAGCTAGTCGTGTCGCATTGATATGACCTAGTCTACAATGCCACAAGAAGAATTCGTTCATTTTTGAACTCTTCCTCTTGTGTGTGTTTTGTACATTAAGAACTGTGGTTTGGTTTAGAACGTATATGTCGTTATTTAACGAGCCTGATCCAATCAACTTTTGATTCAGGAAGATGTTCATAACATTATCCTGTACTACAAAATTATATCCTTCTTTACTTAATAAAAAAACTAATATAAGATTGCATATCAGGGTCGGTATGTAATAGTATTCGTTCAGAACCAATGTATAACCGTTTTGTAACACAAGGTGATATTCGCCAACTGCTTTGGCTGCAATATTTGCACCATTCCCTACTCTTACAGAATGATCACCCTCTCCCAGTTCCCTACCTTTCTTTAGCCCATGTAACATATTACATATGTGGAATCCTGATCCAGTATCTAATACCCAGGACGTAGAGTGAACTGAGAAACCGTTCTCGATAACTAATACATCCGAAGAAAATGCATCAGTATGCTTGTTCTTCATTTGGGCGGCATGAGAATCCGGATATTCCCCTATTTCCTACTCATTCTTATAACAGTTATAAGAAAGAACGGAACCAACGTTCCCCTGCTCAGTATAACAAGCGGGTTCAGTCAATACATCCATATTATTATCTTGATTAAGGCCTGATATGGTCGCTACCTGGAGAGAGAGAGAAGAAAACACTTTAGCGTATGCTCTTATAAGATTAGATTGGTTATTATCTTATCTAATCAAGATGGCTCCCACTGCTTTTATTAAATCTTCCTTCAAACCCTAAAAGGTAAGACTAGCCGGGATTAATTACACTTTACAAGTTCGCCAATCTTTCAGCCTGGCCAGTGTTGGTACTTTGAAGGAGGTTCCCCGTGCTTTCGCACGGACCTAATTAAAATAAACCTCATTTTCCCATAGGCATAACCCCGTTAACTCCTTTCTAGACACCTACTTGATCGGCTAATTGTCATATGTAAAAAGTCTCCCAGGAGTAACTCTTACTTGCAGTGGGTATCGGGATCCAACTATCTCATAGAAGGTATGCGATCTCATTGTAAATTTCAACACTTGAAATTCCCGATAATACTTTTGCCCCTAGCGTTCTATGACCTTGACGTAGGCCAAATAACTTATAGTCCGCTAGTCAAGTTCAACCAGTGCATTTCCTGATTGAATCAAACCCACCCGTACGACCCTTGATGCAGGCCAAACAACGCCGTACGAATACCCTAATCCAATCGCATCTTATGCTACAGATAAGTAATAATCAGTTACCGTATACTACGTCTTGACGCAGGCCAAACTATCGTGGCACGAATACTAAATATTACTTATCCGAAATGACAGAGGGCTACGCAGGTTTTTATGAAAATCATGAGCGTAATGAACTTGATATCGTTGTAGAAACAGGTGATTTTGAAAATGAGTTCTTTAGAGCCTTTTACTAGTTTCGCTAAAGAGGTCACTTCCGGTGAAGGGATCTCGGCTCTTTCCTTATCGAATAAGGTGCAGGATATTTCATAAATATCACTATGCGAAGCAAGAATTACAAAAGCAATAAAAAACAAAACTGAGTGAGCTGTAGCATCTGCTAGTTTCGCTAAAGAGATCACTCCCGGTGAAGGGATCTCGGCTTTTTCCTTATCGAATAAGGTGCTGGATATTTCACAAATACCGCTATGCATAGCAAAAACTAGAGCTACCCTTTTTGAAAATTTGATTTTACAACATCTTTAGATTTCTTTTTTTTCATTAATCTCATTAATGACGTCCCATCATTTAAGCTTCCTAAGCATCACAGAAGAAACGAAAATACAACGTACGCTTATGCCATCCGCATTCACCACAGTGTCCCGTTATGCACCGTTAGGTTACTTAACTAACGGCATACTGGGGCGGGACTAGCGCGGGTGCAAAACATAAGCAACATTTATTATATATCATATATACAATAATAAAGCAATCGTCTCACTCATATAATATGATCACATCACAGAATATCGGCACAGAAGATAACGGATGAAATATTGGATATACTAGGAGGTCCGTGTTTTATTTTGAGCCTGTATAAAACATGGATTCTACGGTCGCGGTGAATAGCCAAACCCACATCCCTAGATCCCTACGAGAGAGGCAAGTAACCCTACCAATTCTAAGTTTAGGAGACCCGGTCTCGACTCCTCAGGATGGCGTCCCTCTGGACCTAGAACCCGGTTACTTGTGCTCCCCTCCTTGGGTCTATCCTAATGCGGAAAAGTAAATAATATACAATGGTGACATCATCCTCAACCCGGAAGTGCCCCAATAAAAGAATATTACATATATTGAATTTTACATGAATGAAAATAAAAACGCCCATCTCACATAAAACCCCCGGCTATTCAAATCACGACGATCCAATATAATATATCACAGCAACACATAACATCACATGTTATCAACGTAAGTAAATATACGTATCCCAATTGTCGTTGATGTATAGCAACGAAACCGGCGATACACAACATATTACACTTACAGTCCCAGAAAAGAAAGTGAAAAACTAAAACATTTGAAATTCACAATCACCTCAGACATCATAAACTTGAAATATCACATATTGCGAATTGCATGCCTAACTATATGAATTCTACATATTGTATCACATTCTAGATAATTAGACAATGTTAAACTTTCCAATCGAATAAACAAATACCCAAAAATTTCCAATTGAGCTCAATACTTGAGCGAAATTCAAAAAGTCCCAGAACATGCCACAGTTCCTATGAACCAGCCGTAGAAGGGTCAACCAATGCCTCACATGTGGTACCGCAAAACTACTACAAACTCTAGGGTTTAGTGACGGTTCTGACGGTCACATAATCGAATTAGGGTTTCGTTCTTCTAGAAGGTTCACAGAATCGCTTGCATGATTTTCTGAAAATTTTAAACTAAGGAAAAATCCAACACTTGGAAAAATTTCCAGCACGGAAAAAGTGAGTTATTGATTTCCGTTTGAACTTTTTAACACCGTCTAAATAACCCGAAAACAAACTAGAATTACGAATATGAAACACTCCGAATTGCCTTTGCTAAAAGATAACATCATATGCAATATTAGCAAAAACAAATAACACCTAAAGTACAAAAACCCATAGCCTTGAACACTATAAAATTTCAATCCTAAACAGGCCGAGGTGGCCGATTTTGATACAAGTGTGGCCGGCCCAATTCAGAGGGAATGGGGTGAATTTTGTACAGTGTTCATTATGTATCTCATACATCATTCTGCAACTGTTTAAAAAAAAATTTGACACCTGAAAAAATTCGAGTGAAACTAGGGTTTCGATTCGGATGTTTCGGAGTTATTTCGGTTTTGTAATACTACACATATCCGTCTAATTCTCTAGCTATACTCTGATACCACTGTTGGGATATCTAAGACGGCAGCAAGGTTTCGGGTGGCATCATCCATGCCAAGTTTACAACTTAACATCTAAGTGATAGGGATTACAACCTTTGTAGTCTGTTCCTTCGCTTCATGAGCTCCGAGTTGAGGTCCCTTCGCTGCGATCATCAAGCTCCCGGACTTTAGAGAGGCTCAATGAGGTGAATGACCAATATAATACGTATCATTTTATCGAATCAACACTTGATTCGATGACCCGGCTATATCACATATAACCGGCCGATATCACACATCGCGAGAATAGAATACGGTATCACATACACGTATTATTCTCGGTCCTGCACATATCACATATGTGCTCCTACTCCGTTTCGCCTGAGCCAGGAAACCTCTGTGTAGGAATCTAAAGACTCGTCAATACGTCGTCAGTAGGTGATGTCATATCAAACACCCACAAGCTGCAAGCGGTCAGCTAAACGTAACAGCCACCCGGGTATTGAACGATCAGAAGATCAACAAGCAAGCCTGCACACACTCCTGTGAATCCAATCAGTAACACTACTGTACAGTCCGGTCTCTTCGTCTGATATGTCGCATATCCAGTCTAGGCCTGGTAAACGTCAGACCCCTGTAACCGATAAGTCGTGTCGATGTGAGGCTCATAACAAGTCGAGAAACTACTGATAACACTTACCAGTAGATCTCCATATCAGTCCTGGCCAGGGACTTCCAGTTATAGCCAATCGAACACAGCGCAACATCAACCCCCAATACCGGGAGAGATGAAACCCGTCCTATCGCTCATTGCCTCCATATGATTCGGGACTGTACTTAAAAGCCACCGTTTTTCACATTCTCTTGAATATGGTAAGGTGGAAATCAAAGCACAGTGGAAATCACACAAGACTCTATGACGATCTCGGGTCTACAGATTAGCATGTACCAGTGTCATCAGAGAACTGCTATCTAACGATAGGTATAATACCATTTAGGAGCTCTCGGCGAGTCCGTTCAGTGTACCCGGTCTCCACTGAGCACCCGTACACCATCTTTGATGTCAAACACCAATGGATGTAGGATCATCCATCACCCATCATATGGGTCAAGATGCGTATACGCTAGTCTACTCTGGAGTATCGATGCCCTGTCTCGATACACTCTCGAGTAGGAACAATTATAGGATGTACTCATGGACTACCATGGCCCCACTAGTATGATCTGTATCATAGTCCTAGTAGTCAAGTACATATCCTAAAGGCTTTATCAACATGTGAGAGTAATACAGTAATACAATATAAGTCAACATGTTAAGACAAAGTGAAACTAGATAATATACTATCATATCGAGCAAGAAAGTCCTCTATCTATATATCCAAGTATCCACTATAATATACATCATATGTACAATAATGGACTCTAGGGCATATACATAACTAACAACTCCGTCGCAATCTCGTATCGTACGCGAATACTCGCCGGGAGACACTACTAGACAGCCACGCCCTATAGCCCCAACCAAGTGAGTATAGGAGAACCCCATGGCCAAAAGCATCCACTCAGGTGCTCACGGTCACGGTGTTCCGCCCAAGTGCACTTCGTTGACGGCCTCGGGAGTGCGGCCATCTACTAAAGTTTCTGACGAGCATTCAATCATTTAATCGGGAATCTTGTTGAATTACCTGACTTAATTTTTTGAAAAGTGTTTTCAATTCGAGAGTTAAATGCAAGGTTCATAGGGTTAGGCATGAAATTCGGAATATGTGATAATCTGGGTTTATGATGTCTAAACATGATGCGGATTCTAATTATTGTAGTTTTCATTTCTTTTCAGCGACCGTAAATGTAATATGTGACGGTATCCCCGATCTCGTTGCTATACGTCAACGACATTAGGGATACACATATTTACTTACGTAGATGACATATGATATTATTGTATTGCTATTGATATGTTATATTGGATCGTCGTGATTGAATAGCCGGGGGGTTTTACATGAGATAAGAGTTTTTCAATTTTCATTCATGTAAATATTTGAATGTAATATTCTTTTATTGGAACACTTGCGGGTTGAGGTTGTTGTCTCCATTTGATGTATATTATTTACTTTTCCGCATTAGGATGGACCCAAGGCTGGGAGCACAAGTAACCGGGTTTTAGAGTCCAGTGGGAGGCCATCTCGAGAAGTCGAGACCGGTCGTCTAACTCTAGAATTGGCAAGGTTGCTTGCCGCTTTTGTAGGGGTCTAGGTGTGTGGGCTTTGCTATTCATCACGATCGTGGAATCCGTGTTTTTCATTACTGGCTTAATCTAAAACACGGACCTCTTAGTATATCCTATATTTCATATATCTGCTTCTGTTGTTTCTGTGATGTGATCATATAACTGTGTGAGACAAATGCTACTTATATATATGATATACTAGTAGACACTATATATATTTTGCATCCGCGCTAGTCCTGACCCCGTCCTGCCGTAAGTTAAATAATTTTACGATGAAGACCCGGGTCCTTATGACGAATGCGGATGGCATATATGTGTATTTTATTTTCGTTTCTTCTGTGATTTTAAGAAACATAAATGATGGGACGTCATTAATAAGATTAATGAAAAGAAAAGAAACCTAAAAAATGTTGTACAATCAAAATTTTCAAAAAAATGGCTCTAGTTCTTGCTTTGCATAGCGGTATTCCATTATGAATATCCGGTATCTCATTCGATGAGGAAAGAGCCTAGATCGCTTCACCGGGAATGACCTCTTTAGCAAAACTAGCATATGCTACAGCCCACTCGGTTTGTTTTGAAAACTACTCGATTTTAAAGCGGAGCTTAAACCACTTCTTTTCAAATTACTAGATTTTATAACGATATCAAGTTCATTATGATAAATTTTTTCTTCAAAACCAGTCGTAGCCCTCTGTTATTTCAGATATGTACTATTTAGTATTCGTGCTGTGTTTGTTGACCTCCGTCAAGGCACAGTGTACGGTAGCTGGGTAATATTTATCTGCAGTATGTTGATGCGATCGGTAGGTCCAGTCATACAGCCTTGTTGACCTCCGTCAAGGGTTTGTGTGGGTGGGTTCGAATCGATCAAGAAATGACAGGTTGAACTTGACTAGTGGCCTATGGTTTGTTGACCTCCATCAAGGTCATAGGCCGTTAGGGACAAAAACAGATATTAGGAATTTCAAGCGTTGAAATTTGCAATGAGATTGCATATTTTCTATGTGATAGTTAGATCCCGATACTCACTGCGAGTAAATGTTACTCCTGGGAGAGTTTTTCACTTTACAATTAGCTAATCCAGTAGGTGTCTAAGAAAGGTGTTAAAGGGGTTATGCCCCTGCGGAAACGAGGTTATTTAATTAGTTCCTTGCGAAAGCACGGGAAGACTCTCTCGGAGTACCAACACCTGCCTGGCTGACTGATTGGCGAACTTATAGGGTGTAATTAATCCCGGTAATCTTACCTTTCAGGGTTTGAAGGAAAATTTGATAAAAACAGCGGGAGCCATCCTGATTAGATAAGATAATAACCAATCTAATCTTGCAAGAGCGTACGCTAAAATATTTTCTTCTCTTTTTCTCCACGTAGCGACCATGTCACGTCTTAATCAAGATAATAATATGTATTGATCGAACCCGCTTATTATACTGTGCTGGGAAACGTTGGTTCCGTCCTATCTTATGAGAATTGTCATAAGTATGGGTAAGGGATAGAGGAATATAAGGATTTCCATGCAATCCGAATGAAGAAAAAGCATTCTAATGCATTTTCTTTGGGTGTGTTAGTTATTGAGAACTGTTTCTCGGTCTGCTCTACGTCCTGCGTATTAGATACCAGATCAGGATCCCATATTTATAATCTATTACAAGGGTTAAAGAAAAGTAGAGAACTGGGAAAGATTGTTATGTCTCTCAGCATAAGGAATAGAGCAATTGTTGCTGCCGAAACTGTCGGCGAATATCACCTAATATTACCAAATGGTAATACATTGATTTTGAACAACTGTTATTTCGTACCATTGATGATGTGCAATATAATATCCGTTTCTTTATTAGATAAAAAAGAATATAACTTTGCATTAGAGAAAAATGTTGTGAATATTTTTCTAAATCAAGTGTTGATTGGGTTTGGTATATGGTATAATGGTATATACGTTCTAAATCAAAATACAGTTCTAAATATACAGAATACACACAAAAGGAAAAGTTCAGAAATGAACAAAGCCTTCTTGTGGCATTGTAGACTTGGTCATATTAATGCGACCAGACTAGCTAAGTTGCATACAGATGGATATTTGAATTCGTTCAAATTTACATCTTATGAAACTTGTTAGTCATGTCTCAAAAAGAAGATGACCAAAATTCCGTTTACGAGACATGAAGAAAGAGCTACTGAACTCTTGGGACTGATACATAGTGATGTATGCGTTTATATGTCTACACATGCCAAGAATGGTTTCTCGTACTTCATTACATTCACCGACGATCTCTCAAGATTTGGACATGTGTTCCTATTGAAACACAAATCTGAAACTTTTGAGAAATTCAAGGAATATAAGAGCGAAGTAGAGAACCGGACGGGTAAAAGTATTAAAATTCTTCGATCTGATCGAGGAAGAGAACATTTAAGCACAAAATTCGGAGATTATCTAAAAAAGAATGAGATTCTCTCTCAGCTTACTCCTCCGTATACACCACATCACAACGGTGTATCGGAGCAAAGGAATCGCACCCTATTAGATATGGTACGCTCTATGATGAGTACTGCTGAGTTATCTATTTTCTTTTGGAGTTATGCACTTGAGACAGCTGCATACCTATTGAATCAAGTTCCATCAAAATATGTGCCTAAAACACCATATGAGATATGGAGTGGAAAGAGACCATATCTTAAACGAGTTAAGATATAAGGTTGTCCGGCCTATGTTAAAAAACAGAATCCGGACAAACTCGATGCATGATCAGTTCTTTGCAAGTTTGTGGGATATCCAAACAATTCACATGGATATCTATTTTACCCCATCGAGGAACAAAATGTGTTTTTACTCAACATGCCACCTTTTTAGAAAATGAATTTCTTGTAAAAGAAATTAGTGGTAATGAGGCAGAGCTGGAAGAAGTTCCAGCTATACAAACTACAACTGATTATTTTAGTAGTACCGGAGGATTCAATAGTCCTCGACGAACCTCAGCCACTCCACATATCTAGTAGGGTTTCTCACCCATTTGAGAGATACTACGGTTTTCTCATACACGGTGGGAGCGGGGATTGCATCATGGAAGTTGATAATCCGACTTGTTTCGAGCAGGCCATCATAAGTGGGAACTCTATGAAATGGCTGGATGCTATGCGATCTGAGATGGAATCCATGTACACCAACAAAGTATGGACTTTAGAAGTTGCTCCTGAAGGGGTAAAACCCATTGGGAGCAAGTGGATTTTTAAGAAGAAAATTGGTGTAGATGGAAAGGTTGAGACCTTCAAAGCTGGACTTGTAATAAAAGGTTTTCGTCAACGACCAGGGGTCGACTATGACGAGACCTTTTCTCCACTAGCTATACTTAAGTCCATGAGGATCCTACTTGCCATTGCTGCATACCATGACTATGAAATCTAGCAGATGGACATCAAGACCGCTTTTCTAAGTGGTGATTTAGAAGAGAGCGTGTATATGACACAGCCAGAGGGTTTCGTAGACAGTGAGAGCAGTGGAAAGGTGTGCAAGCTGCTTAAATCAATTTACAGATTGAAGCAGGTATCACGGAGCTGGAACATCTGTTTTGATGTAGCGGTCAAAAAGTTTGACTTCATAAAAAACGTAAATGAACCATATATATATAAAAAGATTGTAGAGAGTAAAGTCGTATTTCTCGTATTGTACATAAATGACATACTCTTGATAGGAAATGATGTTCCTATACTACACTCGGTCAAACTTTTCATATCATAAAAATTCTCCATGAAAAATCTAGGTGATGCCTCCTACATCCTGGGAATAAAGATCTATAGAGATATATCTAAAAGGATGTTGGGATTGTCCCAATTCAGGTATATAGACACCATACTAAAGAGATTTAGTATGGAAAATTATAAGTGTGGTAATTTAACCGCGTGTTCAAGAATCACTCTCCAAAGAGATGTCTCCCAAGACTGATTTGGAGAAAGCTCGCATGAACGTGATACCTTATGCTTCTGCAGTTGGGTCTATCATGTACGCGATGTTATGCACCAGACCGGATGTAGCTTACGCACTTAGTGTGGTAAGGAGGTATCAATCAGACTTAGGGGAGAAGCACTGGATAGCTGTGAAGAATATTCTTAAGTACTTAAGAAAGATTAAAGAAATGTTCTTAGTATATGGTAACGGAGAACTTCAAGTGGAGACTTTTACCTATTCGAGCTTCTAGAGTGATAAGGATGACTACAAATCTGTCTCGGGATTTGTCTTCACCTTCAATAGAGGGGCGGTATGTTGTAAGAGTACCAAGCAAGATACTGTTGCAGACTCGACGATGGAGGCTGAATACATCGTTGCTAACGATGTTGCCAAAGAGACTGTCTGGATGAAAAAGTTCATTATAGAACTTGGTGTGGTTCTATCCATTGAGAATCCAATACCTTTGTATTGTAATAACAATGGAGCCATGGATTTGGCCAAGGAACCCCAGTCCTATTAGCGATCCAGATATATTCTGAGACAGTACCACCTGATCCGGAAGATAGTTGATCGCCGTGAGATCGAGGTCAGGAGAGTAGATACGAAGGACAACACAGCGGATCCACTCATGAAGGCCATTCCCCAGACACAGTTTGAGAGACTTTTTGGAATGTTGGGTATTCTATACTACAACAACTGGCCTTAGTGTTGGATGTTAGTGCCCTCAAGGCAATTATTTTAATTGCGGGAATGCAATTACTGAATTCAAGGAGGGCCTATACCAAGAACAGTATTAATCAAGATGATAATGTGTTATCTGCTTTGTCTTTATTTGTCATGTGAATGCGTGTTACTAGTTATCATGTATCAATAATACATGCGATAGTACCCAAAGGATCTTTGCTTGACTACCAGGATTGTGATAAAGATCATACTAGTAGGGCCTGGTAGTTTATAAGCACGTCCTGAAATGTCCCTAGTCGCAGGAGTAACGAGACAGGGCATCGGTACTCCAGTTTAAACTAGTGTATACGTTTCATAACCCTGTATGGGGCAATGGCAGATCCCATAGCCATTGGTGTTTGACACTGATGATTGTATACAGGTGCTCATTGGATGAGTTACACTGGACGGACTCGTCGAGAACTCCTAGTTGGTATTATACCAATGTCAGATAGCAGTTCTCTGGTGACATGAGTACATGATAGTCCCTAGACCTTAAATCGCCATAGTGTCTTGATTGATACGATTTCGGATTGTGTATATAAGAAAATTGTAAGAAATCATAACCAAAAATTATTTGACCGCAATCAATAACGGTGTCGATTGTAGCGCGTTAGTAAGTGCGGATCGTCCACAGAGAAAGTATAATCGTTCGTATTTCGAATTAGATGAATTGAAAATTAAAGAAAAGAAAAGAAGACAATTCAATTCAAGATTTGTAAAATGAATTCAAGAATTATCTAGATCTAATGAAAAATCAAGAAAGCATTAAAAATCAAGAATTGAGATGTGATGATTTCCAATCCAAATATCAAGAATCGAAGTGAGGCTCGTAGAAATCAATCGGATCTATAGATGTGATGAAATCTAGCGATTACATATTCTTATCCATCGATGAATAGATACTAGATCGATGATGATCAACGAGAATTAGGGATTTCTTGTGAAACTAGGGTTTCATCATCTATCCCTTGTTTCTTCGTCGATATCATTCACATTCTAGCCTCTAGTAAATTCAAGAATCGATCATGGATCCCTAATTTCGAGCGATCACAATCAAGAAAGCATCGCAACGAAACTATGTCGTCGATTCTTCAATTTACAAGAGTTTACAAAACTCGTAGGACTTAAGAATCGTTTCAAGATTTGTTACATCATCATTCTATTGATCGTCTCGACTCATTTATAAGCGGAGTTTTACTCAAACATCACAACAAGAACCACAATCACAAATTGAGATCGAATCATGATGCAAGAATTTATAGAAAGCAAGATTAAAGAATTTCACCTTTTATTTATCAACAATTCCGTTACAGTTCGCTCAAGAACTACAATGAGGAATGAACTCGATCGTTGATTTGGCTTCGCTCGTCTCCTTGAGTCGCGGATCGGCTTGGATCACTTGCTCGATTAAAGATCGGCTCCGCTCCTAAAAGGTTGAAGGCTTCTCGCTTGAATGGGTACTCGGGATCTTGAATTTGGCTTTGGAATTTGAATTAGGGTTTGAGGCACAAGTTGTGTCACTCAACTTGTGGGTGGAAGATTCTTGAACAACCTTTTGAAGTGAAGCCTAGGGTCCCTTTTATAGCCTTAAGAGTAGTTAGCTTCGTTAAGAAGCTTGGATTAGGTTAGCTTCCCTTGTAAGCTAGTTAGTTAGGTAGAAGCCTCTAGAACTAGTTAGTTAGGGTTTAGCTTCCACCTTAAGCTAGGAGGTTAGGGAGAAGGTTCTAGGCTTTTAAGGTAGTTAAGGTGAAGCTTGCTTTGGAAGCTAGGACATCATTAGCTTTGCACAAGGAGCCCTTTCTGTACTGAAGAACTTTCTGGAGTTCTCTGGAAATTCAGTGGCTGGAATGAGTTGTAGGACTTGAGTTAAGAGTTCTGTAGTGAAGCAGAGGTGGTAACGTGGCATGTTGACCGTGGATCCACGGCGCAAGCTGGCTCCAGCCGCGGATCCGCAGCCCAATAGGAGGCTTAGGGCTTCAATTTGGTACAGTTGCTTCCTGATGGCTACCTGGTATTTTTATGATATATTGAATCTCACAATTCCTTCTAGATTACTACCAGATCTCAAATCCTTGAGTTGGCATCTTTTTAACAGCACTGTTTCACAAATTTGGCCTTTCTCCTGGAATTTCCTGCACAGACTTCGAAACAAGTGTTGCGCAACACAAGGATGATGCGATACCATGATAAATACTCAATTTCCCTCAGAAATGTCGGTTTTAATATATAACACATGTTATTTGGTATTTTACGGACAATTTGCTAATATATGCTATATTAATACCGAACACCTCTAGATGAGTGCAAATGGTAGGGAAATTGTCGTGTTAAAAATGCAATATTTTCGACTGATCAAATTCCCCCAAACTTATTTTCGGTCGTCTCGAGCGAACCGTTTTATTAAAAAGAGAAGAAAAAAATAAAGAAAGAGAAAAACTAACTAGCACACTTTCGTAGGCAACACGATTGCACTGAGCACGTGCAACAAGCCTTTAAACCTCTAGGTGTCGCTAGTAGGAGGAGTGTTGTCTCCTGAGGGTTTTCAGCGGATTGCACCCACAAAATCCAATAATAAAAGGAAAACCATGAATATTACATTTAAAGAAAAGAATTGTACAAGTTTGGGTGCATGTCTGAATCAACTTATTTGCCTCATTGGTAAAAACAGTGATGCCAGATTTCTTAGGGACGACCTGTATTGGACTCATCCATTGGCTATCGGAGATTGGGTAAATAATACCATTGTCATGGCATTTGACGATCTCTTTCTTCACCGCATCCTTCATGACGGGGTTCAACCGTCTCTGTGGTTCTCGGGTTGGTTTGGCATCATCCATCACATGTATATGATGTTCTACAATCAAGGGACTAATCCCTTTGATGTCCGCCATGGTCCAACCAAACGCCTCCGTATTAGATCTCAGTACCGTCAAAAGTGCATTCTCTTGCTCTGATGCTGGAGAAGCGGATATGATAACCGGTAAAGACTCATTCTCACCTAAATATGCATATTTAAGATGAGAAGGTAAAAGTTTGAGATCTAATACTGGCGGAGAAAGAATAGAAGGTGGGATCATCGAATGATTTTCGGAGTCACAAAGAAGCTCATAGCCTGTGAAAGATACAGACTCGGATGGTGATGAGTCAGGAGTGTCGGACTCAAGCGTGGAAATGGTGTCCTCACTAAGATCATGTGCAAGATCAAACAGTGATGTAGTAGTGTCGTCGAGATCTGTAAAGCAAAGTTCATCAACTCCGCAACTTTCGGGAGCAATCTCGTGGACAGAGCACACATCAAGGATATGAGCAGAGGGTTCAAATGGCTGACTTCCAATTTTGTAGATGTTCAGTTCAATGGTCATATTTCCAAAGGATAAGTTCATTGAACCGTTTCTACAGTTAATGACAGCATTGGAAGTGGCAAGGAATGGTCGACCCAAAATCACCGGAATTTGGCTCCGGGGGTTTCTACATGTTGTGTATCGAGAACAATGAAGTCCATAGGGAATACAAATTCCCCGACTTTTATCAATACATCCTCTAATTCACCTCTAAGTTTGGTGATTGAACGGTCTGCCATTTAGAGAGTACAGTGAGCTGGTTTCAACTCTCCAATCCCTAGCTGCTCATAGACAAAATATGGAAATAGGTTAACACTTGCGCCAAGGTCTAAAAGAGCACGGTTGATGTTTTTACCCCAATAGAAATCGATATCGTAGGACATCCTGGGTCCTTACGTTTCTTTGGTAGTTGTGGGATAAAAGCAGTGCTAATATTATTAGATATGAAGACCTTCTTTGGCACTTGAGTCTTCCTCTTCCTAGTGCACAAGTCTTTAAGAATTTTCGCATAAGCGGGGACTTGTTGAATAGCATCTAGGAGAGGGATGTTGATGTTAATATGTTTGAACATTTCCATAATTTTCTCCATATGTGGACTCGATTTGTTAGCCCTTAACCGAATAGGATAAGGTGCTTTAGCAATGAGCGCTGGGTCCATCATAGGAGAAGGTGGTAGGTGTAGACGTGATCCTAAAAGAGGAGTGGGGATCGTCTGTGGAGAACTAGAAGAGCTGTGCTGAGGTGTCGAGCCTAGAGGGAAACGGAGAATAGGCTCGTGAGAAGGCGGTGGAGTAGAAGAACAAGGATCAGAAGTAGAAGTGTGTGTGTGAGGAAGGGTCTCAGCCGGGGTGTTATTGATAGGATTTTCAATATTATCAATTTCTTCCCCAACATGGTTATTCAGCACTCTTCCTGATCTCAACGTTGTAACGGCATTTACATTGTAATGCCCGGGATTCGGTAGGGGTTGAGACGGAAGTTTCCCTTTTTCTCTCGCACTCATTTCGGCTTTAAGTCGTGCAATTTCTGCTTCCATCGATTTTAAACTCTGAGCTTGGAGATCAGAGTTTTTCTCAAATTTATTGAGGGAAGACTTAACTTCTGCCGACATTCGTTTCATGTACGTTTCAAAAGTCCGTTCGAGTTAAGCAGAGAGATCAGTACCAGTCAACTGTGCAGGATTATACGGTGCATGTGTGTTGACTGGATCTTGAAAATTTTGTGATTGGTAGGGGTGCTGAGTCAGATGAAATGGTTGCTGTTGTGGCGGAAGAGCCCTTTGAAAATTGTTTTGGTTTGGAACCGTGTTTTGATTTTGTGATTGGTTCCAAGCAAAATTAGGGTGATTCCTCCAACCCTGATTATATATGGAAGAAAATGGATCGTCTCTAGGTCTTTGAAATGCGGCATTAATATGCTCTTGACCTTGAAACGGAGAATTCAATGGACATTCTTCCGTCAAATGAGAAGGATCAGAACAGCATCCACATACAGTTTTGGAGAGTGATATTTGATTTAGGGCGGCAGCTAAAAATTTGTTTTCCATAGCGTCGAATTTCTTGTGTAAAGCGGAAATTTCAGCTCTAACTCCTATGGAAACATCCGATTGGTTATTGCCACCCCTAAATGATGGACTCTCCCACTGTAAAGATTTTTCAGCGAAATCTTCTAAGTATTTCCAAGCTTTCCCATCGTCTTTGGTCATAAAATTGCCTTGACACTTGTTTTCAAGGCTCTGTTTAGTGGTAGGATTACTGCCCTCATATATGATTCGGCACAGCTCCCATCTAGGGATTCCATGATGTGGACATTGAACCAACAGATTCTTGAAACGGTCAAGACATTTTGAAAATGGTTCATTTGGAAGCTGGGTGAATTGATTTATTTCGCTACGGACTCGAGCTGTCTTGTAATTAGGGTAGAATTTCTTAAGGAATGCTGCAACGAATTCTTCACTATTCGTAATGGAATGTGCGATAGTGTTATACAGCTATTTCTCGGCTATATCGCACAAAGTAAATGGAAGAAAACGTAGACGCATAGCATCCACAAAAAGCTGTGAAGTACCCATCATTGCGCATACATTTTCAAATTTGGTAATAAAGACATGTGTCTTCAGTCTCGAGACCGTGATATTTGGATAGAAGGTTGATGTATTGGGGTTTAATCTCAAAATTATCCCCGTTGGCTGGTGGTATGGATAAGCAGGTCGAAAGAGGACCTCGCATAGGATAGCACCTCTCTTGGAGAGAGATGCGGGGTGGATTCTGCGCACCTATGGACGGCGGCAGATTAGTGGGAAAGAAGTTCGATGGAGAAGGATCCATCGATGTGGGTGTGGTGGTGGGTAAAGAAAAGGTAAATGTAGAAATACCGACTTTGGGGTCGATCGAAGGAACGCGGACTAAACGGGCACTAGAATCCCGTGTCTAGCCTATCTTGCACTAAAAAGGGTTAGTACAAGTGGCAGCGTGACTTATAATTAGGGGAAATGATGAATGTGGTGTTTGTTTTGAAAAATAGACGGATTTTTGAAAAAATGATGCGATCACAACAAATGCAACAAGCAAAACTCTAATTCTATTGGTCGCCTAGGTCAAAGCTCTAAACCGCTCCTAACTGCCAAAAGACAAGTCGCAGGATAAATCCTCCATTGCCTCTTTGTCTCCTCTGTGGCCAGGTAAGTGCCAGGTAAGTGGGAAGATGCTCCACTACGTAAGTAGTGGGCCTAATTAATAACCACTAGCCTTAGACACACTTGCCTTAGACACCACAAAAGAAACGCGGATAAGTAATGAATTACCCACGGTCTTCTCTTATCCTAAGTGAGCGCGACGGTCCTTAGAGTCATCTCTAGATCTTTTTTAGTTAATGAGGGTAAATACGGATGCAAGTTTATGATTTTCGGGGCTTAGGAAAGGTAATGAACTCCCCACCTAATCTGGATTTGGCCGTGGCCCTTAATTTCCGTATTATTATGCAAACAACCAAAAACCAAAAACACGCACAATTTTTTTATTGCTTTTTGCGGCGCTGCGATTTTTGCAAAGAAGCCTGCAGAAAATTGTTAATTGGAGCAGATGAGGAAGGAGATAAGAAAGTAAGAGATCACCTGAGAAAAAAATGGTACAATAAATCCCTCAAGAAGCCGCGGAAACGCGGCAATAGTTTCTTAATGCCGCGGAAACGCCGCAGTTTGGAAAGTTCTCTGCACAAGATTTTTACAGAGAGCTTCTGTTTAGTCCCTGAGTCCTCTGGAATATTCTTAAAAAAATTTCACTTGCTCTACAGCTTCCAGATTTCCTCGCAACAAATCACAACAACACGTTTAGAGTTTACGCGAATTTTGATCTAAAAATTGTAATGGAATAAATCTTTTCAATTCAAATTTCAATAATGAACGAATTAGCGCACGATCCCCGGCAACGGCGCCATTTGATTGATACGATTTCGGATTGTGTATATAAGAAAATTGTAAGAAATCACAACCAAAAATTATTTGACCGCAATCAATAACGGTGTCGATTGTAGCGCGTTAGTAAGTGCGGATCGTCCACAGGGAAAGTGTAATCGTTCGTGTTTCGAATTAGATGAATTGAAAATTAAAGAAAAGAAAAGAAGACAATTCAATTCAAGATTTGTAAAATGAATTCAATAATTATCTAGATCTAATGAAAAATCAAGAAAGCATTAAAAATCAAGAATTGAGATGTGATGATTTCCAATCCAAATATCAAGAATCGAAGTGAGGCTCGTAGGAATCGATCAGATCTATAGATGTGATGAAATCTAGCTATTACATATTCTTATACATCGATGAATTGATACTAGATCGATGATGATCAACGAGAATTAGGGATTTCTTGTGAAACTAGGGTTTCATCATCTATCCCTTATTTCTTCATCGATATCATTCACATTCTAGCCTCTAGTAAATTCAAGAATCGATCGTAGATCCCTAATTTCCAGCGATCACAATCAAGAAAGCATCGCAACGAAACTAGGTCGTCGATTCTTCAATTTACAAGAGTTTACAAAACTCGTAGGACTTAAGAATCATTTCAAGATTTGTTACATCATTCTATTGATCTTCTCGACTCCTTTACGAGCGGAGTTTTACTCAAATATCACAACAAGAACCACAATCACAAATTGAGATTGAATCATTATGCAAGAATTTAAAGAAAGCAAGATTAAAGAATTTCACCTTTTATTTATCAACAATTCCATTACAATTCGCTCAAGAACTACAATGAGGAATGAATTCGATCGTCGATTTGGCTTCGCTCGTCTTCTTGAGTCACGGATCGGCTTGGATCACTTGCTCGATCGAAGATCGGCTCCGCTCCTAAAAGGTTGAAGGCTTCTCGCTTGAATGGGTACTCGGGATCTTGAATTTGGCTTTGGAATTTGAATTAGGGTTTGAGGCACAAGTTGTATCACTTAACTAGTGGGTGGAAGATTCTTGAACAACCTTTTGAAGTGAAGCCTAGAGTCCCTTTTATAGCCTTAAGAGTAGTTAGCTTCGTTAAGAAGTTTGGATTAGGTTAGCTTCCCTTGTAAGCTAGTTAGTTAGGTAGAAGCCTCTAGAACTAGTTAGTTATGGTTTAGCTTCCACCTTAAGCTAGGAGGTTAGGGAGAAGGTTCTAGACTTTTAAGGTAGTTAAGGTGAAGCTTGCTTTGGAAGCTAGGACATCATTAGGTTTGCACAAGGAGCCCTTTCTGTACTGAAGAACTTTCTGGAGTTCTCCAGAAATTCAGTGGCTGGAATGAGTTGTAGGACTTGAGTTAAGAGTTCTGTAGTGAAGCAGAGGTGGTGACGTGGCATGTTGACCGCGGATCCGCGGCGCAAGCTGGCTCCAGCCGCGGATCCGCGGCCCAATAGTAGGCTTAGGGCTTCAATTTGGTACAGTTGCTTCCTGATGGCTTCCTGGTATTTTTATGATATATTGAATCTGACAATTCCTTCTAGATTACTACCAGATTTCAAATCCTTGAGTTGGCGTCTTTTTAACAGCACTGTTTCACAAATTTGGCCTTTCTCCTGGAATTTCCTGCACAGACTTCGAAACAAGTGTTGCGCAATACAAGGATGATGCGATGCCATGATAAACACTCAATTTCCCTCAGAAATGTCGGTTTTAATATATAACACATGTTATTTGGTATTTTACGGACAATTTGCTAATATGTGCTATATTAATACCGAACACCTCTAGATAAGTGCAAATGGTAGGGAAATTGTCGTGTTAAAAATGCAATATTTTCGACTGATCAAATTCCCCCAAACTTATTTTCGGTCGTCTCGAGCTAACCGTTTTATTAAAAAGAGAAGAAGAAAATAAAGAAAGAGAAAAACTAACTAGCACACTTTCGTAGGCAACACGATTGCATTGAGCACGTGCAACAAGCCTTTAAACCTCTAGATGTCGCTAGTAGGAGGAGTGTTGTCTCCTGAGGGTTTTCAGCGGATTGCACCCACAAAATCCAATAATAAAAGAAAAACAGTGAATATTACATTTAAAGAAAAGAATTATACAAGAAAAGCCTTGAAAATTAGGGTTTCCAACTATGCTAGCTTTCGGTTGTCATGAGCCCTATCTTAATAGTCATGAAAAGATGTTAGAAATCACATCATCTCTATATAAAACATCGTCTTTATTCTTCATTCCTATCTGTCTTCCAAATATCGATCATAAAACCCTACGTGTGTGTAATGAACATCCCTACACCCGGAGAATTCAATTCAAGCTATCATACTCTTGTCCATCTACCTCAGTACTTTTTAATTAATGAATATTTAGATGTATTTGCTCACACACTTTCATGCGACCGTTAATATTTCTTGAGGTACTAACCGACCGATTACTTATGTGCTTGCTTATTTAGTGTTTTTGCTCGTCTTGCACCACTTAAGGCTTAGCAGTGACTCCCAGACCAGTTGGCCTTAGGGCACTAGGTGAAGAGGCACCCTCGCTATAATTTTTTTTGCTGCCTTGGCGATAACAAAACCAGTGTTCATTTTTTTTTAACCATTTTATATTTTTTCTTATTTCCTTCATACATCGGCTTTTAGACAAGAACATTTCAAGGTATCCTCTACTATCCCGGGCTTTAAGACGTGTGTAAGTGCGAATAGTAGGGTATCCACGTTCAAAATGTTTGGCTTCCAGAATAGGAACTATTTTTCAGACTTATTTTTATCCTCAGATTAGTGACTTCTTTCATCTTACTAACCCTTTGGACAACGGCTTATAACTATTTATTACTAGTTCGTATAAGAAAACTTCTAATTTTCTTGGTTTTCTTAAATTTTTCCAATCTTTTGGATGTAATTTTTCACTATCTAATCTTTTATTATCTTATTTATGTACAAAAATATTTTTATTTTTTTGAATTTTTTTAAATTTTTTTATAGGTTTTCAATTTTTTTTTATTTTTATAGGTTTTTTTTTAAAGTTTTAAATTTTTATAGGTTTTCAAAAAAAATGTTTTGTGCTTATGCAAAGTGATAAGCAAATGATGCGAAAATAAGCACAAAACTCCCCCAAACTTGTTTTCAACAGTGTCCTCACTGTTGCCAACCGCTATATCTACAAAAACATGTAAGTCTGGGAGGAATTTATTAGTGGGGGCAAAATATTTAAGTGAAGAACATCCCCCAAACTTATTCTTTTCACTCACCTCCATTCAAAAAGATGATGCAGTAATTTACAGGTCATGGAGGTGAGACGGAGGAATTTTAATCAAGATAAAATGGCTCCTGTAAGAACAGGAGCTCCTCCGTGGGGTCAGTGGAAAAATACGGTTTTAATCTATGACCATTCACTTTGAAAAATGTGTCGTTTTTAACATTTTCTACCTCTACTGCCCCGTGCGGGTATACAGACCGCACAATAAAAGGTCCCTTCCACCGAGATCGTAGCTTACCCTCGTGAAGGTGTAGTCGTGAATCTTAAAGAAGGACTTGTTGACCAGGTGTAAATATTTTCCTCAAAATGTTTTTATCGTGAAAAACCTTAGTCCTATTCTTTACGATTACAGCGTTATCATAAGCTTCATCGCGGAGTTCGCTTAGCTCATTTAATTGCAGCTTCCGAAAGTTGCAGGCTTGGTTTAAGTCAAAGTTGATTTCCTTAATATCCCACAATGCTTTATGCTCAATCTCGACTGGCAAGTGACAAGCCTTCCCAAACGCTAACCTATATAGAGACATCCCTAGATTGGTTTTAAATGCAGTTCGGAATGCCCAAAGAGCATCCGTCAGTTTGGTCGACCAATCTTTTCTATTCTTCGCAACAGTTTTCTCCAGGATTTGTTTGATCTGTCTCTTTGAAATCTCAGCCTGCCCGCTCGTTTGGGGATGATAGGGTGTAGAAAGTCTGTGGTTGATTGCGTATTTCCGCATCAAAGTCTTGAAAGACCTGTTGCAGAAATGTGTCCCGTTATCGCTAATGATAGCGCGTGGGTGTCCAAATCGCGAAAAGATATTTTCTTTTAAGAACTTAATGACAACCTTTTTGTCATTAGTGCGACATGGAATGGCTTCAACCCACTTTGAGACGTAATCTACCGCAAGCAGTATGTACAAATTTCTAAAGGAGTTGGGAAAAGTACCCATAAAGTCAATGCCCCAAACATCGAAAATTTCAACCACTAAGATGGGTTGCTGTGGCATCTCATCTCTCCGGGAAATCTTACCCGTGTGTTGACACTGTGTACAGGTTTTGCAATGATCAAATGCATTTTTGAACAAAGTCGGCCAATAAAAACCGCATTGCAAAACCTTCTCCGCCGTCTTTTTAGGACCGAAGTGACCCCCACATGCCTGATCATGACAAAAAAATAGAACACTCTTGAACTCTTCATTCGGGACACACCGACGAATGATCTGGTCAGGACAATACTTAAACAGATAGGATTCATCCCAGTAAAAGTGTTTTACTTGGGATAGAAAACGATGTTTGTCCTGTTTTGACCAATCACTGGGTATCAGTCCCGTGGCAAGATAGTTCACAATATCCCTGAACCAAGGTTCCTTGGATACGTTCAAGAGTTGTTCGTCTGGGAAAGAATCATTGATCGGCAGGGTCACAGGGAAAGAAGAGATGCGTGAAAGATGGTCGGCTACAACATTTTCACATCCTTTCTTATCTTTGATAACAAGATCAAATTCTTGTAATAGAAGGATCCAACGTATTAGCCTACCTTTTACATCTTTCTATGCCAAAAGATGTTTCAAGGCGGAATGGTCAGTGTACACAACTATTTGTGAGCCAATCAAGTAAGGCCTGAATTTTTCTAATGCAAATACAACAGCCAAAAGTTCTTTTTCGGTAGTTGTATAGTTAATTTGAGCATCGTTCAGGGTCTTACTTGCGTAATAGATCACGTGTGACATCTTTTCAATGTGCTGTCCTAAGACTGCACCAACTGCAAAATCTGATGCATCACACATAAGCTCAAAGGGGTAGTCCTAATCTGGAGACGATAGAACGGGGGCTGTAGTGAGGGAGTGTTTGAGTGAGTCGAACGCTGCCTCACAATCCGAGTCAAAGTGGAAGGTCGTATCCTTGGCCAAGAAAAGAGTTAAGGGTCTAGCAATTTTGTTAAAATCCTTAATGAATCTCCTATAAAAGCCCGCATGACCAAGAAATGATCGGATATCCTTGACGCTTTTGGGATGAGGAAGGTTTTGAATGACATCTATCTTAGCTCTGTCAACCTCAATGTCTTTCCGTAAAATAACATGTCCAAGCACAATTCCTTCTTGGACCATGAAATGGCATTTTTCCCAATTCAAGGTTAAGTTCTTCTCTTTGCAACGAGTAAGAACTGCGTCAAGATTCGTTAGGCAGTCAGAAAAAGAGTCTCCGAAAATTGAGAAATCGTCCATGAAAATCTCCAAAAAATTCTCGACCATGTCAGAGAATATCCCCATCATACACCGCTGAAAGGTAGCGGGAGCATTGCATAACCCAAAGGGCATGCGTCTATAAGCAAAGGTACTAAAAGGACAAGTAAATGTGGTTTTATCTTGATCATTTTTGGCAATGGGGACCTGATTATAGCCAGAGTATCCGTCCATAAAGCAATAATACTCACGTCCAGCTAAGCGTTCCAGCATCTGATCAATGAAAGGTAGAGGAAAGTGGTCTTTCCTCGTAGCGGCATCGAGTTTTCTGTAATCAATACATACACACCACCCAGTTTGGACGCATATCTGAATCAACTCATTTGCCTCATTGGTAATAACAGTGATGCCAGATTTCTTAGGGACGACATGAATTGGACTCACCCATTGGCTATCGGAGATTGGGTATATAATACCATTATCAAGGCATTTGACGATCTCTTTCATCACCGCTTCCTTCATGACGGGGTTCAACCGTCTCTGTAGTTCTTGGGTTGGTCTGGCATCATCCATCAAGTGTATATGATGTTCTACAATCAAGGGACTAATCCCTTTGATGTCCGCCATGGTCTAACCAAACGCCTCCTTATTAGATCTCAATACCGACAAAAGTGCATTCTCTTGCTCGGATGCTAGAGAAGCGGATATGATAACCGGTAAAGACTCATTCTCACATAAATATGCATATTTAAGATGAGAAGGTAAAATTTTGAGATCTAATGCTGGCGGAGAAATAATAGAAGGTGGGATCATCGAGTGATTTTCGGAGTCACAAAGAAGCTCATAGCCTGTGAAAGATACAGACTCGGATGGTGATGAGTCAGGAGTGTTGGACTCAAGCATGGAAATGGTGTCCTCATTAAGATCATGTGCAAGATCAAACAGTGATGTGGTAGTGTCGTCGAGATCTGAAAAGCAAAGTTCATCAACTCCGCAATTTTCGGGAGCAATCTCGTGGACAGAGCACACATCAAGGATGAGCAGAGGGTTCAGATGGCTGACTTCCAATTTTGTAGTTGTTCAGTTAAATGGTCATATTTCCAAAGGATAAGTTCATTGAACCGTTTCTACAGTTAATGACAGCATTGGAAGTGGCAAGGAATGGTCGACCCAAAATCACAGGAATTTGGCTCCGGGGGTTTGCTACATGTTGTGTATCGAGAACAATGAAGTCCACAGGGAATACAAATTCCCAGACTTTTATCAACACATCCTCTAGTTCACCTCTAAGTTTGGTGATTGAATGGTCCGCCATTTGGAGAGTACAGTGAGCTGGTTTCAACTCTCCAATCCCTAGCTGCTCATAGACAGAATATGGAAGTAGGTTAACACTTGCGCCAAGGTCTAAAAGAGCACGGTTGATGTTTTTACCCCCAATAGAAATCGATATTGTAGGACATCCTGGGTCCTTACGTTTCTTTGGTAGCTGTGGGATAAAAGCAGTGCTAATATTATTAGACATGACGACCTTCTTTGGCACTTGTGTCTTCCTCTTCCTAGTGCACAAGTCTTTAAGAATTTTCGCATAAGCGGGGACTTGTTGAATAGCATCTAGGAGAGGGATGTTGATGTTAACATGTTTGAACATTTCTATAATTTTCTCTATATGTGGACTCGATTTGTTAGCCCCTAACCGATTAGGATAAGGTGCTTTAGCAATGAGCGCTGGGTCCATCATAGGAGAAGGTGGTAGGTGTAGACATGATCCCAAAAGAGGAGTGGGGATCGTCTGTGGAGAACTAGAAGAGCTGTGCTGAGGTGTCGAGCCTAGAGGGAAATGGAGAATAGGCTCGTGAGAAGGCGGTGGGGTAGAAGAACAAGGATCAGAAATAGAAATGTATGTGTGAGGAAGGGTCTCAACCGGGGTGTTATTGATAGGATTTTCAATATTATCAATTTCTTCCCTAACATGGTTATTCAGCACTCTTCCTGATCTCAACGTTGTGGCGGCATTTACATTGTAATGCCCAGGATTCAGTAGGGGTTGAGACGGAAGTTTCCCTTTTTCTCTCGCACTCATTTCGGCTTTAAGTCGTGCAATTTCTGCTTCCATCGATTTTAAACTCTGAGCTTGGAGATCAGAGTTTTTCTCAAATTTATCGAGGGAAGACTTAACTTCTGCCGACATTCGTTTCATGTACGTTTCAAAAGTCCGTTCGAGTGAAGCAGAGATATCAGTACCAGTCAACTGTGCTGGATTATACGGTGCATGTGTGTTGACTGGATCTTGAAAATTTTATGATTGGTAGGGGTGCTGAGTCAGATGAAATGGTTGCTGTTGTGGTGGAGGAGCCCTTTGAAAATTGTTTTGGTTTGGAACCGTGTTTTGATTTTGTGATTGGTTCCAAGCAAAATTAGGGCGATTCCTTCAACCCTGATTATATGTGGAAGAAAATGGATCGTTTCTAGGTCTTTGAAATGCGGCATTAGTATGCTCTTGACCTGGAAACGGAGAATTCAATGGACATTCTTCCCTCAAATGAGAAGGATCAGAACAGCATCCACATACAGTTTTGGAGAGTGATATTTGATTTAGGGCGGCAGCTAAAAATTTGTTTTCCATAGCGTCGAATTTCTTGTGTAAAGCGAAAATTTCAGCTCTAACTCCTATGGAAACATCCGATTGGTTATTGCCACCCCTAAATGATGGACTCTCCTACTGTAAAGATTTTTCAGCGAAATCTTCTAAGTATTTCCAAGCTTCCCCATCGTCTTTGGTCATAAAATTGCCTTGACACATGTTTTCAAGGCTCTGTTTAGTGGTAGGATTACTGCCCTCATATATGATTCGGCACAGCTCCCATCTAGGGATTCCATGATGTGGATATTGAACCAACAGATCCTTGAAGCGGTCAAGACATTTTGAAAATGGTTCATTTGGAAGCTGGGTATATTATAGTGGATGCTTGGACATATATATAGATGACTTTCTTGCTCGACATGATAGTATGCTATCTGGTTGCTTTTTATCTTAATATGTACATTTTGTTTTAGTTTACTGTCTCTTTGATATATGTTGATAAAGCCCTTAGGATGTTGGCTTGACTACCAGGACTATGATGCAGATCATACTAGTTGGGCTTGTATAGTCTATAAGCACATCCTTTAAGAGTTCCTAGTCGAGAGAGTATCAAGACCGGACATCGATATTCCAGAGTAGACTAGTGTGTACGTTTCTTGACCCTGTATGGGGCGATAGTTGATCTTATAACCATTGGTGTTTGACATCAAAGATTATACACATGTGCTCATTAGAGAATGGGTACACCGAACAGGACCCGCTGAGAACTCCTAGATGGTACCATACCTATCGTCAGATAGCAGTTCTTTGGTGAAACTTGTACAGGTTAGTGTATAGACCTGAGATCGCCATAGTGACTTGTGTGGTTCCTACTATGCTTTGATTTCCTCCCTACCATGGCTCAAAGGAGTCGTGCAAACAGGTGGATTTTGGGTACAGTCCCGAGTCATGTGGAGGCAGTGAGCGATAGGAGGGGTTTCATCTCTCCCGGTATTGGGTATTGATATTGTGCTATACTCGATTGGCTATAACAGCAAGTCCGTGGTCAGGGCTGATGAGATTTACTGGAAAGTGTTATCAGTAGTTTCTCGAAAGGTTTTAGGCCACACATCGGCATGACTTATCAAGTTAGTGGGGTCTAAAGATTCCACCCTCCAGACTCGATATGCGACATATCAGACGAAGAGACCGGACTGTACGGTAAGTGTTTCTTATAGGCTTTTTGAGAGTTTGGACAAGTTTTCTTGTTGATCTTCTATTCGTTCAATACCTGAGTAGCCGTTACGTCCAGCTAGTACCGCTGACGGCTTATGGATATCTTATATGATTATTACCTACTACTGGCGTATTGACGAGTCTTTAGAGTCCCACAAAGAGGTTTCCAGGCTAAAGCGAAATGAAGTAGGGCGCGTATGGAGAAATGTGCGGGAGCTTGATTGAACACGAGTATATGATACTGTATTTTAATCTAACGATATTTGATATCCGCCGGGTTATATGTGATATAACCGGATTATTGAATCAAGTGTTGATTCAATGATTTGATTAATATATATATATATATATATATATATATATATTTGATATTGGCCGGTTATATATGATATAACCAGATTATTAAATCAAATGTTGATTTAATATCTAATATTGAATATTAGCCGGTTATATGTAATATAACCGGATTTTTTGAATCAAGTGTTGATTTAATAATTTGATATACATATATATATATATATATATTTGATATTAGCCGGTTATATATGATATAACCGGATTATTGAATCAAGTGTTGATTTAATAATTTGATATGTATATATATATATAAACTAATATTAAGCTTAGTTATATATATACACGTATTTGTATCATGGTTGATGATACATACAATATGGATGTATGAGAATCACACAAGAGTAAAAAGATAATAGGAATGATTTATATTTTTAAGAAAAAGAGAAAGAAAAAGAGAATGAGTCGTGGCTTTGGATACTTGGAGAAATATTGAGAAGCCATAACTCATCTCTAATTCTTCTTTTATTCTTAGATATTTTATCATTCTTATCTTATCTTATCTCTTAGCTCATGGTTCACAAGCCATGTATGTTGATCTTCTTCATTCTCTCCTCACTAGAATTTTCTTAAGTTTAGAAAAAGAAAAGGAGAAAATTATTTTAGTGAGCAAATCTCCTACTTCATCAACTTACACTAATTTAGCCCATTAGTTTAGATTGTTAACTTCACTGATATCTTGATTAGTGAAGTGTGAGCTTGAATGAGAGAGACTTCAAGGTGGATCATTTTCGGCAACAAAGACAACAAGTAAGCTCAATCCTTTATTCAAGTGGAGCCTTAAGAAGAGTTCTAGGGATTTCAACTTGGAGCTTTAAAAGTGAAGGACTAGACTATAAAGGTTGTAAACTCTTTACACTTAGTTTAGAATGTAGTTTGCTTACTTAGAAACTCTAATTCTCTAGTTCGATTCTTATTTAGTATACTTAGCACTCTAAAATTTTAAAATTATATACTTGATGCTCATATAAACGTAGTAAAGGTGCTGAGACATACTTTCAACCTTCTGGCTGATCCATATAAACACACTCTTCTAAATCACCATTTAGAAAAGCGGTTTTAACGTCCATCTGCCAGATGTCATAGTCGTAGAATGCAGCAATGACAGTATGATCCGAATGGATTTAAGTATAGCCACTAGAGAAAAAGTTTCATCATAGTTCACACCTGGACTTTGAAGAAATCCTTTTGCAACAAGTCTAGCCTTATAGATTTCCACCCGTCAATCTACACCAATCTTCCTTTGGAAGATCCACTTGCATCCAACGATTTTTACCCCAGGAGGTGCAACGTCTAAAGTCCAAACTTTGTTGGTGTACATGGATTCCATTTCGGATCTCATAACATCCAGCCATTTCACAGAGTCCTTACCTCTGATGGCCTGCTCGAAACTAGTAGGGTTATCATCTTCTATGATGCAATCCTCATATCCATCGTCGATGAGAAAACCGTAGTATCTCTCGGGTGGACGAGGAACCCTACTAGATCTGCGGAGTGGCTGGGGTGTGTCTGGACTATTGAATTATGAGATTCTACCAAATATTCAGTTGTAGTTTGTGCTTCTGAAATTTCTTCCTGCTCTACCGTGCTCCCATTAATTTCTTTTGCAAGAAATTTCTTTCTAAAAAGGTTGTGTGGCGAGCAACAAACACCTTCTGTTTCTCGGTGTAGTAGAAAATATATTCTAGAGATTTCTTTGGATATCCCACAAGCTTGCATAGTACCGATCGTGTCTCGAGTTTGTCCGGATTTTGCTTTTTAATATAAGCAGGACAACCTCATATCTTAAACCGTTTATGATATGGTCTCTTACCACTCTATATCTCATATGGTACGGTAGGCACTAATTTAGATAGAGCATAATTCAATAGATATGTTGTCTCATGCACATCCCCAGAAAGTTAGAGATAACTCAGCAACACTCATGATAGAGCACGTCATATCCAATAGGGTGCGATTTCTCCTTTCCGAAACACCGTTGTGTTGTGGTGTATACGGAGGAGTAAGCTGAGAGAGAATCCCATTCTCTTTTAGATAATCCTGGAATTTCATGCTTAAATATTCACCTCCTCGATCAGATCAAAGAATTTTAATATTTTTGCTTAATTGGTTCTCTACTTCTTTCTTATATTCTTTGTATTTCTCAAAAATTTCGGATTTGTGTTTCAACAGGAATATATATCTGAATCTAGAGAGATCGTCGGTGAATGTAACGAAGTAGGAGTACCCACCCATCGCATGTGTAGACATAGGACCACATATATCACTGTGTATTAGTCCCAAGAATTCCATAGCTCTTTCTCCGTATCCTAAAAACGGAGATTTGGTTATCTTTCCTTTGAGATAATACTGACAAGTTTCATAAGATGTAAATTCAAATTGATCAAAATATCCATCCTTATGTAATTTAGCTAGTCTGGCATCATTGATATGACCAAGTCTACAATACCACAAGAAGGTTTCGTTCAAATCTGAACTTTTCCTTTTGTATGTGTTTTGTATATTTAAAAATGTATTTTGATTTAGAACATATAAACTATTACATAATGTACCTGTAACAACCATAAACTTTCTGTACAAATATTTTTCAAAAATACAGAAATGGGTACTTTTGCCTGAGCACAAGTTATAAGTTTGTTTTGCTTTTGAATAGCAAGAAAGAGCTTGTAACTTATTGGTAAGACCATGCACTGCTGAACCAAAACACCAGAGTTCAAATCCCATTAGCCACATTATTATTTTTTATTTAGTTTTCTTGTAAATTTTTAGAAGCCCAAGAGTCTACACGTGTGTAACCCGTAAAACCAAAGGTCAAACTAAAAACAAATGAGTCCAGGAGGTAGACCAAACAACGGGTGACACGAAGCGACAAGATCCGGCCTAACTCGGCCGGCGACGTGCCTGAATCGGCCAGCACCGCTGGCCGAACTCGGTTGAACTCCGATTTTTCTTGTGCTCACCTGTGCCTCTTGGTCTCCCCATAACCCCTGTTCTGTTTAAATACCCTGCATTATTCCAGAGGATTAAAAACCTAA
Organism: Agapanthus africanus; assembly: GCA_030015575.1. Classification (NCBI taxonomy): domain Eukaryota; kingdom Viridiplantae; phylum Streptophyta; class Magnoliopsida; order Asparagales; family Amaryllidaceae; genus Agapanthus; species Agapanthus africanus. The sequence continues at coordinate 28,423,730 of CM057343.1, forward strand.
TTAAAACTATTTTAATGCATAATTTTTAATGCATTTTCTATCAAACCCTAACCCTAATTTTTTCCTATAAATATCACTACATCTCACACCCCCTCACTCACAATCTCTGCCAAAAAATCTCAAGAAAAATCCCTAAAACTTTTGTATACAAATGGAGTTAGCGAAGGGCGAAATTTCGATGAATTTCCGACGACGACCCTAGGAGCTCCCGGCGACGAAACGACGCACCGGCATCTCCTACCACTCCCTCTTCTTCTTTTCTAATCTAAAATCCTATAAGTCCCTTCTCCCCTTTCTTTTTACTATTATAAAAACTTAGAATTCTAAAACCCGACGGAAGTAAAGTTAATCCGACTACCGATTCGGTTTTTCCTTAAAAATCATATTTTTCTTAAACACAATAATACCAAACTCTCACATCATGATCATTAAATATTAACAAAATATATTGACAAGTTTCATATCAAAAGAATTTATATTTCAATTTTTATAGCACTTTCACAGAAAAATACCATATACTTTAGTTTCGATATAAAATATCATTACCCCTTGCTATACCTTTAGAAAACTCACGAGATAATGACCTATCTCATCACAACACTCATATGTAATATAGCACGATAATATTTGGGAATATAGTTTTGGGAAAATACGATTTTAGACAAAACTACCTCAAATTTATAAAAACCTTTTTCTACAAGATTATGTATTTTTAACAAATCTTTGTAAAGCGCCGCTACAACCCATTTTGGGGAACCCGTTCGGGATGGTGCGGATTATCGCACATTCTCGGGCTTAGTAGTGCGAGACATAGACCTCCGCAAGGAGCATACGGTCTTGAAAGATTTAAAATACAATTTTCTTTAGAAAATGTGATTTCTACTATAAATAAATATATATGTAATTAATATAAAAATATCTATTTTTAATATTTATAATATTTCACAATTCCAAAATTCAAGAAAAACATTCCATTTACAAAAAAATACCAAACAATTCCAATATTATAAATAAATTCCCTATATTATGAAAATTAGGTTTTATTCATTAGAAATGTCACATATATAAAATATATATCTATGAAAACTCTAAAAACGATAATTAAATAATTGAGGTGTATTTTGAAAATTATACAAATTATTTTTACATAAACCCCCTTCAAGTTTTATAAATTACCATAAGAACCCTAGTAAATATAGGTTTAAGCAGGACCAGTCTCTCGTGCTTCAAGGAGCCGAAGATATAGGTGCTTGCCTATTTAAGGTAGACAACTTAACAAAAGGTGTTATCAACACGGTAATCGTCTTTGAAAAAGACAGAAATCCTGCCGTCCATGTGCAGCGGTTAGCGATAACACCAAAACCTAATTCAGGATTCAATTTCTTTTCTAATTGTCTAACTAAGATTGAGTCTCGATATAATGAATCTGACTTGAATGATATTCAAGTATATATAACAATTCAATATGAATCCATATAATCAATGTGTTCAATCTATTAAATCTGTATTGACTAAACCGAACCATGGATATACACCCATCTACATGATTCTCCAGTTACATCCATTTACTGATATCATGGTTTCGGCAAGTCGTCTATCTATACAATTCAAATTACAAGACAATACAATACAAACAATACAATCAAGACATCGCGAGGTTTAAGGGGTAGATTGGTACGGAAGGTGTTAGAAGTGGCACGAGACTGCAACCCTTAAGACACCTAACCTGAATTCAATTGTTGTTGTACCATGGCATAAACGGTTCCTTATATTCCGTTTATCGTAGTCTCTAGTTTAACGAGACTCCTCTCGTATACACTGGCATCTTCTGTACCAAGTTACAAACAACGGCGTTAACACTAAATACAATATTATAACAATATAATATAATTTTAAAAGTTACTCTCTCTCTCTCGCTCTGTCTATTCTACTTCTCCCTTATCTTTGGGACTTACCGAGCGATTGTTCGCTGACAACATTCCTTCTCTTTCTTCTTTGGAATGTTGTCAGGTGGATCGGACCTTCAGGAGATCGAGCCTACCAGCGAGGACTTGGATCAGCTAGCCTTTGACTCAGAGCTCTAGATACTTATATATTTCATTTCAGTACTTTCCATTTTTGTTATGCCACTGTTTAGGCATTACTTTTCATTCCATGTATTTACTTTGTTAGTTGTATGTATGTCCTAGAGGGCATTATTGTATATGAGATGTATATTATAGTGGATGCTAGGACATATATAGGGAGGACTTTCTTGCTCGACATAATAGTACGCTATCTGGTTGCTCTTTATCTTAACATATACACTTACTGTCTCTCAGTTACATGTTGATAAAACCCTTAGGATGTGTACTTGACTTCCAGGATTATGATGCAGATCATACTAGTGGGGCCTGGGTAGTCCATGAGTTCATCCTTCAATGTTCGTAGTCGTGGGAATATCGAGACGGGGCATCGATATTCCAGAGTAGACTAGCGTATAGCTTCTCGACCCATGTGATGGGCGATGGATGATCCCATATCGATTGGTGTTTGACATCAGAGATGGTATACGGGTGCTCAGTGGAAACTGAGTACACCGAACGGACTCGCCGAGAACCCCTAGATGGTATTATACCTCACGTCAGATAACAGTTTTCTGGTGACACTGGTACAGTCTGTCGACCCGAGATCGTCATAGAGTCTTGTGTGTCTCCCACTATACTTTGATTTCCACCCTACCACGTCTCTACTGAGTCGTGCAAACAGGTGGTTTTTGGGTACACTCCCGAGTCACATGGAGGCAATGAGTGATAGGAAGGGATTTCGTCTCTCCCGGTATTGGGGGTTGATGTTGCGCTATGCTCGATTGGCCATAACTGAAATCCCTGGCTAGGGTAGATGAGATTTACTGATAAGTGTTATCAGTAGTTTCTCGCCCTTTATGGACCTTACATCGGCATGACTTATCAAGCTATTGGGGTTTGATGTTTACCACCCCTAGACGAGATATGTGACATATCAGACGAAGAGACCAGACTGTACGGTAGTGTTACTGATTGGATTCCCAAGAGTATGAGCAGGCTTGCTTGTTGATCTTCTGATCGCTCAATATCCGGGTGGCCGTTACGTTTAGCAGGCCTCTTGCGGCTTGTGGGTGTTTGATATGATCATCACCTACTGCCGGCGTATTAACGAGTCTTTAGAGTCCTACACAGAGGTTTTCTGGCTCAAGCGAAACGAAATAGGAGCACATATGTGATATGTGCGGGACCGAGATTAATACGAGTATGTGATACCGTATTCTATTCTCACGATTTGTGTCATCGGTCGGTTATATGTGATATGACCGGGTTATCGGATCAAGTGTTGATTCGATAAAATGATACACATGATATTAGTCGGTTATATGTGATATAACCTGATTATTAAATCAAGTGTTGATTTAATAATCTAATGTATAATTATATATTTGATATATTAATTTACATTAACTAGTATTTGCTCACTTAAGATTTCTTTTCTCACTTGATTGTGCATTAGTATATATGTGATATATATTAGTGTACATTATTTTGTGTCATGCTAGATGCCACATGCTATATGGGTGTATTAGACTCACACCATGCTTATAATAATGTGAGGGTTTTATTTATTTAAAATAAATCAAAATTGGTTAAAAATTGACACATGGTTGAAGCTTGTAGAAGCTTGTGGAACTATTGATCAAGTCCACCCTTTTTGTTTTACCTGTAGTTATTTATTAACCTAACCATTATTGTAACCCATGGTTTATCCTCTACATGAGTTCGTGTATGACACCAACTCACCCATGATTGCTATTCTCACCTCATGAGTTCATTCTCTCATCTTCATTCTTGACTTGAGCTTCTTCTTCTTCATGAGAAAAATCTTACTAGTTTTTTTTCCAAGTGAGAAAATATTGTGAGAAAATTAAATCTGAAGTGAACCCACTTCCTACCTCATCATCCTCTACTATTAGCCATTTAGTATAGGGTGTTCTCTTCACAAAGTTTATCACCTAGTAAAGAGGTAGCTAGGGTTTGAGTCTCCTCGACGTAGATCATCTTCGGCCTCGAAGACTTCGAGCAAGATTGTTCATTTCTCCAAAGGAACCCATACTAGAGTTCGGGAGATCTTTACTCGCAGCGAAGGGACTACTACACGGAGATTTGGAAGTGAAGGACCGGTCTACAAAGGTTGTATTCCTCATTCACTTAGTGTAATGGTAGATTACATGTGATATTTACTCTAGCTAGATCCTAGTCTAGGGTTCATTAGCACTCTTGTAATTTTTGAAATTGGCATGCTTGATGTCTTAAAAACCCAGTAGGGTGCTAAGGAATCCCAACAGTGGTATCAGAGCCGGGCTAGAGTATTAGACGATATTTGTTAGATTATGAAACCGAAACTACTCCGAAAAATGCAACATTGAACCCTAGTTTCTGTCGATTTTTATATGACCTCTAAAAATTTTTTAAACAAGTGCAGAATGCTGTATGAGATATGGTATGAACACACAAGAAATTTGAGCCCATTTTCTTACAAAGTGGCCGGCCACAACATGAGGAAAACCGGCCTGCTCGGTTTAGTTAGGGTTTTTTGGCCTCAAATTTTTTCTGTGTTCCAGGCACTGGGGTTTGGTGTTTCAGGTATTGTTTGTTTTTTCTAAAATTGCATGTGATGTAGTCTTACTGTATAGGCAACTCGGAGTGTTTCGTATTCGTAGTTTAACATGGTTTCGGGTATTCACATGTTATCTAGGCGAGGTTAAAAAGTTCGATCGAATGTCAAAAACCCATTTTTCCAAGTTTAAGGTATTCGGAAAATCATACAAGCGATTCTGTGGACCCTCTAGAAGAATGAAACCCTAACTCGATATAATGACCATGGAACCGCTTTCGAACCTTAGGGTTTGCGGCAGTTCCGCGGTGCCATTAATGAGGCTTGGGTTTGCCCTTTTACGGTTGGTCCATAGGTGCTGTGGCATATTCTGGGTACTGTGCTCAAATGTTGAGCTCTAGGGGAATTGTGGGATTTTGATTAATCGATCGAAAAGTTTAACGTCTTCTGGATATTTGTGATGGGATACAATACTTGGAATCCACAATATTTGAATTTTATAAATCTAGCAATTTAGTCTTAATTGATCGATTGCCATGGGATTTTAATGTAATCAAAAGTCTGTCGCAATCACGTGGCGTACGTGGATACTCGCGGGGTAACCTTACTAGATAGCCATGCCCCATAGCCCCGACCAAGTGACTGTAGAAGAACCCCGTTGCCAAAAGCATCCGTCCAGGTGCTCGCGGCCGCGGTGTTCCGCCTAAGTGCACTTCGTCGACAGCATCGCGGGTACGGCCGTCTACTAAAGTTTCCGACGAGCGTTCGATCAGGATGTCAGGAATCTTATTGAATTACCCGACTCATTATTGGAAAGTGTTTTCAATATCGAGACTAAAATGCGGGGTTTATAATTGTTGGGTATACGATGTCTAAGAAATTCATATTGTTAGGCATGAAATCCGAAATATGAGATATTACGGGTTTATGATGTCTAAGGTCGTTGCGGATTCCAACTGTTGTAGTTTTCACTTTCTTTTCTGCGACCGTAAGTGTAATATGCGGTGTATCGCCGGTTTCGTTGCTATACGTCAACGACAATTGAGATACGCATATTTATTTACGTTGATGACATGTGATGTTATGTGTTGCTGTGATATGTTATATTGGATCGTCGTGTTTGAATAGCCGGGGGGGTTTATGTGAGATGCGAGTTTTTCTTTTTCATTCATGTAAAAACTTGTATGTAATATTCTTTTATTGGGGCACTTCCGGGTTGAGGAAGATGTCACCGTTGATGTATATTATTTACTTTTCCGCATTAGGATAGGCCTAAGAAGGGGAGCACAAGTAACCGAGTTCTAGAGTCCATTGGGAAGCCATCTCGAGGAGTCGGGTCCGGGTCTCCTAACTCTAGAATTGGTAGGGCTGCCTGCCGCTCTCGTAGGGGTCTTGGGATGTGGGATTGGCTATTCATCACGACTGTGGAGTCCATGTTTTATACAGGCTTAAATTCAAACCCAGAAATTCTAGTATATCCAATATTTCATATGTTGTCTTCTGCTGCTGATATTCTGTGGTGTGATCACTTTATATTTTGAGATGGATACATTATAATATATATGATATATTATAGACGTTGCTTATGTTTTTCACCCGCGCTAGCCCCGCCCCGCCCTGCTGTTAGTTACCTAACCAAACGGTTCATGACAGGACTTCGTGGCGAATGCGGATGGCATAAGTATACGTTATATTTATCTGTGATACTTAGGTAACTTAAATGATGGGACATTCATTAATATGATTAATGAAGGAAAATAACCTAAAGATGTTGTGGAATCGAATTTTCAAAAATAGGTAGCTCTAGTTGTTGCTTTGCATAGCGGTATTCCTTGTAGAATATCCTGCACCTTAATCAATGAGGAAAGAGCCGAGATCCCTTCACCGGGAGTGACCTCTTTAGCAATAACTAGCAGATGTTACAACCATCGGTTTTGTCTTTTGATTGCTTTTCTAGTTCTTGCTTTGCATAGTGGTATTATGAATATCTTGCACCTCATTCGACAAGGAAATAGCCGAAATCCCTTCACCGGGAGTGACCTCTTTAGCAAACTAGCAAAAGTCTCAAAAGCACTCCATTTTAAATCATTTGATTCTGCAACGAGATCAAGTTCAAATCGTTAAAGGTTTTCTTAAAAACCATCTGCAACCCTCCGTCATTTTAGGAAGTAGAGTACTTAGTATTCGTGTTGCGTTTGTTGACCATAGTCAAGATGTAGTGTAGAGTTGTAGACTTGCAGAAATATACGAGCTCTTAATTAATGTTTGGTTAGGAGCAATGCAGGATATGTACATGGCTCATAGTACTCCCAATTGGGTAAAGAGAAACCATATCCAAAGCAAACCTTGATGAAAGACTTTAGGTAGGACAATTCTCCTTATATCACTGCTAATATCTTCAGACGCTTGCATCTTGGTAGAAAAATATCTTCATGCAACAGCTCATAGATTTGTCTTGGTTTGTTTCCATGTAGCAATACTAATTAAGACAAAGCTTAACTTGGCATGTGAATATATATATATATATATATATATATATATATATATAGGATAGAGCGTCGTTTTTCGGACCGAAACATTTTAAGTAACGACGATACCTTTTTCTTAAGTAGCTAAGTGATGTCTTCCTACACAGCATATGATGCGATTAATTAAGACAGTCATGTGACTTTGTTGACCATAGTTATGGTCATGTGGGTGGGTCTAATTAATCACGAAATGACGGGTAGAACTTGACTAGTGCTTGTGATTTGTTGACCATAGTTAAGGTCATGAGCCACTAGGGGTAAAAACCATTATCAGAAGTTTCAAGTGTTGAAATTTGTAATGAGATTGCATAACTTCTATGAGATAGTTGGATCCTGATACCCACTACGAGTAATTGTTACTCCTGCGAGAGTTTTGCACTTTTCAATTAGCCGATCAAGAAGGTGTCTAGAAAGGTGTCAACGGAGCTACGTCCCTGGGAAAACGAGGTTTATTTTAATTAGGTCCGTGCAAAAGCACGAGAAACTTCTCTCAAACTACCGGCACTGGCCTGGCTGAAAGATTAGCGAACTTGTAGGGTGTAATTAATCCCAGCCAGTCTTTCCTTTTAAGAATTGAAGGAAGATTTGATAAAAACAGTGGGAGCCATCCTGATTAGATAAAATATATAATCAATCTAATCTTGTAAGAGTACATACATAGTGTTTTCTTCTCTCTCTCTCTAGGTAGCGACCATGTCACGCCTTGATCAAGATAATAATATGGATGTATTGATCGAACCCGCTTGTTATACTGAGCTGGAGAACGTTGGTCCCGCTCCAACTTATAATTGTTATAAGACCGAGCAAGAAATAAGGGAATACCAAGATTCCCATGCCGCCCAAACGAAGAAAGTGCATGATTGATGCATCTTTTTCGGGTGTGTTCGTTACAGAGAACTGTTTCTCAGTATCCTCTACGTCCAGGGTATTTGGTACCAGATCAGGATCCCGTATATATAATCTGTTACATTGGCTTCAGAAAGGTGGAGAACTGGGAATGGGTGATATGTCTCTAAGTATAGAGAACGGTGCAATTGTTGCAGCCAAGGTGTTGGCAGTTATCACCTTGTATTACCAAATGGTAATACATTGATTCTGAACGAATATTATTAGATACCGAACCTGATATGCAACATTATATCAGTCTCTTTATTTAATAAAGAAGGATATAATTTTGTATTGTTGGATAATATTTTGAACATTTCCTATATCAAGAGTTGATCAGTTCAGGCACATTATCTAATAGTATATACGCTCTAAATCAAATCACAGTTCTTAACGTATAGAACACATACAAGAGGAAGAGTTCAGAATTGAATAAATCCTACTTATGACATTATATACTAGGTCATATTAATGCGACCCGACTAGCTAAGTTACATTAAGATGCATATTTAGATCAGTTTGAATTTACATCTTATGAAACTTGTCAGCCATGTCACAAAGATAAGATGACCATAGCTCCGTTTACTTGAAACAGAGAAAGGGTTAGTAACTCTTGGGACTGATATATGATGATGTATGTGGTCCCCTGTCTACACATGCCAAGACTGGTTCCTTGTACTTCGTTATATTCACTGATGATCTCTCAGGATTCGGACATGTGTTCCTATTGAAATACAAGCCTAAAGCTTTTGAGAAATTCAATGAATATAAATCCGAAGTAGAGAACCAAAACGGGTATAAGTGTTATGTCCTTTGATATGATCGGGGAGGAGAATACTTGTGCATTGGAGTTCCTGGACTATTCTAAAGGGGAATGAGATTCTCTCTCAGCACTACTCCTCCGTATACATCACAACACAATGGTGTATCGGGACGGAGCAACCACATCCTATTTGACATGGTGTGCTCTATGATGAGTACTACTGAGTTACCTATTTCCTTTTAGGGGTTATGCGCTTGAGAAAGCAGCATATCTATTGAATTAGGTTCTAATCAAATCAGTGTCTGCCGCTCCATATGAGATATAGTATGGAAGAGCCCATCTCTTAAGCATGTTAAGATTTGGGGTGTCCGGCCTATGTCTAAAAGCAAAATCCGGACAAGCTCGAGGCAAGGTCAGTTCTGTGGAAGTTTGTTGGATATCCCTAGCATTCGCAGGGGAATACCTTCTTCCACACCTAGAAACAAAAGGTGTTTTATTTCTCGGCATGCCACCTTTTTAGGAAAAGGAATTTATTTTGGAAAGAAATTTGTGGTCATGAGGAGAACTGGAAGGAGTTCCAGCTAAACAAACTACAGCTGATGATTTGGTAGAACCGGATGATTCAATAGTTCCCAACGAATCTCAGTCTCTCCGCCGATCTGGTGGGGTTCCTCATCCGCCTGAGAGATACTTAGGTTTCTCGATGACAGTAGGAGCGAGGATTGCATCATGAGATGATGACCCAACTAGTATCGAGCAGGCCATCAAGAGTGGGGACTCTGTAAGAATGGTTGGATGCTAAACGATCTGAGATGGAATCTATATACACCAACAAAGTATGAACTTTGGTTGCTATATCTGAAGGGTTAAATCCCTATCAGGAGCAAGTATATCTTGAGAAGATTACTTAGTGTAGATGGAAAAGTTGAGACTTTCAAAGCTAGACTTGTTGTAAAAGGTTCTCGTCATCGACCAGGCATTGATAATGATGAAACCTTTTCTCCAATAGCTATGCTTAAGTCCATCCGGATCCTGCTTGCCATTGCTACATACCATGACTACGATATCTGGTGGTTGTGTTAGTTATATGTATACCATAGAGGCCATTGCTGTACATGTGATGTATATGTAAGTCCACGTTACCCACCCCGGTGTTTACGGGAGGCGGAATAGGTAAAAATCAAATTCTTAACACTTGGTAACATGGACTAAAACTTGAGGATCTTTGCCAAACCATTGCTAACAAACTACAAGAGGTTCTGTCTACTATGCAAGGAGATTATACCTCATGCTACTAGTCCTTCGGGTCTTCTCCGCTACCCTCCTCGTCTCCGTAGGCTTCATGGGTCGATCCGGATCTTGGTTACCTCCGCGGCCTCCTTGAGTCGAAGACGATCCACCTGAGTGTCTGTAATCCGAGCGTTACCTCAAGCCGAGGTAACTAGGGCAACAAGTTTGCTATTCTTGATGTCCTAGGTGGTGTAGAAGATGGTGGTCGAGGTAACTAGGGCAACAAGTTTGCTATTCTTGATGTCCTAGGTGGTGTAGAAGATGGTGGTGGATTTGTTTGTCTATTTTGTTTCTATTTTTCTCAACATATGAGAGCTATAGAAAATTCAAGGGAGGCAGAAGAAGGAGGAACCATGGGAGCTCTCTCTTGAAGAGAGAGAATGAGCAAGAGATAATGATCCATAAACATTATAATTACTAATCTCTTATCATGATAAAGTTGATGGCTACATTGATTTGACCATTATCATCTCAAATCAAATCCAAAACCAAAAGCAAAAGAAGGATCTAGTGCTCTAAAGAAAAAGTCCAAGTCAACAATGGTCAACTAGGTCAAAAGGTCAAGCATGGTCAAATGGTCAAAGCAATTAGCCATAACACAATTATCATTAAAAAGATTAGTAAATATTTTCTCACCTCATAATGGTTTTGACCGAACCAACAGTCAAAACCCTAATGAGGCATCTCCTTCTTTTTTGCTCCTCACAACCGTGCATACACACCCGCATCCGCATTCCGTAGAATGGGAATGCACAGAAGATAAAACTAATCCATCCATACAATACTAGGATCCGGCTTAAACCAAAGCCCATTAGCATCGTCTGCCCGAACACAAGTGCACATAAGTGATCGTAGCCCTGCCGTAAAACCATACGGCCTCTACACCTTTTGCCCAGTGCAGGGAAACTCTCTGTGTGGGACTCTAAAGACTCGACACTACGCTGGCAGTGGGTTTAACCACAGACCGCAAGCGGCACTAGCTGTACGTAACGGTCCCCAGGTAGATGTCGATAAGAAGGCCGATGAGGTAAACCCATCCGAACTCCTACTGAGCCTGAATGTGATAATCTCCGTACAGTCCGGTCTGTTCATCTATGAGTATCGCATGTCGGGCCTAGGGGGCGGTAAACGTCAGACCCCTAATAGCGGTACAAGTCGTGCCGGAGTGTATCCCAGAACACCCTGAGAAACTACTGGAAACACTACCAGTAATTCTCGCTTGCCCTAGTGATTGAATACAATTTCGGATTGTGTAGTATGAAAATTGTAAAGAAATCACAACCAAAAATTATTTGACCGCAATCAATAACGGTGTCGGATGTAGCGCGTTAGTAAGTGCGGATCGTCCACATGGAAAGTGTAATCGTTCGTCTTTCGAATTAGATGAGTTGAAATTTTAAGGAAAAGAAAAGAAAACAATTCATGATTTATAAAATTGCATTTCAAGAAAGAGAAAAATCTAGATCTAAGAAAGCATTAAAATCAAGAAGTGGTAATTTGTGATGATTTCCAACCAACAATCAAGATTCGAAGTGTAGCTCGTAGGAGTAGATCGGATCTATAGATGTGATGAGATCTAAAGATTTCATGCTCTTATCCTTTAACGAATTGATACTAGATCGATGATAATTCATCGAGGTTAAGGATCTTGCGAAGAAGCTAGGGTTTTCTCGTCTTATCCTTTATCCTTTCGATGAATCTCATTCAAATTCTAGCTTCTAGTTAATCAAATGATCAATCGTTGTTCCCTAGTTTTAAGTGAACACAATCAAGAGAGGATCATCCCAAAACTAGGTCATCGATCATTTGATTCACAAGAATTTACAATCGTTATAAGATTTAAGAATTGTAAAAAGATCTAAATCATCATCATTCTATTGATCGTCACAACTCCTATACGAGCGGAGTTTACTCAAACATCATAATATCAAACACAATCATAAATTGAGATCGAATTATAATGTTGAATCAAAAGATAAGCAAGATATAGAAATTTCACCTTTATTTATCGACAATTTTCGTTACAACTCTCTTGAATTTACAAAAGGAAGGAACTAGATCGTCGATTTTGGCTTCGCTCGGCTCCTTGAGTCGCTGATCGGCTTGGATCTCTTGCTCCGATGAAATCCGGCGTCGCTTCTAAAGGTTGAAGGCTCTCTCGCTTGAATGGTACTCAGGATCTTGATCTTGATTTTGAATTGGAATTAGGGTTTGGCACAAGTCGTGTCACTCAACTTGTGGGTGGAAGAGGGAGAGATGAAGAATTAATGAACAACCCCAACCCTAGATCTAGGCTCCTTTTTATAGACCTCAAAACCCTAGATCTAGGATTTCAAATTTGAATTTTCCCTCCAAAAGTTTGTTAGGAAGAGATTTGAATTTCCCTCCAAAAGTTTGTTAAGGAGAGCCTTCTAGATGAGCCACGTGAAGAATCGGGAGTCTACTGGAAGCTTGTACCGTTAGAGGCAGCCACGTGTAGAAAATTGAGCCACTGAAGACGTCAAGACGCCGCGGTTCCGCGGCGCAAGCGGGCTCCCGCCGCGGAACCGCGGTGCTTTGTGGGCCTTGTGGCTTGATCTTTCTGGTACTTGTTTGGGCTGATATTTGGGTCTTGTTTTGATATGTTGAATTTTATTTTTCCCTATAGATTGCTACCAGATCTCAAAACTTGGAGTTGGTGTATTTTTTTATCAGCTCGTTTCCCAATTTTGGCTTTGCTCCTGCAATTTCCTGCACAATTTCTCGAGACAAGAGTTGCGCTATGATGCGATGCCATGATAAACACACAAGTCCCTCAGAAATGTCGGTTTTAGAGTATAACACATGCAATCAGGTATTTCAGAGATGTTTTGCCAATATGTGCAATATGAATACCGAACACTTCTATATGAGTGCAAATGATAGGGAAATTGCCGTGTTAAAAATGCAGTATTTTCGACTGATCAAATTCCCCCAAACTTATTTTCGATCGTCTCGATCGAACTGTTTTATTAAAAAGAGAAGGAGAAAATAAAGAAAGAGAAAAACAAACTAGCACACTTTCGTAGGCAACACGATTGCACTGAGCACGTGCAACAAGCCTTTAGACCTCTAGGTATTCCTAGTAGGAGGAGTGTTGTCTCCTGAGGGTTTTCCGCGGATTGCACCCACAAAATCCAATAATAAAAGGAAGATCATGAAATTTACATTTAAAGACAAGAATTGTAAAAGAAAAGCCTTGAAAATTAGGGTTTCCAACTAAGCTAACTTTTCGGTTGTCATGAGCCCTATCTTAATAGTCATGAAAAAATGTTAGAAATCACGTCCTCCCTCAATAAAATACCGTCTTATTCTTCATTCCTATTTTTCTTCCAAACATCGGTCATATCACCCTGCGTGTGTGTAAAGGACATCCTTACACCTGGAGAATTCAATTCAAGCTATCATACTCTTGCCCATCAGCCTCAGTACTTTTTAATTAATGAATATTTAGATGAATTTGCTCACACACTTTCATGCGACCGTTAATACTTCTTGAGGTACTAGCCGACCGATTACTCATGTGCTTGCTTATTTGGTGTATTTTCCTCGTCTTGCACCACCTCAGGCATAGCAATGACTCCCAGACCAGTTGGCCTTAGGGCGCTAGGTGAAGAGGCACCCTTGCTATATATTTTTTTATTGCCCTCGGTGATAACAAAACCAGTGTCCATTTTTCTCACCACTTTATATATATTTTTTATTCACTTTTTTTTTTATTTCCTTCATACATCGGCTTTAAGACAAGAGCATTTCAAGGTATCCTCTACTATCCTGGGCTTCAAGACGTGTGTAAGTGCGAATAGCAGGGTATCAACGTTCAAAATGTTTGGCTTCCAGAATAGAAACTAATTTTCAGACTTATTTTTATCCTCAGATTAGTGACTTCCTTCATCTTACTAACCCTTGGGACAACGGCTAATAACTACTTATTGCTAGTTCGTATAAGAAAACTTCTAATTTTCTTAGTTTTCTTAAATTTTTCAAATCTCATAGGTGTAATTTTTCACTATCTAATCTTTTATTATCTTATTTATGTACAAAAAATATCTTTATATTTTTGAAAATTTTTAAAATTTTATAAGTTTTCAAAAATATTTTGTGCTTATGCAAATGATATGCAAATGATGCAAAAATAAGCACAAATCTCCCCCAAACTTGTTTTCAACAGTGTCATCACTGTTGCCATCTGCTAAATCTCGAAAAACCTGTAAGCTTGGGAGGAATTTATTAGTGGGGGCAAAATATTTAAGTTAAGATCCTCCCCTAAACTTATTTTTTTGGCTCAAAATTTTGTAAAAATTTTCTTTTCAAGAGCCAGAAAAAATGCCCCCCCAAACTTGAGTTATGCAATGTTAATCTTTGAAAATCACATGAGGGGGTCAAAAATCAATGGTCGATGCCAAGCATTGCAAAGACCGAATGTCAACACCAACCATTCAAAAATTTTATCAATGCAGTACTCTGGTTGGTGGAAGAAAAAGTGAGGAAATGTTAAGTGGTGGAATAGAATGTGTGTGCGTCTCATTTTGGAGAGACAATGCAGTGAATGTGATGGATTGCTCGCATTCTTTTTACAGTTTAGAAGAAAGGGTGGAGGTTCAATTTCAGTGATTGGATGTGGATTCATCTCAACACCCGTGTCATTCAAAAATGCGAGTTCATCAGCGAAAATCTCCTCAAAAGTTCCATCAATATCCCGAAGAATAATGTCATCACAAAGTGCGGGGTGATCTTCAGACTCTAAAAGCAGTTCATAATCAGTGTTAATTGTTGACCCGGATATCTCAGTGGAAGAGTCCGTATGTGTATGATACATAGTTGGGTCAAACAATAACGTATGAAAAGAGTCAAGATCGGTATCAGGAGGATCATCAAATTCGCTGCTGTCGACATCCATTAAGTCGACAGAACAGACCTGAGCAGTAAGTTCGGAAGGTACACTTCCCAACTTGTAAATGTTCAGCTCAATTGACCTATTCCCGAAGGATAGGGTCATAGAACCATTACGACAGTTGATGATAACGTTGGAAGTGGCCAAAAAGGGGCGACCTAAAATCACCGGAATTTGATTCCGTGGGTTCGCTACAGGCTGTGTATCAATTACAATAAAGTCCACAGGGAATACGAATTCCCCGATTTTATTAACACATCCTCCAGTTCACCCCTAGGTTTGGTGATTGATCGGTCAGCCATCTGAAGAGTGCAATGAGATGGTTTCAACACTCCGATACCTAGTTGCTCATAGACTGAATATGGAAGCAAGTTAACACTAGCGCCAAGGTCTAGTAGAGCACGGTTGATGTGTTTTTCCCCAATAGAAATGGAAATCGTAGGATATCCAGGATCCTTACGTTTCCTCGGTAATTTCTGGGGGAAAGCCGTGTCTACAGTCTTTGCCATGAATATCTTCTTGGGCACTTGAGTCTTCCTCTTCCTACTGCACAAGTTCTTAAGAGTTTTCGCATAGGATGGAACTTGTTGGATGACATCTAGGAGAGGGATGTTGATGTTAACTTGCTTAAACATGTCCATAATCTTCTCCATATGTGGACTCGATGTGTTAACCCTTAACCGATTAGGATAAGGTGCTTTAGCAATAAGCGCTGGGTCCATCATAGGAGAAGGAAGTGTGTGTGGACCCGATCCTAAAATAGAAGTGGGGATCGTCCGTGGAGGGGTAGAAGAGGTGGGCTGAGGTGGCGAGCCTTTTGGGAAACGAAGAATAGGCTCGCAAGAAGGTGGTGGGGTAGAAGAACTGGGGTCAGAATTAGAAGTGTGTGTGTAAGGAAAGGTCTCAGCCGGGGTGTTATTGATTGATTTATCAGTATCATCAAACTCTTCCCCAACGTGGTTGTCAAGCACTCTCCCAGATCTCAACGTGATTGCATCCACATGATGTGAGTAGCCAGGATTGGGTAAAGGTTGAGCTGGAAGTTTCCCTTTCTCTCTTGGACTTATTTAAGCTTTTAAACGTGCAATTTCTTCTTCCATCGATTTGATATTCTCATTTTGAGAGACAATGATCTTCATTACATTCTCGATGGAAGATTGCAAACTTGCCGTCCCTTGGATGGATTGTTTCATGAAAGTATCCAAGGCTTGTGCTAGTGCAGAGATATTATCTGTATCGGTCAATTGCAAAGAGTTTTCATGTGGTGCAAAAGTGTTGGCCGGATTTTGGAAGTTCTGTGATTGGAAGGGGTGCTAACTCAATTGAAGTGTTGGTTGCTGTTATGGTGGAGGGACCCTTTGGAAATTGTGTTGGTTTGGAACCGTGTTTTGAGATTGTGATTGGTTCCAAGCAAAGTTAGGGTGATTCCTCCAACCCTGATTATATGTGGAAGAGCATGGATCGTTTCTAGGTCTTTGAAAGGCAGAATTGATATGACCTTGAAACGGAGAATTTTGTGGACATTCTTCCGTCAAATGAGAAGGATCAGAACAGCATCCACATACAGTTTTGGAGAGTGATATTTGACTTAGGGCGGCTAAAAATTTGTTTTCCATAGTCTCGAGTTTCTTTTGCATAGCCGAAATGTCAGCTCTAACTCCTATGGAAATATCATTGCCATCCCTAGACGATTGACTTACACCCTCCCACTGTAAAGATTTTTCAGCGAAATTTTCTAGAAATTTCCAGGCTTCCCCATCATCTTTAGTCATGAAGTTGCCTTGACACATGGATTCAAGGGTCTGTCTTGTGTTAGGATTAATGCCCTCATAAATGATTCGGCACAGTTCCCATCTAGGGATGCCATGATGTGGACATTGGACTAACAGATCCTTGAAGTGTTCAAGACATTTTGAAAATGGTTCATTTGGAAGCTGGGTGAATTGATTTATTTCGCTACGGACTCGAGCTGTTTTATGATGTGGGTAGAATTTCTTAAGGAATGCTTTGACGAAGTTTCTCAATTGGAGATGAAATGTGCGGTAGTGTTATACAGCCACTTCTCGGCTATATCGCACAAGGTAAATGGGAGAAGACGAAGACGCATAGCATCCACAGAAAGCTGTGAAGTACCCATCATTGCGCATACATTTTCAAATTTGGTAATAAAGACATATGCGTCTTCAGACTCGAGACCGTGAAATTTTGGTAGAAGGTTGATATATTGGGGTTTTATTTGAAAATTATCCCCGTTGGCTGGTGGAATGGAAAGACAGGTGGAAAGGGGACCTCGGGTAGGATAGCACCTCTCTTGGAGAGAGATGCGAGGTGGATTCTGCGCACCAACGGACGGCGGCAGAGTAGTGGTAAAGAAGTTCGATGGAGTCGGATCCATCGATGTGGGTGTGGTGGTGGGTAAAAGAAAGGTAAATGGAGAAATACCGACTTCGGAGTAGATCGAGGGGACGCGGACAAGTCGGGCACTAGAATCCCGTGTCCAGCCTATCTTGCACTAAAAAGGGTTAGTACAAGTGGCAGCGTGATTTAATAATTAGGGAAAATGAATGTGATTGGTGTTTGTTTTGGAAAATGATACGGATTTTTGAAAAAATGATGCGAGCACACAAATGCAACAAGCAAAACCCTAATTCTATGGTCGCCTAAGTCAAAACTCTAGACCGCTCCTAACTGCCAAAATACAAGTCGCAGGATAAAATCCTCCACTGCCTCTTTGTCTCCCTGTGGCCAGGTAAGTGTCAGGTAAGTGGGAGGTTCTCCACTACGTAAGTAGTGAGCCTAATTAAGTAACCACTAGCCTTCGACACACTTGCCTTAAACACCACAAAAGAAACGCGGATAAGCAATGAATTACCCATGGCCTTCTTCTGTCCTAAGTGAGCGCGACAGTCCTTAGAGTCATCTCTAGATCTTTTTTAGTTAATGAGGGTAAATGCGGATGCAAGTTTGTGATTTTTGGGGCTTAGGAAGGGTAATGAACTCCCCACCTAATCTGGAGTTGGTCTTTGCCCCTTAATATCCGTATTAATATGCAAACAACCAAAAATCAAAACACGCACAATTTATTTTGCTTTTTGCGGCGCTGCGATTATTTGCAAAGAAACCTGCAGAAATTGTTATTTGGAGCAGATGTAGAGAGAGATAAGAAAGTTAGAAGTTTACAGAAGAATTTTGGTGCAGGGATGACGTCAGAACGTCGCGGTTCCGCCGCAAATGGGAGCTTATGCCGCGGAATCAAAGTCTCAGGAACAGTTCTCTGCACAAAATTTCAGGACAATGCTTCTGTTGCTCTCCTCAGTCCTCTGGAATTCTCTGAAAAAATTTTCTCCAGCTCCAATAATTCCAGAATTCCTCGCAATCAAATCACAACAACTCGTATTAGGGTTTGTGTGAATTTAGATCTAAAAATATAGATGGAATAAACTTTTCAACTCAAATTTCAAAATACGAACAATTAGCGCACAATCCCCGGCAACGGCGCAATTTGATTGTTTTGATTTCCGATTGTGTAAGTAAATCAAATGATCCCCGGCAACGGCGCCATTTGATTGAATACGATTTCGGATTGTGTAGTATGAAAATTGTAAAGAAATCACAACCAAAAATTATTTGACCGCAATCAATAACGGTGTCGGATGTAGCGCGTTAGTAAGTGCAGATCGTCCACAGGGAAAGTGTAATCGTTCGTCTTTCGAATTAGATGAGTCGAAACTTTAAGGAAAAGAAAAGAAAACAATTCATGATTTATAAAATTGCATTTCAAGAAAGAGAAAAATCTAGATCTAAGAAAGCATTAAAATCAAGAAGTGGTAATTTGTGATGATTTCCAACCAACAATCAAGATTCGAAGTGTAGCTCGTAGGAGTAGATCGGATCTACAGATGTGATGAGATCTAAAGATTTCATGTTCTTATCCTTTAACGAATTGATACTAGATCGATGATAATTCATCGAGGTTAAGGATCTTGCGAATAAGCTAGGGTTTGCTCATCTTATCCTTTATCCTTTCGATGAATCGCATTCAAATTCTAGCTTCTAGTTAATCAAATGATCAATCGTTGTTCCCTAGTTTTGAGTGAACACAATCAAGAGAGGATCATCCCAAAACTAGGCCATCGATCATTTGATTCACAAGAATTTACAATCGTTATAAGATTTAAGAATTGTAAAAAGATCTAAATCATCATCATTCTATTGATCGTCACAACTCCTATACGAGCGGAGTTTACTCAAACATCATAATATCAAACGCAATCACAAATTGAGATCGAATCATAATGTTGAATCAAAAGATAAGCAAGATATAGAAATTTCACCTTTATTTATCGACAATTTTCGTTACAACTCTCTTGAATTTACAAAAGGAAGGAACTAGATCGTCGATTTCGGCTTCGCTCGGCTCCTTGAGTCGCGGATCGGCTTGGATCTCTTGCTCCGATGAAATCCGGCGTCGCTTCTAAAGGTTGAAGGCTCTCTCGCTTGAATGGTACTCGGGATCTTGATCTTGATTTTGAATTGGAATTAGGGTTTGGCACAAGTCGTGTCACTCAACTTGTGGGTGGAAGAGGGAGAGATGAAGAATTGATGAACAACCCCAACCCTAGATCTAGGCTCCTTTTTATAGACCTCAAAACCCTAGATCTAGGATTTCAAATTTGAATTTTCCCTCCAAAAGTTGGTTAAGAAGAGATTTGAATTTCCCTCCAAAAGTTTGTTAAGGAGAGCCTTCTAGATGAGCCACGTGGAGAATCGGGAGTCTTCTGGAAGCTTGTACCGTTAGAGGCAGCCACGTGTAAGAAATCTGGGGAACTTCCGACGTCATCACGCCGCGGATCCGCGGCGCAAGCAGGCTCCCGCCGCGGAACCGCAGCGCTTTGTGGGCCTTGTGGCTTGATCTTTCTGGTACTTGTTTGGGCTGATATTTAGGCCTTGTTTTGATATGTTGAATTTTATTTTTCCCTCTAGATTGCTACCAGATCTCAAAACTTGGAGTTGGTGTATTTTTTTATCAGCTCTTTTCCCAATTTTAGCTTTGCTCCTGCAATTTCCTACACAATTTCTCGAGACAAGAGTTGCGCTATGATGCAATGCCATGATAAACACACAATTCCCTCAGAAATGTCGATTTTAGAGTATGACACATGCAATCAGGTATTTCAGAGATGTTTTGCCAATATGTGCAATATGAATACCGAACACTTCTATATGAGTGCAAATGATAGGGAAATTGCCGTGTTAAAAATGCAGTATTTTCGACTGATCACCTGGCCAGGGACTTTGTGTAATGGCTCTCCTAGACACAGCGCGATATCAACCCGCAATACTGGGAGAGACGAATCCTATCTAACCGCTACTGCCTCCAAGTGCTTCGGGACTGCACCCAACTATTACCTGTTTGCACGACTCTTTTGAGTCGTGGTAAGGTAGTAATCAAAATACAGTGGGAACACACTCGAGGCGAAGTAGCAGTGTCAAGTCGACGGACTAAGCTGTACTCCTGTCACCTGGGAACTGTTATCTGATGATAGGTATATGTAAGTGCACGGCAGCGCCCCGGTCGTCAATCCGATGCCGGAATGCGGAAACAAAACTTTTACAAAACTTGTAAACCGGCACTACCGCGCACTGTAAACCCGGATCGGGCCATTAACCTAATGCTAGCAAACTAGAGAATGGGTAGAATCCTATACCGAGCGATCCGTGTCCTTCGGTCTTCGGCCTCCATCCCGATCTCCTCGCGGAATCTCCGGTCTTCATCTCCTCGTTGAAAAGGGCACCACATCGCCGGGTTCTTTTACGGGCTCCCACCTCTGGACCGAGGCAACTCGGGCACGAAGTTGGCGAGCCGACGTGTCCAAGAAATGCTGTAGGCTAAGTGTAGAATCACTTGTCTCTAGCGGGTGTGAAGTTGCCATAATGATGGAGATGAAGAATAATGCGCAAGAGGAAATAAGCTTTGGGATTTTTGATACAAGCATAGAAAATGAGATGAAGAAATTTCCCACACACAAAAAGAATTCCTCTCCATCAAGAAGTGGCCGACCCCTCTAAAAATGGTGGAGGAAAAAATACAAGCCTAAAGCAAGTGGAGAAATTGAATGATAATGAGGAAAAAGAGTCACTCCAAAGCCACATCAAATCCCATCACATTTCCATCTCATTTAATGCTAAAGAAATGATCACAAGATAATCAAAGATGCTATTATCATCATAATCCCTCATTTACAAATAAACCCTCCACAATTGCTAATTTGCATATTTGCAAATTAACCCATCCATCAATTATCAGCCAATGAAAGGAGGAAAGGAAAACTGGCTGAAACGGAATGCAAACTGGCAACTTCAGAAAACTGATCCCGTAATAAATTTCAGGAAAAACCCGCGACTGTATATACATACCCGCATTTGTATTCCCACTGAATACAAATGCAAAGAGACAAAATCTACACTGTACAATACTAGGATCCGGCTTAAACCAAAGCCCGCTAGTATAATCCGTCCAATCATGATCCGTGCAATACCGCACGTATAAGATCGAACCCTGCCATATCTCCATATGGCCTCTACAGCGTTTCGCCCGAAACTTGAGAAACTGTCTGTGGGGGACTCTAAAGACTCGTCAATATTTTGGGTGTGGATTTAACCACTAGCACGTCAGAGGTATTAGCCATACGTGACGGGCTACCATGTATTGACCAAAAGGGACGACGGTGAGCGAACTCATCCCGACACCCTATTGAGCCTGTCGGTGACAATATCCGTACATTCTGGTCCGTTCGTCTATGAGCATCGCATGTCGGGCCTAGGGGGTTGATAAAAGTCAGACCCCCAAAAGCGGTACAAGTCGTGTCGGAGTGTAGCCCAGAACACCCTGAGATACTACTGGAATACCTACCAGTAAACCTCCTGCCTTGGCCAAGGACTTTCATGTACTGGCTCTCCTAGACACAGCGCGACCTCACCCCCAATACCGGGAGAGACGAACCCCTGCCGATCCGCTCACTGCCTCCATGTGGCTCGGGACTGTACCCAACTAAAACCTGTTTGCACGACTCCTTTGAGCCGTAGTAGGGTAGTAATCAAAGTACAGTGGGAACTCACACGAGACAAATGACGATCTTAGGTCGATGAACTAACCTGTACACATGTCACCAGGGAACTGCTATCTGACGTCAGGTATAATATCAACTAGCAGGTTCCCGGCGAGTCCTGTCCGGTGTACTCATAACCCAATGAGCACCTGTATACATCTTAGGTGAACCAACTGAAACCAGTGGCTTGTGAAACCGGCCACCGCCCCTCGTCGGGGTCTCGACTATATACACTAGTCTACTCTGGAGTATCGATACCCTGTCTCGAAACTCTCTCGACTAGGGACCTTTTAAGGATGTGATTATAGACCCCAGCTCCCACGTATATGATCGCCATCATACTGCTGGTAGTCAAGCAAGAATCCTAGGGGCTCTATCAACGTGCAATAGTGATCAGTAATGTCACCTAAAGCAGTACACGATGATAAAGATAAACCAGATAGCATACTATCATCTTGAGTAAGACTGTCCTACCGGTATAGGTCCTCCCTCAATCATTGCAATCACGTGCCTATGATCCAATAATTGACTCTGAGGGCACTATCTCCAACAATCTCCCACTTGCACTCAAGGCTAATTATGGCGATGCCGAATACTCACAGCCCGTGTGATACCGAACACCCAACTCCTCTACTAGCCAGTCTCACAAACCTCGTTTGCGAAACTATTGCGTTCGAGGAATAGCCTCAGTGAGTGGATCCTCTCTGATGTTTCTTTTTATGTCTCTCTTTATCTCATGTTCACGGAGAAAGCCATCTCCCGAAATGAGCAATACCTGCCTTAGAATATGTTTGGATGTCTAATGGGACCTAGTTCAGAAATGAACTCCAAATCCAAACTTCTTAGACTGTATCGTCAACTGAAACCAATCAGTATCCTGCGCCATGCCTCCCTCAGTATCCGCTTGGACCATCTGTCCAAAATACTGCCCCTCGTAAGAGGGAAAACTATAACTTTGACAGTCTGTCTTTCAGGTCATCTTGGAAGCCTGGAATGATAACTGTCTCCCGAAGGAGGATGTCGTTATCATTTCCACAGAACATCAACTTATGTTCAAAAACTACTTCCGAATGCTTCTCCAGGATTGGATCAATATCAACTTATTGCATCTACTGTAAAAACAATATCTGGTGTGGAACTTGACATGTCATGATTGACTCAATTGCCTAAGCAAGTGATCTGCCGATCATGCATATCTGTCACGCCCCACCCCCAATACAGAGAGTATTGTCCGCTCTGGCACTTTGTCACGACCCAAAATTTGCCCGTGACGGCCCTAATACTACGCAACGCCCAAAGACGCAACGCAGTAAAAGAAAGCCAAACCCAGAAATCTAAACCATGAAAATTACGGAAAACATAATATAAGTTTTGAAATAATTGAAATCGCAACCCAAATTCTTTAAAAGTCTTACTTTCTTTCTTTAAAATTTTAGCAACACTCCCTTTTTAGTAAGACAAGTCAAGAAGAAGGCAACACAAAAATAATGACAGTAGAGAAAAAGCTGTATATAAAAGACATCCAATCCACAATAATACACATAACGTCCTCACCAAGTCTCTATGTCAACAATACAGTAGTAGATGGAGAGTACAAAAATACAACGAATATACAATATGAAATACAGATAACCATCTAACCCACCTAAGCAAAATGGTACTGTGAGCTGATGCGATATCTGTAGCAAAAGATGGTAGCTGAATAGCTGAATAGAGGAATAGCCTGCCTCGACTACTCTGGGGAAAAACCTGAAACACCTGTGGCACAACGGAGGTGAGTTGCCAACTCGTGAATAGTATAAAACATATGCAGGTAATCGCAGGAATGCACGTACAGCATGAATCTAAGATATGCGATTACAATAATAATATGTCATGCAATGCTGAAATAAGGAGAGTACGCTAGCAGGTACAATCAATATATGAAGTAATGATGGCATGATAATAGTGTGCAATAACTATGCAATAGAGATATGAGAAAGCAAATATGCAACTATCATAAGGGTACACTACAAGTACTACCAATATATGAATCTGTGCATAAGGTAGGTAAGGGTGAGGTATAGGGTGGAATATGTCATTTTCCACGGAAACCTGACGTCGTGGCAGGATCACAATCCATCAAGATACTCCAATCCCAAATCCTCAAATCAGCCCCCACATAGGGCACTCACCTCATATAAGTCTCACATCTCCTCAATGTACAATACCGAGTAATCTCCTATATCCCGAATGTACAAATCACCAATCTCATAGGTATATCGAATGTCCAAGTCCCAATGAATCACCTAGTATCCCAAGTCCAATCTCAAGTAAGAATCTAACATCCTAAAGGTGTATATATGTACAGAAATAAATATGATGGGGGCAATACACATATATTAGCGTCCCATTCCACTAATATTGGTGTAAGGGTATATATAACAACGGCTAAATCCCCTGTTATATATACAAAAAGGGGTTAAAGAAATATCATGAAACCGTGTGCCAAGCATCGACACAGAAATCCTCGTATATCGGGCTCCGTCAGTCCGGATCAGCCCACGGGGTCCGTCTGCGGTATCGGCCCTCGGCCCCGCCAGTACAGATCCTCCCGCATCTAACTCTCGACTCTGGCCAGTAGCCTCCGGACAACTGCCAGGTCCAAACAATCACCGGTAGCTACTCGCCCGCCTCCAGGCTCAATCGGCAAACCCATCGATCTTCTTGCCGAGGGGAACCATACCGGGCCCCACCATGTACTCTCATACGGCAACCACACCTCGTATGGAGTAGATAATCAGCACCGATAAAACTCATGGGGGACGCTCAAATATCATATCAAGGAAACCGGGTTGTTACATGTATGCATAATTTCATGAACTCCCGCGGTTCCCAAATCCCGAAAACATCATATAAAATCCAGATAAACAATGCATAAATCCAGGAATAAATGCATGCGATATATCTGAATGCGAGCAGGTAAACACAAGTATATAGCTGAACCAGATGTATGCGAAAACACGATAAGGTACAGCTAAGTAACATCAGTAAATGTAAATATGCGACCGCAACTGAATATGTGTCTAACATACAGGTGCAGCAATGTATAGGTATCTACCTATAGGAACTGATGTCGTATACCCCCCTGGGTATAAGTAACATATGTAGGAAATCCCTCCCGGTGTAGGTAAAATATGTAGGAGGTATACCTGTAGCTGTATCGCAAAGTGAAAATATACCTATCACTAAAGGTATGATACACTATAGGTATACCGATAAGCTAGGTGTCAAGTGTGACAAGCAATGGTAGCTATAAGGGGTAGTGTGTGACATGGCAATTATTGACGGCGTGTGTGTAGCATGCAATCCGTGCTCGTGCAACATGAACCGTCAATAATGTGTGCAGTGTCCTACGGCTGCTAGTCACAGTATATAGCTATATCAAAGAATGCAGTAAATGCGCAATTCTACAATGACGTAGAATGTGCGACAGGAAATTGAATCCTAGCCCAGACGCATAACGCCATGCGGGCGATTCCCCTGTAGATGTTATATCTACTCACCTAAACTCCACGCTGGGTGAATCCTATCATCTGCTCCCCCTGTAGCCGTGTCCGTAGCTCCTGTCTGCAAACCTGCAAATACGACATGAATATCACATATAAGCCAAAATATTCCGCGAAACGCGATATCGAATCGAAACGAGAAACTCGCGTCACGAACCAAGCGCGCGTGTGCACGATACGCTGAATCGTGTGTGTACGCGTCTAAAACCATCGCGACACGCCGCGATACGCTGGATCACAGAACCCACTCACGTATCGCGCGTATCGCGCAAACACAAATAACACCAAAATGACATATAGTCCCAGATTTTCCTACAGGTACAATATTACAAAACTAGACATGCCAAGGACCTAGACAACCCAGAAAAAAGCTCCACACAAAACCTCAACACCCAGTTCCTCTTCCTGGCCGCAAATTGCGGCCAGAATGGAGAAATTGGCGGCCAAACAAAGGGGGTAGGGGCTCGTGTTCTGTTGGTGGTGTCCATACCTAGTGAGCATGTCCCAGTCTTTTCAATTTCACTTTGTAAGGTCCGGGTATATAGCAGATTCCAGATATCACAAATGTCGCTTAAAATTACCAATTTTGCACAAAAAGGAAAACCTATGGTATTTTAGTGTAATCTGGGGATTTCTCAGTTGAAGTGTCCCTATTAACACTAAACTGAGCTAGGTTAACCAACACAATCAAGACTTAACCAAAATTCCACACAAATTACCTTAATTAGCACTAAACTAGCAAAAATCGCACACCGAAGCTAAACTAACACACAACTAGGCAAACTAGGAATTGGTTTCAGAAATTATACCCCAAGGGATCCTAGAAAGCTGGTGAGGAGGTGTATGGAGGAAGAAGTGAGCTGCTGGCAGGGCTGGGGCTGCTGCTGCTACAGCTTCTGCTGTTGTTGCTGATCCTGTTGCTGCTGCTGTTGATGAAAATGATGATGATAAGTTGCTGATGATGTTGTTGTAGTTATTGTTGTTGTTGTTGTAGTGATCTTGTTGTTGCTGCTGTGGCTATTGCTGCTGCTGCTGCTGCCTCATTGCTGCTGCAGCTCTTCTTGCTGTTGTTGTTGTTGTTAAAGCTGATGTTGCTGATGATGCTAGCTGCTGCTGCTGCTGGAGCTCTCTCTCTCAGGTGAGTGTGTGTGTGTGAGTGAGAGAATGAGTGAAAGAAATGAGATGGAGAATGAGCACACATACAAAGGCCCCCCTCTCACTCTCTCTCTCATAATGAGGCATGGGCAAAGCCATGATGCCCATGCTCACTCTCTTTCTCAAAGTCAACCACATAAAGAAATCCCTTTTTAAATTCATTTTCAATTTAAAACTATCATTACTAAATACAACCATAACACTTAAACAAAACTTAAAACTAACTTAAGAAAAAGGTTAGCTAACCATGATTACTAATCATGGTTAAACCCCTAAAACAACCCTAGTTATCATGCACAAGTGTGTGTGTGCCTAATAAAATTCTAATAAAATACACAATAATTAGGATAAAATATTTAAAACTTAATTTGGTAAACTTTTTATTAAAAACCATACATTAAAATATAATTAGCTACAAAACACATTCTAAGGTGTTACAATATCCCTCTCCCCTTTAGTCTGTAAGACACCTTTAGAGAGGGTGACTCCATTACCTGTAGGTACACTACCGTGCCAGGAGTCGTCCATTCTAAAACACCTTTAAAATGCTGTATAAGTACTCGGAATAGGAAAATACCCAAATCTAGATCTAAAACCACATATCTAGTAACCAGAATATCTAATATAATATCCATGTCCTTTGTGGAGAAACCACTGTGTGACAACCAAAGTATAACCAATCGTAGTATAGGAATTTCACTTCCTACTCTGTGTATGTCATCCAAATACCAGGACATCACACCCTACTACCTTCTTAACAGATCCATCCCCTATCCTGATGAAGTCAAACATATGACTGTCACATCAGAAATAGATGATCTATCTCCGCTATATCTGCTTTAGTCTATAAATAGACATAAGCCACTTGTCCACTATACTTCTGCTGCTCCCACTGACTACGACAACCCTCTGGTAGAGTCATATAGACATACACTTCTAAAGCTAGTTCAGAACGACGCTATACTCATCCTCCTGCCAGGTCTCACAGCCTGGAGCAACAGTAATGACAAGTCTGGGTAAACAAGAACCTCCCTGTCACCGTCCTTGAGGCTACTAGAGTACCTCTCGGGTGCCTGAGGTTACCCATCATGTCTGCGGAGTGGCCAATGGAATGTCAAACCAGATTGAATCTTTAGGTTCTTATCTAATCTTCAGTAATCGTTTGCGGTTCTGGAATTACTTCCAGTTCTACCATACTCCCACTACTGTTTTCTGAAAAAATCCATTTTTATTAAAACTGTGGCGAGTCAGGAACAATATCACTATTAATCTTCCAGATGGTAGAAAATCAACCCTCGTCATAGCCCGAATCAACCCACAAATAGCCATTACAGAAACGTGCCTTGAGTTGTCCAGTGTCTGGTTTTAAGTATAAGTTGGACAACTCCCCGTACCATAACAATGTCAAGATATGAACTGTTCTATATCCAATACAGAAACAGAGGCACTGATTTAATTGAACCAGATTCAAATCATGCAGCTGTCTCCAGTGCATGTCAACTAAATGGAGAGATGCCGATTAGCATTACTCAACTTAGGAGTACTTCCAATTATGAGTAACCTGAAAGAGAAGTAAGTTCTCTTAATCATTACTATCAACTGAATACCATACACATATATCTACATCTTCGATCACCTTGAAAAATCCTGATACTTGCAACACCTGGTTCTCTACTTTATTCTTATACCTATAACTTCTCAAAATTCGGACCTTGCGTTTCTACGAAACACTTGTCTAAAAACTAGAGAAGTCATAAGTAAACCGAATATAGTAAGAGGACTAACCCCTCTGTCCTAATGGACACTGGACAATATACAATCCTCTGTATAAGTCCTCTGAGTCTAATAACTTATTCCCTGTGTGTCGTATGTTGAAAACTGTACTTATGGTTAAGAAGAATTACACCGCTGTTTAATACTCCTTACCTAACCATCCACTGATATAGGTAAATGTCATGGACATAATTTCAAAAAGATATATCTCAGTCTATAAAAATAGACGTACAGATGTATCAATTTGAAATCGGTGCATAACAGCGGATATTCAAAACCAAAAATTTGCCGTCCGGCAAACAACCCAGGAGATTTCCTCAAATATCACCAATTACAACGAATTCCGATATAATGAGGATGATCACCTAATTCCCAATAACTTACTCCCACTCATCATCTGTAAAACCATACAGATGTGAGAATCATACCTGGTAAATACATACCCTGGAGCAAGTGTCTAATTGGGAAATCAGTTTTCTTTTAACAATACACAGTGAAACTGAAACATGTAAATATTTCGAAGGGGTATTCGGGTGTTCCTAGTAATGCCTCTTCCATTATCCAGATTCACAACTGTAACCGTATATTTCTTTGCCATCTCTCCAAATCCCTTCATATGTCTTTAGTCATTACCTTCTGTACACCCTCTTAGGCTAAATGGTTTTCTTCATTCCCTACCTTTCGGCACCAGCCTATGGTTTGGAAGAAGACTATCCAATAAGCATAATGGGTGTGCTGCCCTAATCCTAGGAGCACTCGCAACCCGAGAGAAGGTAACGATAAAAGACACCTGAATAAACTTTATTCCTATTTCTCCTGAACCAGAATCCATCCCCGAACTGGAACAAGTTCCTTTCGAGTTCGTATATAACCATACGATAGAGTATCCAATAAACCGTGGATTTTCGTAGTGATACAGAGTGTTCTGGAGAAATACAAAGGTGAAGTGGGAGTGGTAATGAAATACTTGGTTTGGTCATGAATAGCAGTCGCAATTTACTTTACCCTCCTTCTAATCCCTTTATTTGTCTTTACATAATACCTTCTGTACACCATCGTTAGGCTAATTGGTTTTCTTCATTCCCTATCGGTCGGCACCTGCCTATTGTTTGGAAGAAGACTATCCAATTTGCGTAATAGGTGTACTGTCCCCTAATCCAAGGAGCACTCAAAACCTAAGAGAAGGTAAAAGGAAAAGACAACTGAATAGTCATATTCGTTTTCTCCAGAACCTGAAACCATCCTCGAACAAATTCCTTCGAGTTCGTATATAACTATACGATGGTTTTATCCAATGGAATTGTACGTTCGTAGTAATACGGGGTGTTCTGGAGAAAAGGGTAAAAGTAGGAGTGGCAATGAGGTTTGCAACTCTGACAATCCAAAAGCCAGTGTTTAAGAAGGTTCGGTCAACTTGGTTACTGAGTCATAGTCTAGGGTCGGGCCATGGTCGCTGCCAAAGAGAGAGAGAAAAGAAACACTCGGCGTGCACTCTAACCTAGATCAGAATGGTTATCAACTTATCTAATCAGGAAGCCTCCCACTGTAACATCAAATTCTTCTCCAAACCTGAAAGAAGAATTAGTCGGGATCACCCGAGGAGTAAACCAACCCATCAGTGGGAATCGGGATCCAACTATCATCGCATGATAACGTGACGGAATCCGCTCACGTTATCACACTCCAGAAGGTATGCGCATATCTGGCAAGTTTCAGTTTCTTTAGAAACTCCCGATGTGATTTTTTTTGCCCCATGCTCTTATGACCTTGATTAAGGCCAACAAATCATAAGTCATATGTCAAGTTCTATCCGTCATTGTCCAAGTTAATTTGAACCCACCCGTACAAGCCCTTGACTAGGGCCAACAAGGCTATATGACTGTCCCAAACCAACGCATCTATCTATGCAGCATAAAGGTAACAAGCAGCTACCATACACTATGCCTTGACTAAGGCCAATAAACATAGCATGAATACTACGTGCTACCCGTCTGAAATGACGGAGGGCTACGAATGGTTTTTGGCGAAAAACCTTTAACGTAATGAACTTGATATCGTTGAAGGAACTGGATAGCTTTTATAAAAATATAGTGCGAAAACTTTTGCTAAAGACGTCACTCCCGGTGAACAGATCTCGGCTCTTTCCCCGTAGAATGAGGTGCGGGATATTCCAACTAAATACCATGATGCAAAGCAAAAGTAATCGACTATAGTGAAATTATTGCCCTGACGCAAACTTCTGTCCAAGGGGTCACTCCCGGTGAAGGGATCTCGGCCCTTGCCTCGTCGACTGAGGTGCTGGATATTCATAACCAAATACCACTGTGCAAAACAAAAAGAGAACGTCCTTGCAATAACAACTTTTTGAAAAATTGTTCCAACAACATCAGAATAGGTTTGTTTAGCTTGCATTGATCCGAATCAACGCAGTCCCATCAATTGATCACACCAAAAAAAGAATGAAAATAATGATGTACGTATATGCCATCCACATTCGCCACTGGGTCCCGTCATCACCCGTTAGGTTACTTAACTAACGAAAGAGCGGGGACTGGACTAGCGCGGATGCAAAACATATATATCATCTACTAGTATATATATCAATATATAATATTCGCTCAAGGCATGATAAAATGCAACATCACAGAAATGTAACCTGCATCACAGAACAATACAGATATCTGGGATCTTCGGGTTTCATTGAGCCGCTACTGAAACCCGACGTTCCCCTGGTCGTGTGGATAGCCTGTGCAATGAAATCCTAGACCCCTACGGGCGCGGCAAGTTACCCGCCAAAACCTGAAGCAATGCAGCCCCCTTCAGCAACGTGAATGGACCACCCAGCACTTCACGGAATCCGGTAACTTGGGCACCCCTCCTTGGGTCAACTTATACCCCCTACAAGTGCGGCGAATAGCCCGCCAATTCTAGAGTAAAGCCCCCTCCGTCTCAACGCCATGAGATGCGGGCCCGTTGCCCTCTAGAACCCGGCTACCCGTGCACCCCTCCGCAGGGTAATCTTAGTATAAAAAGTAAAATATACAACGGGTACATCGAGCTCAGCCCGGTCGTGCCCCAAAAGAATAATATACAAACAGGAAGTGACGGCAGTCCATATATCGGACACTCGCCCCGTAATATCAAATGTACATATACAACCAAACTGTACTACCATTGCATCCAGGCTATCCCCCATGACCAATCCGCAACATCACAGCACAACACAGAACATCAACGTGAATGCCACGTTTGCAAATCCGTCTAAAAGGGCTATAGCAGTTAGACAGGATTTACCGATCAAATGACATTCACGGTCGCAGATATAATGTAAATACTGTGAACTAACATGTTTAAAATTTTCGATCGACTAAATTTCCCGAAGAGGGCCCCAAGCACAACTGTAGCACTCAAAATAAATCTAGGCCCAAAAAGAATATACCAGAAATCCTATTTCCATGTCAGAAACCCACTGTAGAAATTTGGTGCAGTTTAGCCACAGTACGGCGGCGGATCCGCGGCCAAAACGTGGTTTTGACCGCTGATCCGCCGCGCTACAGTAACTTCAGCCGACCAAATTTTCACAGAATGCATAAAAAACCCTGCACGTATTTTTGCAATGTACCAAATAATTTTTTGAGCACAGCAAAAATTCGACAGAAACCTGGACTTGAAAATGGGGTTTTTGGAAAATCCGTTCGATCAAACTTGTAAACACGTTAGAGCAAGTTAGACTAGGTTAATGGTGTGGCTTTGATACCAGTGTAAGTGCACGGCAGCGCTCCGGCCGTTAATCCGACGCCGGAATGCGGAAATGAAATTTTTACAGAACTTGTAAACCGGCGCTACCGCGCACTATAAACCCGGATCGGGCCATTAACATAATGCTAGCAAACTAGAGAATGGGTAGAAAGCTATACCGAGCGATCCGTGTCCTTCGGTCTTCGGCCTCCATCCCGATCTCCTCGCGGAATCTCCGGTCTTCATCTCCTCGTTGGAAAGGGCACCACATCGCCGGGTTCTTTTACGGGCTCCCACTTCTGGACCGAGGCAACTCGGGCACGAAGTTGGCGAGCCGACGTGTCCAAGAAATGCTGTAGGCTAAATGTAGAATCACTTGTCTCTAGCGGGTGTGAAGTTGCCATAATGATAGAGATGAAGAATAATGAGCAAGAGGAAATGAGTTTTGGGATTTTTGATACAAGCATAGAAAATGAGATGAAGAAATTTCCCACACACAAAAAGAATTCCTCTCCATCAAGAAGTGGCCGGCCCCTCTAAAAATGGTGGAGGAAAAAATACAAGCCTAAAGCAAGTGGAGAAATTGAATGATAATGAGGAAAAAGAGTCACTCCAAAGCCACATCAAATCCCATCACATTTCCATCTCATTTAATGCTAAAGAAATGATCACAAGATAATCAAAGATGCTACTATCGTCATAATCCCTCATTTACAAATAAACCCTCTACAATTGCTAATTTGCATATTTGCAAATTAACCCATCCATCAATTATCAACCAATGAAAGGAGGAAAGGAAAACTGGCTGAAACGGAATGCAAACTGGCAACTTCAGAAAACTGATCCCGTAATAAATTACAGGAAAACCCCGCGCTTGTATATACATACCCGCATTTGTATTCGCACTGAATACAAATGCAAAGAGACAAAATCTACACTGTACAATACTAGGATCCGGCTTAAACCAAAGCCCGCTAGTATAATCCGTCCGATCATGATCCGTGCAATACCGTACGTATAAGATCGAACCCTGCCATATCTCCATACGGCCTCTACAGCGTTTCGCCCGAAACTTGAGAAACTGTCTGTGGGGGACTCTAAAGACTCGTCAATACTTTGGGTGTGGATTTAACCACTAGCACGTCAGAGGTATTAGCCATACGTGACGAGCTACCATGTATTGACCCAAAGGGACGTCGGTGAGCGAACTCATCCTGACACCCTACTGAGCCTGTCAGTGACAATATCCGTACAGTCCGGTTCGTTCGTCTATGAGCATCGCATGTCGGGCCTAGGGGGTTGGTAAAAGTCAGACCCCCAAAAGCAGTACAAGTCGTGTCGGAGTGTAGCCCAGAACACCCTGAGATACTACTGGAATACCTACCAGTAAATCTCCTGCCTTGGCCAAGGACTTTCGTATACTGGCTCTCCTAGACACAGCGCGACCTCACCCCCAATACCGGGAGAGACGAACCCCTGCAGATCCGCTCACTGCCTTTATATGGCTCGGGACTGTACCCAACTAAAACCTGTTTGCACGACTCTTTTGAGCCATGGTAGGGTAGTAATCAAAGTACAGTAGGAACTCACACGAGACAAATGACGATCTCAGGTCGATGAACTAACCTGTACACATGTCACCAAGGAACTGCTATCTGACGTCAGGTATAATACCAACTAGCAGGTTCCCGGCGAGTCCTGTCCGGTGTACTCATAAACCAATGAGCACCTGTATACATCTTAGGTGAACCAATTGACACCAGTGGCTTGTGAGACCGGCCACCGCCCCTCGTCAGGGTCTCGACTATATACACTAGTCTACTCTGGAGTATCGATGCCCTGTCTCGAAACTCCCTCGACTAGGGACCTTTTAAGGATGTGCTTATAGACCCCAGCTCCCACGTATATGATCTCCATCATACTGCTGGTAGTCAAGCAAGAATCCTAGGGGCTCTATCAACGTGCAATAGTGATCAGTAATGTCACCTAAAGCAGTACACGATAATAAAGATAAACCAGATAGCATACTATCATCTTGAGTAAGACTGTCCTACCGGTATAGGTCATCCCTCAATCATTGCAATCATGTGCCTGTGATCCAATAATTGACTCTGAGGGCACTATCTCTAACAGTATAGTACCAACCAACAGTTCCCGACGAGTCCTGTCCAGTGTACTCGTAACCTAACGAGCACCCGCATACTATCTCCAGTACGACGTACTGATGGCTGTGGGACAGACCATCTTCCCTGCTGGGATGAGAAGCGCATACGCTAGTCTACTCCGGAGTATCGATGCCTCGTCTCGATAATCCTACAACTAGGGACCTGTATAAGAATGTGCTTATAGATTACCCAGCCCCCACAAGTGTGACTGCCATCACAACGCTGGTAATCAAGCAAAGATGCTTAGGGCTCCACTAATATGTATAAGCGATATGCTAAAAGAAACACATGCACATATTAAAGTAGAAACAAACCAAGTAGCA
This sequence comes from Agapanthus africanus, assembly GCA_030015575.1. Classification (NCBI taxonomy): domain Eukaryota; kingdom Viridiplantae; phylum Streptophyta; class Magnoliopsida; order Asparagales; family Amaryllidaceae; genus Agapanthus; species Agapanthus africanus. The sequence goes on from CM057343.1 coordinate 28,458,542, forward strand.
TACTACCATTTTGAGCAAAATTGTCTATACAACTGTGAATATTCCAAGCTTCCATTAAGTAGAATATAAACTAGTATGATACAATAATGGCCTCTAGGGCATATACACTAACAATCTCCCACTTGCACTAGGGCCATGTACTGGCGTATCGAAGACCTATCATCTCGATCAGCCGCTCGAACCTCGAACTGAGTCTGGGGTATAGCCTTCGTGAATGGATCTGCAGTGTTATTCTCCGAATCTACTCTCTTCACCTCGATCTCCCGACGATCTACGATCTCCCTGATCAGGTGGTACTGCCTCAAAATGTGTCTAGACTTCTGATGGGACCTGAGTTCCTTCGCTAAAGCTATAGCGCCGTTGTTGTCACAATACAGCGGTATTGGATCAACAATGGTAGGAACCACCTGAAGCTCCGTAAGGAACTTCTTCATCCAAACAGCTTCCTTTGCGGTATCGCAAGCAGCTATGTACTCCGCTTCCATAGTTGAGTCAGCAACGGTTTCCTGCTTGGAGCTCTTCCAGCAAACCGCCCTTCTATTGAGGGTACAGACATAACCCGACATGGACTTGGAGTCATCCTTGTCACTCTGGAAGCTGGAGTCAGCAAATGCCTCGATCTGGAGGTCTTTTCTGCCATACACCAAGAACATCTCTTTAGTCCTTCTTAGGTACTTGAGAATGTTCTTTACTGCTATCCAGTGTTTCTCCCCTGGGTCCGACTGATACCGGCTTACAACGCTTAATGAGTATGCTACATCTGGTCTGGTACACAACATCGCATACATTATAGAGCCTACCGTAGATGCGTAGGGTATAGATAACATGCGAGCCCTTTCCAAATCAGTCTTGGGAGACATCTCTTTGGAGAGGGTGATTCCATGACAAGACGGTAGATTACCGCGCTTTGAATCTTCCATACCGAATCATTTCAATATGGTGTCGATGTACCTGGACTGTGAAAGCCCCAACATCCTCTTAGATCTATCACGATAGATCTGGATCCCCAGAATGTAGTTGGCATCGCCCAGGTCTTTCATGAAGAACCTCTGTGACAAGAATCCTTTGACTGATTGTAGCATAGGAATGTCATTTCCTATTAGGAGAATGCCATCCACGTACAAGACGAGGAATACCACAGTTCTCCCTACAATCTTACTGTAATGCATGGTTCATCCGGATTTTTGATAAAGTCGAATTCTTTGACAGTATCATCAAAGCAGATGTTCCAACTCCGCGATACCTGCTTCAGTCCATAAATGGACTTAAGCAACTTGCACACTTTACCGCTGCCCCCACTTTGAATGAAACCCTCCGGCTGATCCATATAGACGCACTCTTCCAAATTTCCATTTAGAGAAGCCGTCTTTATGTCCATCTGCCAGATCTCATAATCGTAGAAGGCAGCAATGGCAAGAAGGATCCGAATGGATTTGAGCATAACCACTGAAGAAAAGGTTTTGTCATAGTCCAAACCAGGTCTTTGACGAAAACCTTTTGCAACAAGTCTAGTTTTATAGGTTTCAACCTGCCCATCTACTCCAATCTTCTTTCTGAAGATCTATTTGCAGCCTACGGGTTTTACCCCTTCTGGAGCAATGTCCAAAGTCCAAACTTTGTTGGTGTACATGGACTCCATCTCGGTCCGCATTGCATCCAGCCATTTTACTGAGTCACCGCTCTGAATGGCTTGCTGGAAGCTAGTTGGCTCATCATTTTCAATGACGCAATCCTCTCGATCCCCGTCTATGAGAAAACCGTAATATCTCTCGGACGGATGAGACTGCCTACTACTCCTACGGAGTGGTGCTGGGATGTCCGGTTCTCCTGAAACTTCTGGTTCTACCAAGCTTTCAGTAATAGCTTGTGTTTCTGGAATTTCTTCCAGTTCTATTGCGGTCCTACTTGTTTCCTTTTCTAAAAACTGATGTTCCAGAAAATGAGCATGACGAGAAACAAAAACCTTTTGTTCTTCTGCGTAATAGAAAAGATACCCCTTGGAGTTCTTTGGGTATCCCACAAACTTACACAGTACTGAGCATGCCTCGAGTTTATCTACATGCTACTTTTTAACAAAAGCTGGACATCCCCATATCTTCAGATATTGAAGATAGGGTTTCTTCCCACACCACATCTGATATGGTGTGGTAGGCACAGTCTTGGAGGGAACCTTGTTCAAAATATATGCAGCTGATTCTAGTGCATAACCCCAGAAAGATCGTGGTAACTCAGCCTTACTCATCATGGAACGAACCATATCCAATAGGGTTCGATTCCGCCTTTCAAATACACCGTTGTGTTGTGGTGTGTATGGAGGAGTAAGCCGAAAGAGAATTCCATTCTCTTTTAAGTAGTCCATAAACTCGGCACTTAAGTATTCACCACCTCGGTCAGATCTCAGTGTCTTGATACTTTTGCCTGTTTGTTTTTCAACTTCATTCTTGTATTCCCGAAATTTCTCAAAGGCCTCGGATTTATGCTTTATCAGGAAGACATGTCTATACCTAGAGAAATCATCCGTAAAAGTAATGAAGTATGAATAACCACTTCGCGCATGTGTAGACATTGGACCACACACATCACTGTGTATGAGTTCTAAGAGCTCGCTCACTCTTACTCCGTGTCCAGTGAACGGAGTTTTTGTCATCTTTCCCATGAGACAAGATTCACAAGTAGCATAAGACTGATACTCGAACGGATTCAAGTATCCCTCTTTATGTAACTTTGTTAACCGTGTCTCATTAATGTGACCCAGTCTACAATGCCATAAGAAAGCCTGATAATTCCGGAGACTTTCTTTTAAGTGTGTTCTGGACATTGAAAACCTGAGCTTGATTCAGTACGTATATCCCGTTTTCTAATGTACCTGACCCAATCAGAACTTGATTTAGGTAGATTTGGACCACATCGCTTACAAAAGTAAAATCATATCCTTCCTTAGAAAATATGGATACAGATATGATATTACAAGCCATACTAGGTACATACAAACAGTTACGCCACGCTCATTCCGTTGGCAACCCTGAGAGTCATATCACCTATCCTGATAACTCTACGGTTTCTCAGAGCCTGTAATGAATTACAGATGTGAGATCCTGATCCGGTATCCAATACCCAGAAAGTAGGGTTAATTGACATACAGTTTTCTATTACAAACACACCCGAAGCCGAAACCACAACATGCTTCGAATCCTGGCTACTGGCTTTGCTAGCCCTGCAATCCTTCTGCCAATGTTCATTCCTGTAACAATAGGAACGTCCCTCCTTAACTATATCCAGTACCGAAACTTTTGCCCTTCCCTTTCCTTCTTCTTCCCTGGTTTCCTTCAGGGTATAAGTAGAGGGCAGAGACTGTAGAATCAAGTCAGTACTTGACCCGTTCTTCAACGTGGTCTTCAGGTCCGTGAGCTCATCAAAATAGCTGGTCTCTGTAAGGACGTTGTCCCCTACAGATGACCCGAAAGCCAATCTCGCTTGAAGCAATTCGTTCGAGATCTCATATCTTGCGATACGAGATTGCTCTCCATATAAATCTTTGTTATAGAGGAAGACAGAAGCTAAGTCCATCTTCTCGTGCTGCCTCTGGTATGTACCATCAACTGAGGCCAACACGAAGCACTTGGTATTCGCACAGTCTTTTTCCGATGTCTTACGGATATCAATATCCGCGACAGTGGAAACTGGTCCTGAGACGGCAGGAGTTTGATTAGTTAAGAGGTGTCCCAGCTTGTCATGGGTAATGGACATCTGGACAGACCTTTGCCAGTCATAACAGTCAGATTCAGTCATTTTATTATCTAGATGTAATCTATGTGTGGTCACTGGGTCGCTGCAATTAAGAGAGAGAGAAGAAAACACTCAGCATGATACTCTTGCAAGTTTAGATTGGTTTTTAATTTATCTAAACAGGATGGCTCCCACTGTTTCTCGAATCCTTCCTCAAAGCATAAAAGAAGAATTAGTCGGGATCAATCTCACCGTACAATACTTGCTTAACCGTTCAGCCAGGCCAGTGTCGGTACTTCGAGGGAGGTTTTACGACGCTTTCGCGAAGTTCCTTAATTAAATAATCTCTTTTCCCTATGGGCGTAGCCCCGCTAACACCTTTGTAGACACCTACTTGGTTTATAGCATTGATCGTTAAGTGAAAAGTTTCCCGAGGAGTAGCGGATACTCACAGTAGGATCGGGATCCAAATATCATTATGAGATAATGTTGAAGGAATCCTACCAACATTATCAAACTCCAAATGGTATGCAGTACTAGCAAGTTTCAGTTTCTTTAGAAACTCCCGATGTGGATTTTTGCCCCATGCTCTTATGACCTTGACGAAGGCCAACATATCATAAGTCACATGTCAAGTTCTACCCATCATTATCCAGGTTAATTACAACCCACCCGTACAACCCTTGACGAAGGCCAAAATAGTAGTACGACTGTCCCAAACCAACGCATCTATCTATGCTACAGATAAATATTCAGTAGCTACCAATTACTATGCCTTGGCGAAGGTCAAAATACATAGCTTAAATACTACTGAATATTTAACTGAAATGACGGAGGGCTACGAATGGTTTTGGCGAAACCGTGAACGTAGTGAACTTGATATAATCGAAGGAACCTGATAGCTTTTAAAAGGAGTGGTTTAAGCTCCGCGTTTGTAAAAGTTTTTCTGTTTTGAAAAAACCGAGTGGTTTTGAAATTGTTCCAACGATTCAACTTTGGTTTGTTTTCTTTGCATTAATTTAATGCGTCCCATCAATTAATCCTACCATTGCAGAAAACAACGAAAATATGACGTACGCTTATGCCATCCGCATTCGCCACTGGGCCCCGTCATCACCCGTTAGGTTACTTAACTAACGACAGAGCGGGGGCTGGACTAGCGCGGATGCAAAACATAAGCAACGCCTACTAGATATCATATATAGATATATACATTCGTCAGATGCAATGATAGCCATTCCATATCACAGATGAACATATTGGATATGCTAAGAATCCGCGTTTCGTTCGAGCCTGCAACGAAAGACGGATTACACGGTCGCGATGAATAGCCAAACCCCACCCTAGACCCCTACGGGTGCGGAAAACTACCCGCCAAGTATCCGAAGTGAAGCAACATCCCTCAACAACGTGAGTAGGCCACTCGGCACTTCAAAGTACCCGGTAGTTTGTGCACCCCACCTTGGGTCTATCCTAGAAGCAAAATCAATAAAAGAAATAATATACAATGGCGGTTATAACCTCAACCTAGATGTGCGGCCATAAAATAATATTACATCAAATTACAAATTTTATATCGAATGAAAGATAAATAAACTCTCATCTCACAAACCACGGCTATTCATCCGCGACAATCCAACAAGCTCATATACACAAACCAACATCACAGATCACAGATATGTATAATCCCCACTAATCGACGTATAGCGATTAGTAGACGTTCAATACATATATCGCATCACAGAAGATCCGATTAGCAAAAGTACTTAGAATTTCGATCGATAACTTGATTTGAAACTATCCCAAGCACAACATAGTACTCAGCAAAATCTGGGCAGAAACAAACTATCATAAAAATCAAAAAATTTAAATTTGGATATCATGCAGGAAAACTAAGTTGACTCGGCGTCAACTCGGCCGCGGATCCGCGGCAAAACCCTTGGTTTGGCCGCGCTTCCGCGGCGGTTTGACCGATTCATGGGCTCAGTTTTCTTATGTGTCCTTAGAAAAGCCTGCACATATTTTTAAAATCCCTGGAAAAAATTTTGGACCAGATTTTAAAATCGACAGAAAACGTGCATTTTTGACGCAATTTTGCAATTTTTCCGGCAATCGAATTTCTAACACTTTGCTAACAAGTTAGTGATGGTTTAGCGAGGCTCTGATACCACTGTAAGTCCACGTTACCCACCCCGGTGCTTACGGGAAGGCGGAATAGGTAAAAATCAAATTTTTAACACTTGGTAACATGGACTAAAACTTGAGGACTTTGTCAAACCATTGCTAACAAACTACAAGAGCTTCTATCTACTATGCAAGGAGATTATACCTCATGCTATTAGTCCTTCGGGTTTTCTCCGCTACCCTCCTCGTCTCCGTAGGCTCCTTGGGTCGATCCGGATCTTAGTCACCTCCGCGGCCTCCTTGAGTCGAAGACGATCCACCTGAGAGTCTGTAATCCGAGCTCCACCTCAAGCCGAGGTAACTAGGGCAAAAAGTTTGCTATTCTTGATGTCCTAGGTGGTGTAGAAGATGGTGGTGGATTTATTTGTCTATTTTGTTTCTATTTTTCTCAACACATGAGAGCTATAGAAAATTCAAGGAAGGAAGAAAAAGGAGGAACCATGGGAGCTCTCACTTGAAGAGAGAGAATGAGCAAGAGATAATGATCTATAAACATTATAATTACTAATCTCTTATCATGATAAAGTTGATGGCTATATTGATTTGACCATTACCATCTCAAATCAAATCCAAAGCCAAAAGCAAAAAAAAGGATCTAGTGCTCTCAAGAAAAAGTCCAAGTCAACAATGGTCAACTAGATCAAAAGGTCAAGCATGGTCAAATGATCAAAGCAATTAGCCATAACACAATTATCATTAAAAAGATTAGTAAATATTTCCTCACCTCATAATGGTTTTGACCGAACCAACGGTCAAAACCCTAATGAGACATCTCCTTCTTCTTCGCTCCTCACAACCGTGCATACACACCCGCATCCGCATTCCGTAAAATGCGAATGCACAGAAGACAAAACTAATCCATCCATACAATACTAGGATCCGGCTTAAACCAAAACCCACTAGCATCGTCTGCCCGAACAGCATACACGCACAAGTGCACATAAGTGATCGTAGCCCTGCCGTAAAACCATACGGCCTCTACACCTTTCGCCCAGTGCAGGGAAACTCTGTGTGTGGGACTCTAAAGACTCGACACTACGCTGGCAGTGGGTTTAACCACAGACCGTAAGCGGCATTAGCTGTACGTAACGGTCCCCATGTAGATGTCGACAAGAAGGCCGATGAGGTAAACCCATCCGAACTCCTACTGAGCCTGAATATGACAATCTCCGTACAGTCCGGTCTGTTTGTCTATGAGTATCGCATGTTGGGCCTAGGGGGCGGTAAACGTCAGACCCCTAATAGCGGTACAAGTCGCGCCGGAGTGTAGCCCAGAACACCCTGAGAAACTACTGGAAACACTACCAGTAATTCTCGCTTGCCCTGGTCAGGGACTTTGTGTAATGGCTCTCCTAGACACAGCGCGATATCAACCCCCAATACCGGGAGAGACGAATCCTATCTAACTGCTACTGCCTCCAAGTGCTTCGGGAATGCACCCAACTACTACCTGTTTGCACGACTCCTTTGAGCCATGGTAGGGTAGTAATCAAAGTACAGTGGGAACACACTCGAGGCGAAGTAGCAGTGTGAAGTCGACGGACTAAGCTGTACTCCTGTCACCTGGGAACTGTTATCTGACGATAGGTATAGTACCAACCAACAGTTTCCGATGAGTCCTGTCTAGTGTACTCGTAACCTAACGAGCACCCGCATACTATCTCCAGTACGACGTACTGATGGCTGTGGGACAGACCATCTCCCCTGCTGGGATGAGAAGCGCATACGCCAGTCTAATCCGGAGTATCGATACCCCGTCTCGATAATCCTACGACTAGGGACCTGTATAAAAATGTTCTTGTAGATTACCCAGCCCCCACAAGTGTGACTGCCATCACAACGCTGGTAATCAAGCAAAGATCCTAAGGGCTCTACTAATATGTATAAGCGGTATGCTAAAAGAAACACATGCATATATTAAAGTAGAAACAAATCAAGTAGCATACTACTATTTTGAGCAAGATTGTCTATACAACTGTGAATATCCCAAGCTTCCATTAAGTAATATACAAACTAGTATGATACAGTAATGGCCTCTAGGGCATATACACTAACAGTATATTGTAGTGGATACTTGGACATATATAGGGAGGACTTTCTTGCTCGACATGATAGTATACTATCTGGTTGCTCTTTATCTTAACATGTCGATTTGTATAAGTGATGTTGTCTTACTCTCACATATTGATAAAGCCCTTAGGATGTGTACTTGACTACCAGGACTATGATGGAGATCATACTAGTAGGGCCAAAGGTAGTCCACAAGTACACCCTATAATTGTTCCTGTAGGGATCCTAGGCACTCTCAAGAGGTCTCACAAGGCATCAACCATGCCAATTTCAAATTTTACGGTGCCGGGAAACCCTAAACTACGGATCGTTGGCTAGATGTCTAGGCGAAACAATAAACTAGTTAACACTTAACTAAGAGATACGGAAATACAACCTTTGTAGATCCGGTTCTCCACCTCCATAGCTCCGCAATGAAGTCTCCTCGCTGTCCATAACAAGTCCCGGGCTCTTGCATCGGCTTCATCGGAGAATGGACGGGCTAGGCCATCGATGTCCATGCCGAAGATGATCTACGTCGAAGCATCGCAAGATCAAGCTCTCACTTCACCAAGTCATGAAACTTATGAAGAAAACACACTCTACTACTTGGCAAGAGGTAGAGGATGAAGAAATAGGAAGTGGGTAGACTTTAGATTTGGATTTCTCACTCTTTTTCATCACTTGCCATTAATGGAGCAAGCATTCTTCATGTGAAGAAAAATGAAGAAGAAGAAGAAGCTAATTATGATAAGTTAATTAAAAAATAGAAAAGAAATGAATACTTATCATATTAGAACCATGGTTAGGTGTAGAGAATCAATCATGGTTAAGTGCAATGGTTAGGGTTAAGCTAAAAGAAAAAATGGTCATATGGTCAAAACTTCATGAAGCTTCATCAAGCTTCATGAAAGAAAGAAAGAATGATAACCATTTTGTTTTCTTTTGTCATTTCATTTTAATCCAAATAAAAAGATAAATGAATGGACAAATAAATAGAAACCTTAACCATATACTTAACCTAGATTTAATTCTTTACACTAACCAATGTTGCATGCACCATCAAACATGATACAATCAAGTGCACAAAAATATATCGCATATACAATGCGCACATCCGAGTAAGAAAATCCATCTTAAGTGAACCGATACTATTTAATGCAAAGTAATATATCAAATATATAATTATGCATTAAATCATTAAATCAACACTTGATTTAATGATCCGGTCATATCGTATATAACCGACTAATATCAACAGTAACAACTTATCGAATCAACACTTGATCCGATAACCCGGCTATATCGCATATAACCGATCAATGTCACATATCGCGAGAATCGAATACAGTATCACATACTGGTATCATTCTCAGTCCCGCACATATCTCATATGCACTCCTATTTCGTTTCGCTTGAGCCAGGAAACCTCTGTGTAGGACTCTAAAGACTCGTCAATACGCCGGCAGCAGGTGATGATCATATCAAACACCCACAAGCCGCAAGCGGTCTGCTAAACGTAACGGCCACCCGGGTATTGAGCGATCTGAAGATCGACGAGCAAGCCCGCTCACACTCCAGTGAATCCGACCAGTAACACTACCGTACAGTCCGGTCTGTTCGTCTGATATGTCGCATATCTCGCCTAGGGGTGGTAAACGTCAGACCCCAATAGCTCAATAAGTCGTGTCGATATGAGGTCTATAATAATTCGAGAAACTACAGGTAACACTTACCAGTAAATCTCAGCAACCCTGGCCAGGGATTTCCTGTTATAGCCAATCGAACACAGCGCAACATCAACTCCCTATACCGGGAGAGATGAATCCCCTCCTATCGCTCATTGCCTCCATGTGACTCGGGACTGTACCCAAAAACCACCATTTTGCACGCCCTCTTGGACGTGGTAAGATGGAAATCAAAGCACAGTGGGAACCACACAAGACTCTATGACGATCTCGGGTCAACAGACTACTCTGTACCAGTGTCACCAGAGAACTGCCATCTGACGTGAGGTATAATACCATCTGGGAGTTCTCGGCGAGTCCGTCCAGTGTACCCAGTCTCCACTGAGCACCCGTATATCATCTCCGATGTCAAACACCAATGGATATGGGATCATCCATCGCCCATCTGTATGGGTCGAGAAGGTACACGCTAGTCTACTCTGGTATATCGATGCCCCGTCTCGATACACCCATGACTAGGGACTTTGAAGGATGTACTTATGGACTACCATGTCCCCACTAGTATGATCCGCATCATAGTCCAGGTAGTCAAGTACAGATCCTAAGGGCTTTACCAACATGTAACAGGGAGACAATCAGTGTACACGTTAAGGTAAAGATTAACCAGATAGCATACTATCATGTCGAGCAAGAAAGTCCTCCCTATATATGTCCCAGCATCAACTACAATATACATCCTATGTATAGTAATGGCCTCTAGGGCATACATATAACTAATAATCTTCCACTTGCACTAGGGCCATCTGATAGCAGTGGTTGTAGTATCTCATACTCAACCATCCCATAATAGTGTCTCTCTCTGGGATCAGGCCTTTGTGAGTGGATCCGCTGTGTTGTCCTCTGAGTCTACTCTCTAAACCTCGATCTCCCTGGAGATCAACCATCTCCATGATCAGGTGATACTGCCTTAGAATATGTCTGGATCACTGATGGGACCGACGTTCCTTGGCATAAGCCACAACTCCATTGTCTCACAATGGTTGGAACGTAGTTCATCTCATGAACCAATATACACCCAAACAGCCTCTTTGGTAGCATCTTAAGTAGCGATGTATCTTGCCTTTATCGTCTAGAATGTCACGGTATCTAGCTTGGAACTCTTCCAACATACCGTCCCTTTTCTGAGGGTAAAGACAATGCCTGTGACTGACATTCAGTCGTCTTTATCACCCTGGAACCATTCCAGTGATTTTCCCCAGGATCGATTGATACCATCTCACTACAACTAGTGAGTACCCTAACATCCAATTAGATCTATCTCATAGATCTAAATTCCAGGATTTAGTAGGTATCACTTTGATCCTATGTGGAGAATCATTGTGATAAGCGGAGATTGATCGAGCGTAGCATAGGAAACTCCTTCCCTATCAAGAGTATGTCATCCACGTACTCTACGAGGATCACCACCATACTTCCTACTACCTTTTTGTATATACAAGGTTCATCTACCATTTTGATGATGTCAAACTCTTTGACTACTTCATCAAAACAGATGTTCCAACTCCGCGATGCCTGCTTTATCCTATAAAGCATCTTGCACACGTTTCCACTGCTCCCACTGTCTACGAAGCCCTCTGGCTGTGTACTTATAGACGCTCTCTTCTAAATCATCATTTAGAAAAGCAGTCAAGACACCCAACCACCAGATATCACAGTCATGGTATGTAGCCGTGACAAGTAGGATCTGGATGGACTTAAGCATAGATCCTTAGAAAAGGTTTCAACATAATCCACACCTGGTCAATGATGCAAACCTTTAACAAGTCTAGCTTTGAAAGTCTCAACTTTTCCATCTACACCAAGTAATCTTCTCAAGATATACTTGCTCCTGATGGAGATTTAACCCTTCAGATATAGCAACCAAAGTCCATACTTTGTTGGTGTATAAGGATTCTATCTCAGATCACTAAGCATCCAGCCATTCTTATAGAGTCTTACTCCTGATGGCCAGCTCGAAACTAGTTGGGTCATCATCTCATGATGCAATCCTCGTTCCCACTGTCATAGAGAAATCGAAGTATCTCTCAGGTGGGTGAGGAACCCTACTAGATCGGCGGAGAGGCCGAGGTTCGTTGGTAACTATTGAACTCTTTGGTTCTTTCAAATTATCAGCTGCAGTTTGTATAGCTGGAACACTTCCAGTTCTACATAACAGATCTTGCCTCGAGCTTGTCCGGATTTTGCTTTTAGACATAGACCGGACAACCCCAAATCTTAACTAGCTTAAGACATGGGCTCTTCCCTTTCCATATCTCATATGGAGTGGTAGGCAACTGATTTGATTCGAACCTATTCAATAGGTATGCAGCTTCTCAAGTGCATAACCCCTAAAAGGAAATAGGTAACTCAGTAATACTCATCATAGAGCACACCATATCATATAGGGTGTGATTGCTCCGCCCCGATATACCATCGTGCTATGGTGTATACGGAGGAGTAATGCTGAGAGAGAATCTCATTCTCCTTTAGAATAGTCCAGGATTTCCGTGCTCAAGTATTCTCCTCCTTGATCTCATCAAAGGACATAATACTTATACCCGTATTTTGATTCTCTACTTCTAACTTATATTCCTTGAATATCTCAAAAGGTTCGGACTCATGTTTCAACAGGAACATATGACTGAATCTTGAGAGATTATCAGAGAATATAATGAAGTATTAAGAACCAGTCCTGACATGTGTAGACAGGAGATCTTACATACATCATCATGTATCAGTCCCAAGAGTTCATTAACTCTTTCTCTGTTTCCAGTAAACGGAGCTATGGTCATTTTATCTTTATGACATGACTGGCTAGTTTCATAAGATGTAAATTCAAACTGATTTAAATATACATCTACATGTAACTTCAGCTAGTCGGGTCACATTGATCTGACCTAGTCTACAATGCCTCAAGAAGAATTCGTTCATTTCTGAACTCTTCCTCTTGTGTGTGTTCCGTATACTAAGAACTGTAGTTTGATTTAGAACATTAATGCTTTTAGATAACGTGCCTGAACCGATCAACTTTTGATATAGAAAATGTTCAAAACATTATCCAACAATACAAAATTTTATCATTTCTTTACTAATAAAGAGAGTGATATGATTTTGTACATCAGGTTCGGTATCTAATAACATTCGTTCAGAATCAATGTATTGGAAATACAGGGTGACAGTGACCAACAGACTTGGCTGCAACACTTGCCCCGTTTTCTGCCTCATGAAACTTATCACCTGTTCTCAGTTCTCTACCTTTCTGTAGCCCTATGTAACAGATTACATATCTGGGATCCTGATCTGGTATCACATACCCAGGACGTAGAGGATACTGAGAAACAGTTCTGTATAATGAACACACCCGAAGATGATGCATCAGCATGCACTCTCTCCGTTTGGGCGGCACGGGAATTCTAGTAATCCCCAATTTCCTGCTCTGTCTTATAATATTTATAAGTTGGAGCGGGACCAACGTTCCCCAGCTCAGTATAACAAGCGGGTTCGGTCAATAATCCGTATTATTATCTTGATTAAGGCGTGATATGGTCGCTACCTGGAGAGAGAGAGAAGAAAACACTCAGCGTGCGCTCTTGCAAGAATAGATTGGTTATTATTTTATCTAATCAGGATGGCTCCCACTGCTTTTTATCAAATCTTCCTTCAAACCCTAAAAGGAAAGACTAGCCGAGATTAATTACACACTACAAGTTCGCCAATCTTTCAGTCAGGCCAGTGTCGGTACTTTGAGGGAGGTCCCCCGTGCTTTCGCACGAACCTAATTAATGTAAACCTCGTTTTCCCAGAGGCGTAACCTCGTTGACACCTTTCTAGACACCTACTTGATCGGCTAATTGTAATATGTAAAACTCTCCCAGGAGTAACTCTTACTCGCAGCGGGTATCGGGATCCAACTATCTCATAGAAGGTATGCAATCTCATTGCAAATTTCAACACTTGAAATTCCCGATAATATTTTGCCCCTAACGTGCTATGACCTTGACGAAAGCCAACAAACCATAGCCCGCTAGTCAAGTTCAACCCGTACATTTCTTGATCGAATTAAACCTACCCGCACGACCCTTGACGAAAGCCAACAAAGCCGCATGACTACCCTAAACCAATCGCATCGTATGCTGACAGATAAGCAGCATATAGCTACCGCACACTGCACCTTGACGAAAGCCAACAAATGCAGCACGAATACTATATACAACTTATCTGAAATGACGGAGGGCTACGACAGGTTTTTCTGAAAACCTATTGCGTAATGAACTTGATATCGTTGTAGAATCAAATGATTTTAAAATGGAGTGATTTTGAGGCTTTTCTAGTTTTGCTAAAGGAGTCACTCCCGGTGAAGGGATCGTCGGTCCTTTCCTCGTCGAATGAGGTGCGGGATATATCATATATATCACTGTGCAAAGCAAAAACACTCTTAAAAGCAATCAAAATACAAACCGAGTGTGTAGCATCTGCCAGTTATTGCTAAAGGAGTCACTCCCGGTGAAGGGATCTCGGTCCTTTCCTCATCGAATAAGGTGCAGGATATATCACATATACCGCTGTGCAAAGCAAGAACTGTAGCTACCTGTTTTATTTTGAAATTCGATTCTACAACATCTTAGGTTTCTTTTATTTCATTAATCACATTAATGAAGTCCCATCATTTAAGTCACCTAAACATCACAGATAAATACGACGTACACTTATGCCATCCGCATTCGCCTCGATGTCCCCTCGTGCACCGTTAGGTTAGGTAACTAACGGCAGAGCGGGGCAGGGCTAGTACGGGTGTAAAACATAAGTAACGTCTATATAAAATATCATATATACTATATACTGTATCTATCACAGAACATCACATGATCACATCACAGATATCGCAGCAGAAGAAACATATGAAATATTGGATATACTAGGACGTCCGTGTTTTCAATACGAGCCAGTATAAAACACGGATTCCACGGTCGTGATGAATAGCCAAACCCACACCCCTAGACCCCTACGAGAGCGGCAAGCAACCTTACCAATTCTAGAGTTAGGAGACCCGGACTCGACTCCTCGAGTTGGTCTCCCACTGGACTCTAGAACCCGGTTACTTGTGCCCTCCTCCTTGGGTCTATCCTAGTGCGGAAAAGTAAATAATATACAACAGGTGACAACTCCCGCAACCTGGAAGTGCCCCAAATAAAAGAATATTACATACAGATTTTACATGAATGAAAATGAAAAACACTCATCTCACATAAAAACCCCCGGCTATTCAAACACGATGATCCAATATAACATATCCAGCAATACATAACATCACATGTCATCAACGTAAGTAAATATGCCCATCCCAATTGTCGTTGACATATAGCAACGAAACCGGCGATATCACATATTACACTTACGGTCACAGAAAAGAAAGTGTAAAACTACAACAGTTGGAATCCGCAACCACCTCAGACATCGCATGCCTGACCAAATGAATTACTTAGACATCGCATGCCTAACAATTATAAACCCCTCATTTTAGTCTCAAAATCGAAAACTCTTTTCAATATCAAGTCGGGCAATTCAACAAGATTCCCGACATCCTGATCGAATGCTCGTCGCAAACTTCAGTAGACGGCCGCACCCCCGATACCGTCGACGAAGTGCACCAAGGCGGAACACCGCTGCCGCGAGCACCCGAACGGATGCTTTCGGCGACGGGGTTCTCCTACAGTCACTTGGTCGGGGCTATGGAGTGAGGCTGTCTATTAAGTTTACCCGGCGAGTATCCGCGTACGCTACGTGATTGCGACGGACTTTTGATCACATCAAAATTCCGTGGCAACCGATCAAGTGAGACTAAAGTGCTATGTTTATAACATTCATTCAGTTATCTCATAAAAATTTGTGAATTCCAATTATTGTATCCCATTCCAGATAAATAGAAAATGTTAAACTTTCCGATCGAACAATCGAACACCCAAGTTTTCCCGATATAGATCAACACATGAAATAGGTCTAACAATATTCGGTTCGTGCCTCAGTACCAACGGTCCAGCCGTAGAAGGGTCAAGCCAACGCCTCACATGTGGCACGCCGTACTCCCCCAAACCCGAAGGTTCAAAGGGCAGTTCAAGACGGTCACATAATCGAGTTAAGGTTTGTTGTCTTCTAGAGGGTCCATCGCGTTACTTGCACTACTTAGAACGTCGTTAAACTACGGAAAAATCCAACACTTGGAAATTTCCCGACAGGGGAAAAATTGGGTATTTATATCCGGTCGAACTTTTTAACATATTCTAAAAATTTATCCGGAAAGCCACATAGACAAAATTTGATAATCCGATCGAACATACGAATCCCCAAAACAACTCCAGAAAATTCAACTCTTGAATAAATTTTAAAAATTCCCAGAAAATCCAGCATAATAAAATAGGAGTTAGTGTGCAAACAGTAATTAATGACGTCACCAGATAGCCGCGGAACCGCCGCAGAAGCTAGGCTTCTGCCGCGGTTCCGCCGCACTAAATACTGTTCATCGAAAAAATTTTGCATCGTAATTCTTATTTTTCCCAGCTGAATTTTTTAGCAATTTTTAATTTGGAAAAATCCCAGTTTTTGAAAAAAGGACAGAGAGCATGTTTGAAATGGGTTTTCGGGTTCGTTCGGACTTCAAACTCCGTCTAGACTTCGCCTAAGGCTCTAGCTAGGCTCTGATACCACTGAAGGGTTCCAAGGCACTCTCAAGAGGTCTCACAAGGCATCAACCATGCCAATTTCAAATTTTACGGTGCCGGGAAACCCTAAACTACGGATCGTTGGCTAGATGTCTAGGCGAAACAATAAACTAGTTAACACTTAACTAAGAGATACGGAAATACAACCTTTGTAGATCCGGTTCTCCACCTCCATAGCTCCGCAATGAAGTCTCCTCGCTGTCCATAATAAGTCCCGGGCTCTTGCGTCGGCTTCATCGGAGAATGGACGGGCTAGGTCATCGATGTCCATGCCGAAGATGATCTACGTCGAAGCATCGCAAGATCAAGCTCTCACTTCACCAAGTTATGAAACTTGTGAAGAAAACACACTCTACTACTTGGCAAGAGGTAGAGGATGAAGAAATAGGAAGTGGGTAGACTTTAGATTTGGATTTCTCACTCTTTTTCATCACTTGCCATTAATGGAGCAAGCATTCTTCATGTGAAGAAAAATGAAGAAGAAGAAGAAGCTAATTATGATAAGTTAATTAAAAAATAGAAAAGAAATGAATACTTATCATATTAGAACCATGGTTAGGTGTAGAGAATCAATCATGGTTAAGTGCAATGGTTAGGGTTAAGCTAAAAGACAAAATGGTCATATGGTCAAAACTTCATGAAGCTTCATCAAGCTTCATGAAAGAAAGAAAGAATGATAACCATTTTGTTTTCTTTTGTCATTTCATTTTAATCCAAATAAAAAGATAAATGAATGGACAAATAAATAGAAACCTTAACCATATACTTAACCTAGGTTTAATTCTTTACACTAACCAATGTTGCATGCATCATCAAACATGATACAATCAAGTGCACAAAAATATATCGCATATACAATGCGTACATCCGAGTGAGAAAATCCATCTTAAGTGAACCGATACTATTTAATGCAAAGTAATATATCAAATATATAATTATGCATTAAATCATTAAATCAACACTTGATTTAATGATCCGGTCATATCGCATATAACCGACTAATATCAACAGTAACAACTTATCGAATCAACACTTGATCCGATAACCCGGCTATATCGCATATAACCGATCAATGTCACATATCGCGAGAATCGAATACAGTATCACATACTGGTATCATTCTCGGTCCCGCACATATCTCATATGCACTCCTATTTCGTTTCGCTTGAGCCAGGAAACCTCTGTGTAGGACTCTAAAGACTCGTCAATACGCCGGCAGCAGGTGATGATCATATCAAACACCCACAAGCCGCAAGCGGTTTGCTAAACGTAACGGCCACCCGGGTATTGAGCGATCTGAAGATCGACGAGCAAGCCCGCTCACACTCCAGTGAATCCGACCAGTAACACTACCGTACAGTCCGGTCTGTTCGTCTGATATGTCGCATATCTCGCCTAGGGGTGGTAAACGTCAGACCCCAATAGCTAAATAAGTCGTGTCGATATGAGGTCTATAACAATTCGAGAAACTACAGGTAACACTTACCAGTAAATCTCAGCAACCCTGGCCAGGGATTTCCTGTTATATCCAATCGAACACAGCGCAACATCAACTCCCTATACCGGGAGAGACGAATCCCCTCCTATCGCTCATTGCCTCCATGTGACTCGGGACTGTACCCAAAAACCACCGTTTTGCACGCCCTCTTGGACGTGGTAATATGGAAATCAAAGCACAGTGGGAACCACACAAGACTCTATGACGATCTCGGGTCAACAGACTACTCTGTACCAGTGTCACCAGAGAACTGCCATCTGACGTGAGGTATAATACTATCTGGGAGTTCTCGGCGAGTCCGTCCAGTGTACCCAGTCTCCACTGAGCACCCGTATATCATCTCCGATGTCAAACACCAATGGATATGGGATCATCCATCGCCCATCTGTATGGGTCGAGAAGGTACACGCTAGTCTACTCTGGTATATCGATGCCCCGTCTCGATACACCCACGACTAGGGACTTTGAAGGATGTACTTATGGACTACCATGTCCCCACTAGTATGATCCGCATCATAGTCCAGGTAGTCAAGTACAGATCCTAAGGGCTTTACCAACATGTAACAGGGAGACAATCAGTGTACACATTAAGGTAAAGATTAACCAGATAGCATACTATCATGTCGAGCAAGAAAGTCCTCCCTATATATGTCCCAGCATCAACTACAATATACATCCTATGTATAGTAATGGCCTCTAGGGCATACATATAACTAATAGTTCCTAGTCGTGAGAGTATCGAGACAGGGCATCGATACTCCAGAATAGACTAGCGTATGCGCTTCTTGACCCATATGATGGGCGATGGATAATCCCACATCCATTGGTATTTGACATCATAGAAGGTATACGGGTGCTCAGTGGAGACTGGGTACACTGAACGGACTTGCCGAGAATTCCTAGATGGTATTATACCTATCGTCAGATAGCAGTTCTCTGGTGACACTGGTACAAGTTAGTCCGTCGACCCGAGATCGTCATAAAGTCTTGTGTGATTCCCACTGTGCTTTAATTTCCACCATACCATGGTCAATAGATCATGCAAAAAGGTAGTTTTTGGGTACAGTCCCGGGTCACATGGAGGTAATGAGCGATAGGGGGTTCGTCTCTCCCGGTATTGGGAGTTGATGTTGCGCTATGCTCAATTGGCCATAACAGGAAATCCCTGGCCAGGATTGCTGAGATTTACTGATAAGTATTATCAGTAGTTTCTCAAACCGTTATGGACCTTACATCGGCATGATTTATCAGGCTATTGAGGTCTGACGTTTTACCACCCCCAGGCTATGATATGCGACATATCTGATGAAGAGACCGGACTGTACGATAGTGATACTGATTGGACTCGCAGGAGTACGAGCAAGCTTGCTTGTTGATCTTCTGATCGCTCAATACCCGGATGGCCGTTACGTTTAGCAGACCAGTTGCGGCTTGTGGGTGTTTGATATGATCATCACCTACTGCCGGCATATTGATGAGTCTTTAGAGTCCTAAACAGAGATTTCCTGGTTCATGCGAAACGAAATAGGAGCACATATATGATATGTGCGGGACCGAGATTAATGCGCGTATGTGATACCGCATTCTATTCTCGCGATATGTGATACCGGTCGGTTATATATAATATAGCCGGATTATCGGATCAAGTGTTGATTCGATAGATTGTTACATTTAATATTAGTCTGTTGTATGTGATATAGCTGGATTATTAAATCAAGTGTTGATTTAATAATTTAATGTATAATTATATATTTGATATATTAACTTACATTAACTAATATTAGCTCACTTAAACATTTCTTTTTCTCACTTGTGTGCATATAGTATATATGTGATATATATTAATGTACATTACTTTGTGTCATGCTAGATGCCACATGGTTCATGGGTGTATGAGACTCACACCATGCTTATTAATAATAAAGGGTTTTATTTATTTAAAGTAAATAAAAAATAATTGGAAATTGTCACATGGTTGAAGCTTGTAGAAGCTTGTGGAACCATTAACCAAGTCCACTCTTTTTGTTTTACTTGAACATATTTATTAACCAAACCATTATTGTTTAGCCATGGTTAATTCTCTACATGAGTTAGTGTATGACACTAACTCACCCATGGTTACTATTCTCACCTCATGAGTTCATTCTCTCCTTCTTCTTCATTTGAACTTCTTCTTCCTCATGAAAAGCTTTCTAGCTTTTGAAAATGGTGAGAAAATATTGTGAAAAAAGAAAACTAAAAAGAGCCCATTTCCTACTTCATCATCCTCTACTATTAGCCATTTAGTTTAGGGTGTTTGCTTCACTAACCTACCATTAGTGAAGAGATAGCATGAGCTTGAGTTTTCTCGACGTAGATCATCTTCGGTCTTGAAGACTTCGAGTAAGCTTGTTCATTTCTTCATGTGAAGCCTTATTAGAGTTCGGGTGTTCACTAGTTAGAGCGAAGGAACTACTACACGGAGCTTTAGAAGTGAAGGACCGGTCTACAAAGGTTGTATTCCGCATCACTTAGTGTAATGGTAGATTACATGTTTCATTTCGTCTATTTACTCTAGCTAGATCTTAGTCTAGGGTTCATTAGTACTCTTGTAATTATTGAAATTGGCATGCTTGATATCTTGAAAACCCAGTAGGGTGCTAAGGAATCCCAACATACTTTTCCATGTACTGTAAAAGAATGTAAATAAATAAAGTTGTTGTTCATTACATTTGTCTCTTGTGTATATTTCTTTTATATTGCTTAGTTACGCTTAGCGTATTTACTTCTGAGTAAATACATAGCGGGCCCGTCGCGCCCTCCGCCAGTATACCGGGAAGCGAGGCGTGACAGTACCAAACCCAATCAACTCTTGACTTAGGGAAATATTCACAACATTTTTCTCAAATGCAAAGTTATACCCTTGTTTATCTAATAAAGAGACAAATATTATATTGCATAATATAGACGGCACATAGTAACAGTTGTTCAAAATCAATGTATTGCCTGTTGGCAACACCAGGTGATATTCGCCGACTGTTTCGGCAGCAACAATTGCTCCGTTCTCCACTCTGAAGGTCATATCACCCTTTCCTAGTGCTCTACTTTTTTTTTAACCTTTTTAACAAATTACAAATATGGGATCCTGATCCGGTATCCAATATCCAGAAAGTAGAGCAAACTGAGAAACGGTTCTCAATAACTAACACACCCAAAAATGATGCATCAGAATACTTCTTTTTCATTAGGGTTACTTGGAAATCCTTGCATTCCCCTTTCCTATACTCATACTCAAGATAGTTGACATAAGTTAAGGCGGAACCAACGTTTTCCAGCCTAATATAATAAGCGGGTTCGATCAAATCGTACATATTATTATCTTGAATAAAGCGTGACATGGTAGCTGCCTGGAGAGAGAGAAAAGAAGACACTCAGCATATGCTCTTGCTTAATTAGATTGGTTTATTAAATTTATCTAATCAGAATGGCTCCCACTCCTTAAAACCTTAAAATGGGATTAGCCAGGATTAATTATAGCCCACAATTTCGCTAACTTTTCAGCCAGACCAGTGTCGGTATTTCGAGGGAAGTTTTCCAAGGCTTTGGCCGAGTTCCTTAATTACCGAGAACCTCTTTTTCCTAGAGGCGTTGCCCTGTTAACACCTGTAGGGTTCCTAGGCACACTAATGAAGTCTCACAAGGCATCAAACATGGCTAATTTAAATTTTTCCTTGTGCCTACAAACCCTAATACGGATCGTTAACTAGATATATAGGTGATGCAAGCATGCAAACGAATTAAATGCTAAAGGAAAGTGACTACAACCTTTGTAGATCCGGTCCACCACTTCCTAAGCTCCGCGATGATGTCCCTCCGCTGTCTAAATCGGATTCCGGACTCTAGAATCGGCTTCATCGAAGAAATAGGCGGGTTTGGTCGTCGGCTTCGATGCCGAAGATGATCTAGGTCAAGGCATCACTAGATCAAGCTCCCACTTCACCAAGTCATGAAACTTGTGAAGAAAACACCCTATACTACTTAGCAAGAGGTAGAGGATGAAGAAATAGGAAGTGGGTTCACTTTAGAATTGGATTTCTCACTCATTTTCACTAGTTGCCATTGATGGTAGCTAGGTTTTCTTCATGTTGAAGATGAAGAAGAAGAAGAAAAGATATGATAAGTGTTATTAAAAATAGAAAATAAAATCAACACTTATCATTTTCTAACCTTGGTTAGGTGTAGAGAATGTACTAAGGTTAAGTGGAATGGTTAGGATTAAGTATGAGACAAAATGGTCACTTTAGTCAAAGCTTCAAGAAGCTTCAAAGAAAAACAAAACTAGCAACCATTTCATTTCTTATCTTTTCCAAAATAAATAAATAAATAAGTAAGTAAGAAAAAAGAAAACCCTAATCATTAACTTAACCATGGTTTAATTCTTTACACTTAACCAAGTAAACATGTATCATCAAACATGATACAATCAAGTGCACAAAAGTATATCACATATACAACTTGTGTGATTCAAGTGAGAAAATCTATTTAAAGTGAACCAATACTAGTTAATGCAAACTAATATATCAAATATATAATTATACATTAAATCATTAAATCAACACTTGATTTAACGATCCGGTCATATCGCATATAACCGACTAGTATCCTATGTATCGGCTTATCGAATCAATCCTTGATTCGACAACTAGGTTATATCGCATATAACCAATCGATACATTCATCGCGAGAATGGAATACGGTATCACATACACGAATTATTCTCGGTCCCGCACATATCTCATATGCGCTCCTATTTCGTTTCGCTTGAGCCAGGAAACCTCTGTGTAGGACTCTAAAGACTCGTCAATACGCCGGCAGCAGGTGATGATCATATCAAACACCCACAAACCGCAAGCGGACTGCTAAACGTAACGGCCACCCGGGTATTGAGCGATCAGAAGATCGACGAGCAAGCCCGCTCACACTCCTGTGAATCCAACCAGTAACACTTACCGTACAGTCCGGTCTGTTCGTCTGATATGTCGCATATCTCGCCTAGGGGTGGTAAACGTTAGACCCCAGTAGCTCGATAAGTCATGCCGACGTGAGGTCCATAACAATCATGAAACTACTGATAACTCTTACCAGTATATCACAGCAACCCTGGCCAGGGATTTCCTGTTATGGCCAGTCGAGCATAGCGCAACATCAACCCCCAATACCGGGAGAGATGAATCCCCTCCTATCGCTCATTGCCTCCATGTGAATCGGGACTGTACCCAAAAACCACCTGTTTGCACGACTCAGTAGAGCCGTGGTAGGGTGGAAATCAAAGCACAGTGGGAGACACACAAGACTTTATGACGATCTCGAGTCAACAGACTAAGCTGTACCAGTGTCACCAGAGAACTGCCATCTGACGTGAGGTATTATACCATCTGGGAGTTCTCGGCGAGTCCGTTCAGTGTACCCAGTCTCCACTGAGCACCCGTATACCATCTCTGATGTCAAACACCAATGGATATGGGATCATCCATCGTCCATCACATGGGTCAAGAAGATATACGCTAGTCTACTCTGGAATATCGATGCCCCGTCTCGATATTCCCTCGACTAGGAACATTGAAGGATGTACTCATGGACTATCCAGGCCCCACTTGTATGATCTGCATCACAGTCCTGGAAGTCGAGTACACATCCTAAGGGCTTTATCAATATGTAACAGAGAGACAGAAAGCATACACGTTAAGATAAAGAGCAACCAGATAACGTACTATCATGTCGAGCAAGAAAGTCCTACCTATATATGTCCCAGCATCCACTACTATATACATCCAATGTACAGTAATGGCCTCTAGGGCATACATATAACTAACAATCTCCCACTTGCACTAGGGCCATCTGTAGCAGTGGTTGCAGTATCACATACTCAACCATCCCCTGAAAGTCTCTCTCTGGGAAAAGGCCTTTGTGAGTGGATCCGCCGTGTTGTCCTCTGAGTCTACTCTCCTAACCTCGATCACCCTAAAGATCATCTATCTCCATGATCAGGTGATGCTGCCTCAGAATATGTCTGGGTCACTGATGGGACCAGGGTTCCTGGGCCGAAACCACACATCCATTGTCATACAATGGTAGGAACCTAGTTCATCTCATGAACCAATATACACCCAAACTGCCTCTTTGGTAGTATCTTTAATAGCGATGTTACCAGCCTTTATCGTCTAGTATGCCACGGTATCTAGCTTGGAACTCTTCCAACATACCGTCCCTTTACTGAGGGTAAAGACAATGCCTGTGACTGACATTCAGTCGTCTTTATCATCCTGGAACCCTTCCAGTGATTCTCCTCAGGATCGGTTGATACCATCTCACTACAACTAGTGAGAATCCTAACATCCAATTAGATCTATCTCATAGATCCAAAACCCAGGATTTAGGAGGTATCACTTTGATCCTATATGGAGAATCATTGTGATAAGCGGAGATTGACCGAGCGTAGCATAGGAAACTACTTCCCTATCAAGAGTATGTCATCCACGTACTCTACGAGGATTACCACCATACTCTCCACTACATTTTTGTTTATACAAGGTTCATCTACCATTTTGATGATGTCAAACTCTTTGACTAACACATCAAAACAAATGTTCCAACTCCGCGATACCTGCTTTGTCCTATAAAGCATCTTATACACGTTTCCGCTGCTCCCACTGTCTACGAAGCCCTCTGGCTGTGTACTTATAGACGTTCTCTTCTAAAACATCATTTAGAAAAGCAGTCATGGCATCCAACCGCCAGATATCATAGTCATGGTATGTAGCCGTGGCAAGTAGGATCTGGATGGACTTAAGCATAGCCACTTGAAAAGGTTTCATCATTATCCACGCCTGGTCGATGACGAAAAGTTTTAACAAGTCTAGTTTTGAAAGTCTCAACTTTTCCATCTACACCAAGTAATCTTCTCAAGATATACATGCTCCTGATGGGGATTTAACCCTTCAGATATAGCAACCAAAGTCCATACTTTGTTGGTGTATAAGGATTCCATCTCAGATCGCTAAGCATCCAGCCATTCTTACAGAGTCCCTACTCTCGATGGCCTGCTCGAAACTAGTTGGGTTATCATCTCATGATGCATTCCTCGCTCCCACTGTCATCGAGAAACCAAGGTATCTCTCAGGCGGATGAGGAACCCTACCAGATCGGCGGAGAGGCTGAGGTTCGTCGGGAACTATTGAATCCTTTGGTTCTGTCAAATCATCAGCTGCAGTTTTATATAGCTGGAACCTTTCCAGTTCTACAGAACTGACCTTGCCTCGATCTTGTCCGGATTTTGCTTTTGACATAGGCCGGACAATCCCAAATCTTAACTTACTTAAGAGATTGGCTCTTCCCATACCATATCTCATATGGAGTGGTAGACACTGATTTGATTCGAACCTAATTCAATAGGTATGCAGCTTCTCAAGCGCATAATCTCCAAAAGAAAAAAGGTAACTCAGTAGTACTCATCGTAGAGCACACCCAATCTTATACGGTGCGATTGCTCCACCCTGATACACCGTTGTGCTATGGCGTATTCAGAGGAGTAATACGGAGAGAGAATCTCATTCTCTTTTAGAATATTCCAGGAATGCCATGCCTAAGTATTCTCCTCCCTGATCTCATCATAGGACATAATACTTATACTCGTATTGGTTCTCTACTTCTAGCTTATATTCTGTGAATATCTCAAAAGGTTCGGACTTGTGTTTCAACAAGAATATATGTCTGAATCTTGAGAGATCATCAGAGAACGTAATGAAGTAAAAAGAACCGGTCCTGGTATGTGTAGACAGGAGACCTTACATACATCATCATGTATCAGTCCCAAGAGTTTACTAACTCTTTCTCTGTTTCCAATAAACAGAGCTATGGTCATCTAATCTTTGTGACATGACTGGCAAGTTTCACAAGATGTAAATTCAAACTAATTTAAATATGCATCTAAATGTAACTTCAGCTAGCCGGGTCGCATTGATATGACCTAGTCTACAATGCCTCAAGAAGAAGTCGTTCATTTCTGAACTCTTCCTCTTGTGTGTATTCCGTATACTAAGAACTGTAGTTTGATTTAGAACATCAATGCTTTTAGATAACGTGCCTGAACCGATCAACTTTTGATATAGGAAATGTTCAAAACATTATCCAACAATACAGAATTTTATCATTTCTTTACTAATAAAGAGAGTGATATGATTTTGTATATCAGGTTCGGTATCTAATAACATTCGTTAAGAATCAATGTATTTGGAATACAGGGTGACAGTGACCAACAGACTTGGCTGCAACACTTGCCCCGTTTTCTGTCTCATGAAACTTATCACCCGTTCTCAGTTCTCTACCTAGCTGTAGCCTTATGTAACAAATTACATATCTGGGATCCTGATCCGGCATCAAATACCCAGGACGTAGAGGATACTGAGAAACAGTTTTGTATAATGAACATACCCGAAGATGATGCATCAGTATGCACTTTCTTCGTTTGGGCGGCACGGGAAATCTGGCATTCCCCAATTTCCTGCTCTGTCTTATAACAATTATAAGTTGGAGCGGGACCAACGTTCCCCAGCTCAGTATAACAAGCGGGTTCGGTCAATAATCCGTATTATTATCTTGATTAAGGCGTGATATGGTCGCTACCTGGAGAGAGAGAGAAGAAAACACTCTGCGTGCGCTCTGTCAAGATTAGATTGGTTATAATTTTATCTAATCAGGATGGCTCCCACTGTTTTAATCAAATCTTCCTTCAAACCTTAAAAGGAAAGACTAGCCGGGATTAATTACACTCTACAAGTTCGCCAATCTTTCAGCCAGGCCAGTGTCGGTACTTTGAGGGACGTTCCCCGTGCTTTCGCACGGACCTAATTACAGTAAACCTCGTTTTCCCAGAGACGTAACCCCGTTGACACCTTTCTAGACACCTACTTGATCGGCTAATTGTAAAGTGCAAAACTCTCCCAGGAGTAACAATTACTCGCAGTGGGTATCGGGATCCAACTATCACATAGAAAGTATGCAATCTCATTGCAAATTTCAACACTTGAAACTCCCGATAATGGTTTTTACCCCTAGCACTTATGACCTTAACTATGGTCAACAAATCATAAGCACTAGTCAAGTTCTACCCGTCATTTCGTGATTAATTAGACCCACCCACATGACCCTTAACTAAGGTCAACAAAGTCACGCGACTGTCCTAACTAATCGCATCATATGCGGTATAGGAAGACATCACTTAGCTACCGTACACTGTGCCTTAACTAAGGTCAACAAACACAGCACGAATACTAAGTACTCTACTTTCTAAAATGACGGAGGGTTGCGAATGGTTTTTATGAAACCTTTAACGCTTTGAACTTGATCTCGTTGCGGAGTCAAATGGTTTTTAAATGGAATGTTTTTGAGGCTTTTCTAGTTTTGCTAAAGGGGTCATTCCCGGTGAAGGGATCGTCGGCCCTTTCCTCGTCGAATGAGGTGCGGGATATATCATATATATCACTGTGCAAAGCGGAAACTATAGAAGCGATCAAATGACAAACCGAGTGTGTAGTATCTCCCAGTTAATGCTAAAGGAGTCACTCCCGGTGAAGGGATCTCGGTCTTTTCCTCATTGAATAAGGTGCAGGATGTTCTACAAGGAACACCGCGATGCAAAGCAAGAACTGTAGCTACCTGTCTTTATTTTGAAATTCGATTCCACAACATCAATTAGGTTTATTTTCTTTCATTAATCTCATTAATGAATGTCCCATCATATAAGTCCACCTAAACATCTCAGATAAATATAACGTACGCTTATGCCATCCGCATTCGCCTCGATGTCCCGTCTGCACCGTTAGGTTGGGTAACTAACGCCAGAACGAGGCAGGGCTAGCGCGGGTGTAAAACATAAGCAACGTCTATATAATATATCATATATACTATATTACATCCATCTGAACAAATCACATGATCACATCACAGATAATGCAGCAGAAAATATCATATGAAATATTGGATATACTAGAACGTCCGTGTTTTTAATACGAGCTAGTATAAAACACGGATTCCACGGTCGTGATGAATAGCCAATCCCACACCCCTAGATCCCTATGAGAGCGGCAAGCAACCCTACCAATTCTAGGGTTAGGAGACCCGGACTCGACTCCTCGAGTTGGTCTCCCTCTGGACCCTAGAACCCGGTTACTTGTGCCCTCCTCCTTGGGTCTATCCTAGTGCAGAAAAGTAAATAATATACAAAAGGTGACATCATCCGCAACCTGGAAGTGCCCCAATATAAAAGAATATTACATACAAGTTTTTACATGAAAGAAAAAGAAAAACACTTATCTCAAATAAAAACCCCCGGCTATTCGAACACGACGATCCAATATAACATATCCAGCAACACATAACATCACATGTCATCAACGTAAGTAAATATACGCATCCCAATTGTCGTTGACATATAGCAACGAAACCGGCGATATCACATATTACACTTACGGTCACAGAAAAGAAAGTGTAAAACTACAACAGTTGGAATCCGCAACCGCCTTAGACATCGCATGCCTAAACCAATGAATTCCTTAGACATCACATGCCTAACAATTATAAACCCCGCATTTTAGTCTCAAAATCGAAAACTCTTTTCAACATCAAGTCGGGCAATTCAACAAGATTCCCGACATCATGATCGAATGCTCGTCGCAAACTTTAGTAGGCGGCCGCACCCCCGATACCGTCGACGAAGTGCACCAAGGCGGAACACCGCTACCGCGAGCACCCGAACGGATGCTTTCGGCGACGGGGTTCTCCTACAGTCACTTGGTCGGGGCTATGGGGCGAGGCTGTCTATTAAGTTTACCCGGCGAGCATCCGCGTACGCTACGTGATTGCGACGGACTTTTGATCACATCAAAATTCCGTGGCAACCTATCAAGTGAGACTAAACTACTAGATTTATAACATTCATTCAGTTATCTCATAACTACTTGTGAATTCCAAATGTTGTATCACATTCCGGATAAACAGAAAATGTTAAACTTTCCGATCGAACAATCGAACACCTATGTTTTCCCAATACAGCTCAACACATAAAATAAGTCTAAAAACATTCAGTTCATGCCTCAGTACCAATGTTCCAGCCGTAGAAGGGTCAAGCCAAAGCCTCACATGTGGCACGCCGTACTGCCCCAAACCCTAAGGTTCAAAGGGCAGTTCAAGACGGTCACATAATCGAGTTAAGGTTTGTTGTCTTCTAGAAGGACCATCGCGTTACTTGCACTACTTAGAACGTCATTAAACTACGGAAAAAATCCAACAATTGGAAATTTCCCGGCAGGGGAAAAAGTGGGTATTTATATCCGGTCGAATTTTTTAACATATTCTAAAATTATCCGGAAAAACACACTGACAAAATTAGACTGTCCGATCGAATCTCCGAACCCCCAATACAACCCAGAAAACTCAACTCCTGAGTTCATATTAAAACATCCCAGAAAATCCAGTACCAGAAAATAGGAATTACTGTGCAAATATTATTGGGCATTGTGACAATACGGCCGCGGAACCGCCGCAGAAGCCTTGATTCTGCCGCGGTTCCGCCGCACACTTGTTGAATCATGGACACGTGTTGCACAGTAATTCTTAGGATTCCCTGCTGATTTTTCTGCATATTTTTAATATACAAAAATCCACAAATTTGAAAAATGTACAGAGAGGGTTGTCGGGTTCGATCGGGTTTCTAACATCGTCATCGCATCGCCTAAGGCTCTAGCTAGGCTCTGATACCACTGTAGGGTTCCTAGGCATACTAATGAAGTCTTACAAGGGATCAAACATGGCTAATTCAAATTTTTCCTTGTGCCTACAAACCCTAATACGGATCGTTAACTAGATATATAGGCGATGCAAGCAAGTAAACGAATTAAATGCCAAAGGAAAGTGACTACAATCTTTGTAGATCCGGTCCACCACTTCCTAAGCTCCGCGATGATGTCCCTCCGCTGTCTAAATCGGATTCCGGACTCTAGAATCGGCTTCATCGAAGAAATGGGCGGGCTTGGTCGTCGGCTTCGATGCCGAAGATGATCTACGTCGAGGCATCACTAGATCAAGCTCCCACTTCACCAAGTCATGAAACTTGTGAAGAAAACACCCTATACTACTTGGCAAGAGGTAGAGGATGAAGAAATAGGAAGTGGGTTCACTTTAGAATTGGATTTCTCACTCATTTTCACTAGTTGCCATTGATGGTAGCTAGGTTTTCTTCATGTTGAAGATGAAGAAGAAGAAGAAAAGATATGATAAGTGTTATTAAAAATAGAAAATAAAATCAACACTTATCATTTTCTAACCTTGGTTAGGTGTAGAGAATGTACTAAGGTTAAGTGGAATGGTTAGGGTTAAGTATGAGACAAAATGGTCATTTTAGTCAAAGCTTCAAGAAGCTTCAAAGAAAAACAAAACTAGCAACCATTTCATTTCTTATCTTTTCCAAAATAAATAAATAAATAAATAAGTAAGAAAAAAGAAAACCCTAATCATTAACTTAACCATGGTTTAATTCTTTACACTTAACCAAGTAAACATGTATCATCAAACATGATACAATCAAGTGCACAAAAGTATATCACATATACAACTTGTGTGATTCAAGTAAGAAAATCCATTTAAAGTGAACCAATACTAGTTAATGCAAACTAATATATCAAATATATAATTATACATTAAATCATTAAATCAACACTTGATTTAACGATCCGGTCATATCGCATATAACCGACTAGTATCCTATGTATCGGCTTATCGAATCAATCCTTGATTCGACAACTAGGTTATATCGCATATAACCAATCGATACATTCATCGCGAGAATGGAATACGGTATCACATACACGAATTATTCTCGGTCCCGCACATATCTCATATGCGCTCCTATTTCGTTTCGCTTGAGCCAGGAAACCTCTGTGTAGGACTCTAAAGACTCGTCAATACGCCGGCAGCAGGTGATGATCATATCAAACACCCACAAGCAGCAAGCGGTCTGCTAAACGTAACGGCCACCCGGGTATTGAGCAATCAGAAGATCGACGAGCAAGCCCGCTCACACTCCTGTGAATCCAACCAGTAACACTTACCGTACAGTCCGGTCTGTTCGTCTGATATGTCGCATATCTCGCCTAGGGGTGGTAAACGTCAGACCCCAGTAGCTCGATAAGTCATGCCGACGTGAGGTCCATAACAATCGTGAAACTACTGATAACTCTTACCAGTATATCACAGCAACCCTGGCCAGGGATTTCCTGTTATGGCCAGTCGAGCATAGCGCAACATCAACCCCCAATACCGGGAGAGACGAATCCCCTCCTATCGCTCATTGCCTCCATGTGAATCGGGACTGTACCCAAAAACCACCTGTTTGCACGACTCAGTAGAGCCGTGGTAGGGTGGAAATCAAAGCACAGTGGGAGACACACAAGACTCTATGACGATCTCGGGTCAACAGACTAAGCTGTACCAGTGTCACCAGAGAACTGCCATCTGACGTGAGGTATCATACCATCTGGGAGTTCTCGGCGAGTCCGTCCAGTGTACCCAGTCTCTACTGAGCACCCGTATACCATCTCTGATGTCAAACACCAATGGATATGGGATCATCCATCGCCCATCACATTGGTCAAGAAGATATACGCTAGTCTACTCTGGAATATCGATGCCCCGTCTCGATATTCCCTCGACTAGGAACATTGAAGGATGTACTCATGGACTATCCAGGCCCTACTAGTATGATCTGCATCACAGTCCTGGAAGTCGAGTACACATCCTAAGGGCTTTATCAATATGTAACAGAGAGACAGAAAGTATACACGTTAAGATAAAGAGCAACCAGATAGCGTACTATCATGTCAAGCAAGAAAGTCCTACCTATATATGTCCCAGCATCCACTACTATATACATCCAATGTACAGTAATGGCCTCTAGGGCATACATATAACTAACAACACCTTTTTAAGACGCCTACTGAGTTAGCTATTTATGAAGTGTAAAACTCCTCCGGGAGTAACACTTACTCCCGTGGGAATCCGGACCCGACTATCACATAGAAGGCATGTAATCTCATTACAGTTTCAACTTTTGAAACTCCCGATATGGTTTTTACCCCTAACGGCTTATGACCTTGACGGAGTTAACAAACCATAAGTCGCTAGTCAAGTTCAACCCGTCATTTCTTGATTAATTTAGATCCATCTGTTTGACCCTTAACGGAGTCAACAAGGTCGCACAACTATCCTAACCAATCACATCGCATGTTACAAACGAGTATCAGTTAGCTACCATACACTATACCTTGACGGAGTCAACAAATATAGCACAAATATTAAGTGCTCTACTCGTAGGAAATGACAGAGGGCCACGACTGGTTTTGATGAAAACCATTAACGTAATAAACTTGATATCGTCGTTAGAACCGAGTAATATTTGAACAGGAGTGGTTTAGACTCCGCATTTGAAAAATTTAGTTTTGGAAAGAGAAAACTGAGTAGTTTTCAAATGTGGTTCTTATAACATCAATATAAGGCTTATATCTTTTCATTAATCTCATTAATGAAGTCCATCATTTAGAACCTATCCACACCAGAAAAGAAACGAAAAAATAGAACGCACATTTATACCATCCGCATTTGCCACAGGACCCCGTCATACACCTTTAAGCTACTTAACTAATGGCAGAGCGGGGGCAGAGCTAGCGTGGTTGCAAAATATAAATAACGTTTATTTATGTCATATATAAATATAGCATACATCTCACAGATATAAGCATCACAGAAACATCACAGGGTAATGGAAAACGGATATGCTAGGAAATAGCGCTTTCGATCAAGCTATCAACCGAAATACGGAATTCCATGTTCGTGTGAATAGCCACAACCACAACTATCGTAGACCTCTACGAGTGCGGCAACATACCCGCCAATTCTAGAATTGGGTGACCCGGATCTCAACTCTTTGAGATGGTCTCCCACTGAATTCTAAAATCCAGTAAATTGTACACCCCTCCGTCTAAATGCAGAAAAGTAAATACAAATATATATCATACGGTGGCAACTACCTCACTCCCGGAAGTGCCCCGATAAAAGAATATTACAAATTTACACTTGAATGAATTACATATAAAACATTACACAACCAGCTATTCACACGAAGACCCGTCTATCTATCACAACTACAACAACAATAACATCATCGCGATTTGTTGAATACGTAACCTCTTCTAACTGATCTATAGCAGTTAGATGACGTTTAATAACGTTTCAACACAATGCGGAACAACTACGATATTTTAATTTTGATCATCAAGAACATCCGTAAAACTAAAATAACCCCAGATATAAAAATACACAACCTGGGAAAAAATAAAAAAACCAGTTTTCTAGTTTCAAAAAGACAGATCACCACAAGAAGACTGGGGGACCACAAACGAACCCAAACCACCAGTTAGCCGCTACTGGCGGTTTTGGTTCCTCTGTGGGCCTCCAGCCTACTAGTGGGTGCTTCGTGGTCCCTGCATACCTTCTGGTATTGTTTAAAAAAATTATTAAAGCAATTTTAAAAAATGAACAGAGACCAGTTTTTGAAAACTAGAAAAATGGACTAATCTTGATGATCCGAAACTAAAACGTCGACAAAAATAAGTTAAAATTTTAGGGCAGGCTCTGATACCATATTGGGGTCAGTCAGCGCAGCGGAAGCCCGCCGTGGCGTCCAAAGATCCCTCAGCAGCGATTTTTTACTTTGTCCCCTCGTGACGGACTACAACCCGCTAGACCAATCTGCACGGAGCACCCTGGGTGTAAGAGCCCGCGCTTCGCCACTACTGTCACGCAGTGAGAACCTCTCATGAGTCGGCATCTCTGCCTAGTAGGTTTGATACCACAGTTGGTCAAGCAGCTAACCCATCCAAAAGGGTCGCCGTGGCACTTACGGGTCTCTCAACAGCTACTTTTTACGCATGCCCCCTCCCAAGGACTAAAACCCGTCGGAACACCTTCTGGTTTCGGGACACCTTAGGGGTAAGAGCCTATATTTCGCTACACTTTCACACAGTGAGAACCTCCATGGGTCGGCATCTAATGCCTAGGAGCTCTGATACCATGTCAGTAGATCATACACCAAGCTAGAAGAAACAACACGATGTGGAATGGTAAAATCAATAATTCCTAGCTTGCATGACATACTACCTTAGTGATCATCCTAAAACTATAACTTGCAAAAACAAAAACCTAGAGCTAAGAGAGTAGAGCATACATCTTTTCATACTTCTTCTCAAAGCTCCACTTTTGTATAGGAAGGTTGCTCCTTTGATTTGAACTCCAAACTTGATCTCCAAGGATTCACCGGTCGAAGTCCCGTTGCCGATCCTTCCGTGGAAGATGATCCACGACGATGAATGATGACTTGAGCTACTCCTCTTTTAGTAGGTGCTAAGTAGCAAGAGAAAGTGTTATGTAGATGAAGAGGGTCTTCACTCTTTTTCTGTCTATTCTTTTTCTTCTCTTTCTTTTTCTTTTTCTCAGAAATTGCTAGTATGAATGAGAGAGAGAGAGAAAGTAGAATTAGGTTATGACTAGTCTCAACATCCCACCATCACCTAAACTCATGCTACCTCTCTTCTCTCATGCTATCACATGTTCTAAGGTATGTGAGATGGCGACACATCACCCATAGGCATGAATAAATGAGAAAAGGAAAAAATATTTCATGATTAATATATATCAACCATGACATATAAGTTCACATCACATGGAATAAATAGAAAAGAGAAAGAGAGAAATGATACTATATTAATTATATATATTATCACATAATTCCATACAATTAAACATGTCATTAAATTAACAATTAATTCAATGATTCGATTTAGTTATAAAACCGGTTAGTATCAAAACCCCGTCGGGTTTAAGACGCGTGTCTAACCGGACCTCACACGCATCCCCATGCGCGTAATATATCATTTCGCTCGAATGGACAAAACATCTGTGTGGAACTTTAAAGAATCGTCATTACGCCGGCAGTGAGTTGTCGGATCACATCCTCAACTTACAAGCTCATTAGCGGTACTAGCTGTACGTAACGGCTACTCAGATATTGAACAGAAAAAAGGTCGACAAGAAAACTTGTCCGTACCTTACAGAGCCTATTGATTACACCTACCGTACAGTCCGGTCTCTACGCCTAAAAATGTCGCATAATGGGTCTGGGAGCTGGAATCCGTGAGACTTCCAATAACCCGATAAATCGTGTCGATTTTAAGCTCATAACCAAATGAGAAACTACCGATAATGCTTATCAGCAAATCTCGCTTGTCCTGACCAAGGACTTATGGTTATAACTAATCGTGCACTGCGCAATATCAACTTCCCATACCGGGAGAGACGAGTCCTTTCTGATCGCTCATTGCCCCCACATGATCCGGGACTGGACCCAACCACTACCTATTTACACAGCCCTTTAAGCTTGTGTTAGGGTAGTAATCTAAGTACAGCTGGGACCACATGAGACACTATGACGATTTCAGATCTACAAACTAACCTGAACTTGTGTCACCTGAGAACTGCTATCTGACGATAAGTATAGTACCATCCAGAAGATCTCAGCGAGTCCGTTCGGTGTACTCAGTCTCTAATTAGCACCTGTATATAATTTTTGGTGTCAAACACCAATGGTTGTGAGATCAACCATCGTTCCGTACAGGGTCAAGAAACGTATACACCAGTCTACTCTGAAATATCGATACCCTGTCTCTATACCCCTATGACCAGAAACTTTAAAAGATGTGCTTATCGTCTGCCCATGGCCCACTAGTATGATCGACATCATGGTTCCGGTAGTCAAGCAAAGATCCTAAGGGATTTATCAACATAGATATGTAAGAGCAAGAATAAATGTATACATGTTAAGATAAGTCAAAACCTGATAACATATTTTCATTTTGAGCAAGTTTGTTTTATAGATACATATGTCCCAAACATCCAATATAATATACAATAATGACCTCTAAGATATACATATCTATCACTCGGGTTTTTAGCCCGTACTTATACCGGTATTTGTTGAGGGGTATTTTATAATTATCCCTAAGCGTTACATAAGGATTTAAGAAGGCTAAGAAGCGATCGTCTGAAAATTTTGTTATCTTTCCATTATATTTAGTGAAGCGTTTCTCTGCCGGCGTGGTTTTTCTCGATTAGAGTTTTCCATGTCTGCATGTTTTCGTGTTGGTTACTTTTTCAATCGGTTTGTGTTTTGTTCATCTTTGTTTATCTCCTTCATCCGTATCATGCTCCGCATCCACTTAATATGTTTGCAATTATTAATTAAGCAGTGATGGCAGAGAGACAGAGGCACGGGCTATTATTAAATGCCAGGCATGTGCTTCCTGTCATCTCTGTTCCCGTGGTTTCTTATCCCCCTCACTCCTTCATGTTTTTGCCCCTCAAAACTAAATATTCCTTAATTTTATCATCATATATTTCGAAGATTATGTTATGCTTGTCGGGTTCTAACATTATAATACGTGAACTCAAAACCATGGCCCTGGTATACTTCTGTCTTGTTTTCACATGGAGCCAAAATATATAAGTGTGTTCTTTCTTAAATTTTATCAACTTTTATTCCCATGTATCATTACATGAATAATTTATATACTCTTCATAAATTATCTCCGTATCCGATTTTTATTAAACACGGATAGTAATTTTCACTTCTGATGATTATCTGTATCCATATCCGTCAATAGCCCGTATCTGTATCCGATATATAAAAATATTAATATTTGATTTTGTGAAAAATGGCAACTGGAAGCTCCCAGACCCCACCGTGTGAATCCATTGACCACCCCCGGTCCCAACCCCAGCTTGTGCAGGATTGTCCCTGGCTTCAGAGGGGACTGGGCCTAGGAAGCTCCCCCATGCCTAGTAACTTCTTTGATTTTATTTGGTCTATTATTACTGATATCTATTTTATATCCGTATTTGTATCCAATTTATATCAAATACACATGGTAATTTCATACCCAATAACTACATATATTCTTATTCAAATCCTTCTATACACATGTAAGTGGATACACCTGTATCAAGTCTCTATCTCATCCCTCCGCAATCCCCATATAGGGAAAAATTATTCCATGTGCCGGCCGTATACGTCCGGACAGGAGATATAAGAAATAAAAGTGTGAGTCATACATGCTGTCCGAAATTCCTCCCTCTCTCCCCCTGTCCAGGGATGTATTACAGCCGGCACATGAAATATCAATTTGTAATACCGACACTAACCGAAGGACAAAAGAGGCACACAAAGCCCAATATAAACCCAAAACCCCCCACACAGCCCCTTCAAAAATCTTACATCTCTCCAAGTTCCATCCACAACATGTCTCCTCTCCTCGTCCTCCTCCTCGTCCTCCTCCACATCTCCACCGTCACCGTCGCCATCATCTGCCACCCCAACGACCACGCGGCCCTCCTCGCCTTCCGCGCCTCCCTAACCCCGGCCCCGGGGACGAACGCATTCGCCACCTGGACCGGCGCCGACTGCTGCAAGGAGTGGCACGGCGTCACCTGCGACCCCACCACCGGCCGCGTCTCCGACCTCTCCCTCCGCGGAGAGTCCACCGAAGAAGACGGCGACGTCCCCTCCTCCGCCGCCGGCGCAGCAGCGGACGGCAGCCGGTCAGGCCTCATGACCGGCCGCGTGTCGCCGGCGGTCTGCCGGCTGTCGCGGCTGTCGTCGTTCATCCTGGCGGACTGGAAGCGCATCTCGGGGCCGGTACCGGCCTGTGTTACGACGCTGGCGTTCCTGCGGCATTTGGACGTGGTCGGGAATCAGCTGAGCGGGAGAATTCCGACGGACATTGGGAACCTTAGGTTTCTTGTTGTGCTCAATCTTGCAGACAACAAATTCACTGGTATTTTCATGAAACTCGCATCTTAATTTATTTTATTCTCGATTGAAGAAAGAATTTGAGGTCGTATCTGTAAACGGAGCATTACGGGGTGAAATATCCTGAATGTTCCTTTTGAGGGTATTTGAGTGAAGAGAAACCTCTCAAAAACCTTGCTCAAGGTATTTTACCGTAATAAAAATATTTTAAGGTATTTTAGTGAAAAAACCATACAATAGTCGGTATTTACAGTAATTTACGCAATTTGGGGATGCAATTTCTCTCTACTAATTAGATACGCCGGTTGAATCTCATCCAGTTCTTTCTTCAATGCAAATTGCAAAATTAAGCTGAGATCTAGGGCGAAGCCAGAAATTTTCATTTGGGGAGCTGGGCAGAATATATTCTCCACATAAAAATCATGCCCATATAAGAAAATTATTATTAAATGATTTTTAAAACCATTTTGGATTAGTGCACTTGGCTTTTTCTACTTTCATAATATCGATATAAGGCTTTATATAGAAAGCAGTTACAGGTTTTTTACCTACGATTTTCAAACTAAATAATACTCAAAAAATAAGTGATTTATTGATGGCTATATTAAAAGTAAGTTAAATTATTGTTTCGTTTTTAGTTGATTGTTTTGTATATATTTTATTTATTGCTTTTGTTTTTAGCAATATTTATATTTGAAATAAAAAATTACGGCCAAATAAATCCTATTAAATATATACTTTATACAAAAATTGCTTAAACATTGAAAAAAACTTCAATGAGCAATAAATTTTCCTGTTGAAGCAGTTGATATGGTACTTCAAAAAAAGTAATTTAATTGTCATCAGCTTGAATTGCTATACTTCAATCAATGGACTACTACTCTATATCTTATTTGTGCTATATTAATATAAATACAAATAGCAATTCTTGAAGATGCTTAAACAAATTGTATATAGGTTCGTCCGAGCCATAGGGTTTGGCGCCGCCCCTGACTAAGAGGCTATGGATTATACCTCTTGGATGTATTAAGCTAATTTAATTATTTACAGGTGCAATCCCAGCATCCCTCACTTCCCTCGCCGACCTCCGCCACCTCGAGCTTACCGGCAACCAACTCACCGGCCACATCCCGATACACTTCGGCAACCTGACAATGCTAAGTCGCGCCCTCCTCGCCAGAAACAACCTCACCGGCTTCATCCCCCCCTCGATCCTACAACTCAACCGCCTCGCGGACCTCGACCTCTCGTCCAACAAACTCTCCGGGATAATCCCACCCGAGATAGGCAAAATGCCGGTGCTCTCAACCCTGAACCTAGACGGGAACCTAATATCCGGTCGGATTCCTCCCGGTCTGCTGGCGAGCAGAGGGATTGGGATCTTGAACCTGAGCAGGAACGCGCTGGAGGGGACAATACCCGATGTGTTTGGGGAGAGGTCATATTTCATGATGCTCGACCTGTCGTATAATAACCTCAAGGGTCGTGTGCCTGTGTCGTTGACGCAGGCGGCGTATGTGGGGCATTTGGACTTGAGCCATAACCATTTGTGCGGGGAGATCCCGGCGGGGTCACCGTTCGATCATCTGGAGGCATCGTCTTTCGCGAGCAATGATTGCTTGTGTGGGAGACCGTTACCGGCGTGTCACTGAATTAGGATTCTTTTCACTATAAAAATCAATAGACCGGTTTGTAACAGAGATCTGACCATCCATCAATTGATACGAGGATGGGTCTTTTATTTGCAACTAGTTGATGGATGGCCAGATCTCCCGTAATGAACATCTCTACCAATTTTATCAGAGAGGCCTATTTTCTTTCAAAGATATGGTTAACATAATGTGAGAGAGAGTGTGAAAATTATTCGGTAACATATATGTATGATGTGATGGTAAGAGTAAGAGTGGTTGCTTGTATCTTTTTACTATTTTATGTGCAAGTCTGAATATGCTAAGATTCCAGGTCTCTACTGTTATTTTGTCTATGTTATTACGTGCTGTCAAATTCAGTAATAGAAGTTGTAGTAAAACAAAGAGGTCTTATAAAGTTTTGTTCATATTGATACGGCTGAAATCTTATAATAGCATGTAAACAGCGGAAAATTAATGGTCGGGCCCAAATCAGATGGACTATAGAAATATGCTGGCATAGTGTTTGCTAGCCATCCAATCATTCATTAATTGAGTGAGGTTCCATGGATCCAAACATTCATTAATTGAGACACCTACCTTGCATCTGCATGCAATGATATCATGAGGGATCAATAAAACCTTTGGATCCCATAAATTTCAAAGGTGCTGGTATCATTAGTTTTCTTGCCAGGAATATTTGTATTGCTTTTATTACACAGATATTCTTGCTTTTTTAGTGTTAGAAAAAGGTAAAGACCATTTTACTTTGAACCCTTAATTTTCTTCATTTACACTTTGCCCTTTTCTCTTTTGCTAATATCATTTTACATTATTCTACTTATTCTTTTCCTTTTTCTTTCTGGATAAAATCTACCATGACAATATGGGTACCCTTATCTATAGTTAGTATTTTACACGTGAGATGCTCGTGCGTATTAAAATTAAGATTTGATGTTGAAATCTTCGTGATCTTAACCGAAACTCTCTAAAAATATGTTATTGTAACTGTAAACCTTCAACAATTTATTTAAATCTTTTTTCTACACGTGTCCCACACACAAAAGTTAATGGTTTGAGGGTCTTTCTTATTTTTCTGAATATTTAATTTTTATTAATTAAGAGAGTGACACACATCACCATTCTTTTTTGGTTATTATAGTAGAGATGCAAAGTTTTCTTATGGTTATTTATTTTGCATGTCAATATGTCAAAAATTTTATCCAACCCTCATTTCATAGCAAATTTTACCATAGATAACATCTTTTTTTTTATCATCCATCCTTTGTAAAAAAAACACGGTAGGAATGGGAAGATTAAAGAGAGAAATAAAAAGGGGAGGCAAAATGGACCCACACAAAAATCAAGACAGCAAGCTCTTTGCTCCTCTCACGTTGGTGGTATCCTGCTGCGATACCAATACCATCACCATCCATCAGTCTCCCCATAAGCCTAAAGCAGATCCACGAATTTACTTAGACCGTGGACACTGGGCGTCTCGGAATTCGAACCTCACCGTCCTCTTCCAGAGCCAATTAAACTATTTTTTTTTACCACCGAGCATCTCTGGCTGGCACAGAAAGTCCCATGACACACATGCATCCATACACGTCCAGAAATGAATCTGGACGTGCGCATTTAATTAAAAAAAAGAAAGGAGGAAGAGGGAAATACCTTGTGCATGTGAAGGCTCGAACACGAGACCACCCACCCCGCACACCCATGACACAACCACAATTAAGCAATTATGTGTTGGTATCCTATTGAGATTTTTTACAGTAGTTGGATTATCAAATAGTGATTTAATTGTCTCCGCCTTGTTTAACATACACACACGTTAGCCACTGGTGGGGTTTGGAGTAGCCCAAGTAGAAGACCCGGGATCGAGCTTGGGATCTTCCATTTATGAGGAGTGATTAATTTATCCCATCTCTTATCTCAAAAAAAAACTTAATACGGACGTTCCTCTTTAATGGGCATGTATTGTCCATGCAGTAAAAAATTTCCACACTGATAAGGCTCATAAACGGGAATTCCCCAGATTACGACATGTAGTAAATGACGTGTCGTCTACATAAGCCTACTAGATTCCTGGAGGCCACGGAGGTGGAATTAGTGTGATGCAAAGAGGACTTTCATCAGCACCTCGTCTCCGAGGTTGCATCCGATCTTTCGGAGAACCTTCCCTATGCGCCTAGCGATCAGCCAACAACTCACCCCGAGCAATCCTGCAGCCAAGCTTTCACGGCCTCCTCGCTCGTCTCCGAGCTACCCACCGAGCTGAGCTTTCTCGGCTTCCCTGTTCAACCGAGAGCACGGAGCCCAAGTGCCCTCGTAACAGCTCCGTATATCTCGCCAAAACGAGATCTCCGCCTCTCCATGTCCCACGTCCCACACTGGTATGTCTCTCCATTAACGAACGTATCCCGCTATTAATGGACGTGCCCCGCCATCAACGGAGACATGACACAGGGGCGTAACGGATGGTGAGAATCTCGCACCGGCTCGCTCCATGCAACCGCTATATAATCCCTCTCTACCAGACGACTCAGCTAACTGAAACTCATTCCAATATGCCGCTACCCTGCCATTATTTCTCGGTACTTACTTGATCGTCGGAGGGTCCTACCGTGGTTACCCATCTCAGGACTTCCCTTGCAGGTAGCTCGGCGTCCTCGAACAACTCATTGAGATTCACATATTCAACCATCACACCAAATCTCAACCGTTCAGAACCACTTACAGTAAGAACGACGGGGGACAACATCTGAGGAAGATTTGGAGCTCCATCAGTTGGTGCCGTCTGTGGGAACGTGAGAAACTTATCCACCCAAAAAGTTGATCTTCCGCATTTGATTCAATGGCAAGCGACAACCGCGACGATCCCAGCACGAGCCGCCCCGTCTTCCATAACGGAGGCAGGAGCGATCCTACTCCCCCTCCTAACGTCATCAATGCCTTATCCGCTCGGATCAATAGGCTCACAGTGATGGTGGATGTGCTCGTCCGCGTTCGAGCGGCCGGCCATGCCCACCAAACTGCAGTTCCCCTTCCTGGGATGACGACGTACGCAGGAAGATGGAAGGACACGCTAGGGCTCTCGACCTTACTCGCGCTCATCTTGATGTTACCAAACATCGGCGTGTCGATTCCAACAGTCATTACCCGCATGCGGGAAATGATTCCATGACCCGTTGGGCACCGGACAGCTCGACACCTCGATCTCAGGGGAGACCAGGCTATCATTTCAACGCCCGCTGCGTTTTCTCGCCTCCTGAAGATGTGTCTGTCAGATCTCCTGATTCCAAACAAGACCCACGCAGCCACTTCTGTCGATACCATGCATACGGCGAATGTCGAGACTATACATGAAGGGTCCACCCCGAAAATTTAAGCAACGTGATGGAGCGAAACCGAAACCGCTCCATCGCGCAAGCCCGGAGCAGAGATAGCAGGCACTCTGACTATGAAGAATCCTCAAGGTACCAATAACGAATCGAGGACCTCGAAAAGAAAATTGAAGATATACGACAAGATGACCGTACGGTCGGCGAAGGGGCGAAGTACTCCGCTGATTTGCTCAAAAGGCCCTTTACAGAACAGCTACTTGCTGATCGTGAACAAACTGCCCAAAATGGCCCTCTTCGACCGGAAGTCCGAATCGAAGGACTACTTGGACGCGTTTACGGCGGGCATGAGCTTCTAAGACAACTCAAATGCAGCTCAATATCGAGCTTTCCCCACCACCCTCATCCGGGCTGGCCGAGATTGGTTCCGAGGGGTCACGCCATACTCGATCTCAACTTTTGACGAGCTGACGACCCAATTCCTTGATCATTTCGTCGGTAACCAACGACAGAAAAAGATGGTCGATACTTGTTCACCATCAAGAGCGGAGACTGGAAACCTTCAAGGGGTACGTTACCCGCTTCTACAATGCCCTCCTAGAGGTTCCCAAGCACGGCAACGAAATGGTAATCACCGCCCTGAGGTCGGGTCTTAGGAACAAAAGTGGCTCCACTCTTTTGCATTAGCGCAACCTAAGACCATAGCCGAAGTAAAAGCATGGACCGAGCGAGAAATCCAACTCGGGTCGGAGGTGAACGCCAACTTACCCCGGGATGACCAAGCAGACCGAAAAAGATGGGACAGAGAGGAGAAAAAGAAAGCCGACCGTCCAAAACCATATTCTCCGAGGTTTCATGAGTACACTACTCTGAACGTCTCCCAGACTGAGCTGTTAGAGGAGGCTAAAAGCGAGAGGTTTTTTAAGCTCCCGCCGGCTACTCAGAAGACGGGCAAGTGACTCCACGGCCCGTATTGCGCCTACCATAGGTCGCAGGGGCACCCGACCGAGAGTTGCAAACAACTCCGTGACTATATTGAGGAACTGATCCACTTTGGTCACCTGAAGAAATACCTACGAGACAAGTGGCAGACGGAACAGGAGCAAAAGGACCGACCCCCTCCCGGGGAGTTAACAATCGGGCAGATCATAGTCATTTCGATAGGTTCGGTTCCGGACAGTGAGGGGACCGCCGCCTCCTACCGGTCATGGCCATAAGTGATCCGCCCCATAAGAAGTGCAGGAAAGATGACCCTATCACCTTCGCAGACGAAAACCTTCACGGCATATCACTCCCACACAATTACCCCTTGTGGTAACAGCCCGGGTTCACCGTTACGAGATCCGGAGAATATTGGTCGACTCGGGGAGCTCAGCGGATATCCTGTTCTACGACTGTTTCCAACGTATGGGATTAGATCCATCCGATCTGCAACCGACCTCCCACGTCCTCTCCGGGTTCACCAACCATTCCGTCCTGGCCGAAGGATCGGTCACCCTCCTCCTCAACATTGGGGAAGCGGGCAGAGCGC
The DNA here is from genome assembly GCA_030015575.1 of Agapanthus africanus. NCBI lineage: Eukaryota > Viridiplantae > Streptophyta > Magnoliopsida > Asparagales > Amaryllidaceae > Agapanthus > Agapanthus africanus. Next base: position 28,502,896 of record CM057343.1, read on the forward strand.
GAACCGTATTGGTGAACTTTCTCGCTGCCAAGATCCCATCGTCCTATAACATTCTCCTGGGACGCCCCACCCTAAACGCCCTCCAAGCTCAGATCTTAACCTACCACCTCGCGCTTAAATTCCCCTTGAATAACGGGGGGATAGTGTTGGATATATGTATGCCCTAAAGACCATTATATGATAGTGTGTGTGTGTGTGTGTGTCTATATATATATATATATATATATATGGGACATTCTTGCTCGACATGATAGTATGCTATCTGGTTGTACTTTATCTTGACATGTTCATGTGATCATGCTTCTTATTCATTTGGTACATGTTGATAAAACCCTTAGGATATTTGCTTGACTACGGAGATTATGATGCGGATCATACTAGTGAGACATGCGTAGTTTATAAGTATATCCTTAAAATGTTTCTAGTCGTGGGTGTATTGAGATGGGGCGTCGATATTTCCAGAGTAGACTAGCGTATACGTTACTTGTCCCATATGATGGGCGATGGATGATCCCATATCCATTGGTGTGGTGACACCAAAGACCGCATATGGGTGCTCAGTGAGACTGGGTATACTGAACGAACTCGCCGAGAACTCGTATGTGGTATTATATCTAGCGTCGGATAGCAGTTCTCAGGTGACACTGGTACAGGTTAGTCTGTAGATCCGAGATCGTCATAGAGTGTTGTGTGTCCTTCCACTGTACTTTGATCTCCACCCTACCACGGCTCTACCGAGTCATGCAAACAGGTGGATTTTGGGTATAGTCCCGAGGCACATGGAAGCAATGAGCGATAGGAGGGGTTTTGTCTCTCCCGGTATTGGGGGTTGATGTTGCGCTATGTACGATTGGCTATAACAGGAAGTCCCTGGCCAGGGCTGATGAGATTTACTGATAAGTGTTATCAGTAGTTTCTCGATCTGTTATAAGCCATATACCGACATAACTTATTGGGTTAATGGGGTCGACGATACCATCCCTAGACTTGATATGCAACACATTTGACGAAGAGACCGGACTATACGGTAAGTGTTGCCAGTTGGCTCAACGGGAGTTTTGACAGGTTCGCTTGTGTTTTTTCTAATCGCTTAATACCTGGGAGCCGTTACGTATAGCTTGTGCCACTGACGGTTTGTGGGCATGTGATGTGGTCACTACCTAATGCTAGCATATTGACGAGTCTTAGAGTCCCACAAAGGGGTTTCCTAGCTCAGGCGAAAAGATGTAGGGTGCAGATGGGATATGCGCGGGAGCTCGATTAAATGCGTATATTAGATACCGTATTTTAATCGGGCGTTTACTATTGGACGGGTCGTATGTGATATGACCGGGTTATTAAATCAGTGTTGATTTAATATTAAGTCCATTAGCTCATTTATTAAAACCTATTTCTTTATGATGCATGCATGAGTGTATAAATATGTTGATATGGATGCACACATGTAAGCATACATGTATCATGGTTGATGATACATTGGTGATGGAAATGCAAGACTCACATGGTAATATATTTATATATTTCGATTATTTGAGAAAAGCAAGATGGCAATAAAATCATGGTTGACTATTCAGCTCTCTTCTCTTGTGTTGACCAAAGTCAATACCATGATTTCATTGCTCATGGTTTTGCTTAACCTCAAGTCACAAAATATCTAGATATTTTGTAACCATAGTTTAGCATGACATAATTCTAACTCACTTGGGATTATGTTGCATGATTCTCACTTGAGTCGAGTTTAGCCATCATCTTCTTCTTCCTCCTTCAAGCTCTCTAGGGTTTCAAAAAGCGAGAGAAGAAAATAAAAAGAAAAGCTTTGTACGTGAGATCCAAATCCATATCACCAATCTATAATAGTCTAGCCCATTAGTGTAGGTTGTTTGCTCCACTTCTTCATAGACCAAGTGAAGCTAGGAGCTTAAGGAAAGGGACTTCGTGGTGGATCATCGTGAACTTGGAAGGATTCAAGCGAACCGGTTCAAACCCTACTTGATCTAAGGAGTCACAAGAAGAGGTCAACAAAGGTTGTATTACTTACCTCTTAGTGTTAAACACTACTTAGTATGTGATACTATATGTTGTTACCCTAATTTTCTAGTTCGATTCATGGTTTGTATTGTTTAGCATCCCCTAAATTTTTATTATAGCATATGTGATGCAACCCAAACCCTAGGATAGTGCTAGAGAATCTCTACAGTGGTATCAGAGCCAAGCTAGAACTTTAGAGAAACCTAGACGACGTTAAAAACTTCGAACAAATATCGATTGCTCCAAAAAATTGTTCCCTGGAAATTTTTCAAAATGTTGGAATTTTTCATATTAAAAATATTCAAAAAATCATGCAGGTAATTCTATGGACCCTCTAGAAGAACGATACCCTAACTCGATCAAATGACCGTGGAACCGCGGCCAAAACATGCTTTTGGCGGCGGTTCCGCGACGCCATTTGTGAGGCACAGGTCGGCCCTTCTACGGTTGGTTCATAGGTACTAGGTCATGCTTCTGGGTATTTTTAATACAGCTCAAGTGTTGAGCTTCTCTGTGAGTTTTTGGGTAATTGATTAATCAATCGAATGGTTTAACATCGCCTAGTTTTTTTGAATGTGATACAATAATTGGAATCTACACTAATTAGTTTTGTGAAAAGTAATTAGTTGCGTGTAAATCTAATATTTTGGCCTCGGTAGAATCGGGAATCTTGTTGAATTAGCCGACTTCTTTTGAAAAGGTGTTTTCATAGTTGAGACCTAAATATAAGATTTGCATTGTTAGGCATGAAATCCAGAATATGTGATATTCCGGATTTATGATATCTAAAGGCAGTGTTGATTCCAATTATTGTAATTTTTTTTTCTTTTCTGCGACCGTAAGTGTAGTATGTGGTGTATCGCCGGTTTCGTTGCTATATATCAATGATAATTGGGGTATGCATACTTACTTACGTTGATGATATATGATATATGTGTTTTTGAGATATGATGTGCATGATCGTCATGAATGAATGGCCAGGGGTTTTATGTGAGATGAGAATTTTTCTTTTCATTCATGTAAAATTAATTGTATGTAATATTCTTTTATTGGGGCACTTCCGGGTTGAGGATGATGTCACCATTGTTGTATATTATTTACTTTTCCGCATTAGAATAGACCCAAGGAGGAGAGCATAAGTGACCGGGTTCTAGGGTTCAGTGGGAAGCCATCTCAAGGAGTCGAGACCGGGTCTCTTAAACTCTAGAATTAGTAGGGTCATTTGCCGCTCTCGTAAGGGTCTAGGGGTGTGGGCTTGGCTATTCATTGCGACCATGGAATCCATATTTTCTATTATTGGCTAAATACAAAATACGGACCTCCTAGTATATCCTGTATTTTCAAATATGTGCTTCTGCTATTGATATTCTGTGATGTGGTCATTTTATATGTTGAGACGAATAATGTCTTATATATATGATATATAATAAACGTTGCTTATATTTTGCATCCGTACTAGTCCCGCCCCGCTATGCCGTTAGTTAAGTAACCTAACGGTACATAACAGGACATTATGGCAAATGCGGATGGTATAAGCGTACGTTCTATTTTCGTTTCTTTTATGTAATGGCTTAAGGACTTAAATGATGGGACTATATTAATGAGATTAATGTAAACAATAAAAAACCTAAAAAGATGTTGTAGAATCAGATTTGGAACCTATTCGGTTTTTTATGAAAAATCAAGTTTTCAAATTGCGGAGCTTAAGCCGCTCCTTTTAAAAACCATTGGATTCTACAACGATATCAAGTTCAAAACGTTAAAACTTTTCTTAAAAACTATTCACAGCCCTCCGTCATTTTAGGAAGTAGAGTACTTAGTATTCGTGCTGCGTATTTTGACTATAGTTAAGGCGCAGTGTACGGTAGCTAAGTGATGTCTTCCTATACCGCATATGATGCGATTAGTTAGGAAATTCATATGATTATATTTACTATAGTTAAGGGACATATGGGTGGGTCTAGTTAATCACGAAATGATGGGAAGAACATGACTACTACTTATGATATGTTGACTATAGTTATGGTCATGAGTACTAGGGGTAAAAACCATATCGGGAGTTTCATGAGTTGAAATTTGCAATGAAATTGCATACCTTCTATGTGATAGTAGGATCCCGATCCCACTGTGAGTAAAAGTTTCTCCTGGGAGAATTTTGCACTTTACAATTAGCTAACTCATTAGGTGTCTAGAAAGGTGTCAACGGGGCTATGCCTCTGGGAAAATGAGATTTTTTTTAATTTGGTCCGTGCGAAAGCTCGGGGAACCTCTCTCAGAAGTACCGGCACTGGCATGGCTGAACAGTTAGCGAAGTTGTAGAATGTAATTAATCCTGGCTAAATTTTCTTTTTATGATTTGAAGGAAAATTTGATAAAACCGGCGGGAGACATCGATTAGATAAGATAAATAACCAATCCGATTTTTGCAAGAAGTTTCGCTGAGTGTATTCTTTTCTCTCTCCTAATGGCAGATAACCAGGACTGGACTTAAGCTACTATTAGAGAAAAATAAGCTTATCGGACCGAACTATAAAGACTGGTTGACGAACATTAACATTGCTCTCACATATGATAAAGTGTCATATGTCCTCAGCCTCATCCCCGCCCACCCCAGGCCCTGAATATTCTGTAGCGGATAGGGAGATCCGCAAAACGTGGGATATTGACTGTGCTACTGCCAAATGCCTCACGCTTGCATCGATAGACAATACACATCAAAAGCAGCACGAAGAGATGGATGTTCAATCCATCTTTCTCTATACAAAAGAATTGTATGGGGAGCAATCTCGTATCTTACGATACGAAATGTCTCGAAAGCTGTTTTAGATGCGGATGACTCCTGGCACACCGGTAGGCGATCACGTTTTGAAGATGATACCTCTTATTGAAGAGCTTGAGGGCCTCGGATAGATAATGGATAATGAGCAATATACTGATATTATTCTACAGTCTCTTCCCTCTGCCTTTGTTCATTTCATAGTGAACTTCAACATGCATAATATGGAGAAGTCACTACCCGAAATTCTCAATATGTTGAGAAATGCGGAGAGCACGCTTAAGGCGAAGTCTCCCTCTCTGCTTGTTAGACAATCTTCCTCTTCTGTCCCAAAAGCCAAGGCCAAGGGAAAGAATAAGAAGAAATCCATCAAACCGAGAGCTGGAATCAAGAAGGCACAAGGGAGAGACAAATCCAAAGTTGACAAGTCGGGAAAAGGAGAATGTTTCTTTTGCAAAAAGACAGGGCATTGGAAGTAGAATTGTGTCGCGTATATTGCTGATCTCAACAAGAAGAAGCATGGTGATGCTTCTGCTTCAGGTGTGTTTGTGACTGAAAACTGTTTTTCTATAAACTCTACTTCCTGGGTATTGGATACCGGTTTGGGTTCTCACATCTGCAATTCTGTGCAGGGCATGAGAAATAGCAGAGTTTTGAAGACCGGTGATCACACTCTCCGAGTTGGAAATGGTTCCGATGTACATGCAGTTTTAGTGGGAGAGTATCACCTAAGGTTGCTATCGGGTTGTATATTGGTTTTGAACCCATGTTATTTTGTACCAAGCATGCTTTGTAATATTATATCCGTTTCTTTGTTAGACAATGAAGGATATCATTTTGTACTGCAGCATAATATTATGAACATTAAACTAAATCAAGAGTTGATTGGTTCTGGTATACTTAATAACGGGATTTACGTCCTAAATCAACACACAGTTTTCAACATACAACACACAAATAAAAGAAATTTTTCAGATATAAATGAAGCTTTTCTTCGGCATTGTAAACTTGGTCATATTAATGAAACAAGACTAAACAAGCTTCATAAAGATGGATATTTAAGTTCTTTTGAGTATAAATCTTATGCGACTTGTCAGTTTTGTATCAAAGGGAAAATGACCAAAACTCCATTTGCTGGACACGGAGAAAGAACTACAGAGTTCTTGGGCCTCATACATAGTGATGTATGTGGGGTCAATGTCTACACATGCGAGAGACGGTTTTTCTTACTTCATAACTTTTACTGATGATTTCTCGAGATTCGATCATGTGTTTTTATTGAAGCATAAGTCTGAAACTTTCGAGAAATTCAAGGAGTACAAATATGAAGTAGAAAACCAGACATGAATGAGCATCAAAATACTTCGATCAAATCGAGGTGGAGAGTATCTTAGTACAGAGTTTTCGAACTTCCTAAAAGAGAATGGGATTCTCTCTCAGCTCATTCCCCCTTACACACTACAGCAAAGGGACGGAATCATACCCTATTAGATATGGTACAATCCATGATGAGTGATACTGAGTTGCCTCTCTCCTTTTGGGGGCATGCATTGGAGACTGCAGTTTTTCTGTTGAACAAAGTTCCAATCAAGACCGTGTCTACCACTCCATATGAGATATGATATGAAAAGAGACCATCTCTTAAAGAGTTAAAATTTAGGGTTGTCCGGCTTTTGTTAAAAAGCAGAATCCAGACAAACTCGAGACACGATCGGTTAAGTATATATTTGTGGTATATCCGAAACATTCGTTTGGGTATCTTTTCTACCATAAGAAGGAACAAAAGGTGTTTGTTTCTCAGTATGCCACGTTTTTATAAAATGAGATTTTTCCAAATGATCCTGATGGTAATGTGGTAGATCTAGAAGAGATTCTAGAGACACAAGTTACAAATGACGACTTGGTTGAACCTGAAGTTGCAACAGAACCTTATGAATCTCAGCCACTCCGTAGATCTGGTAGGACTTCTTGCCCACCGGAGAGATACTATGGTTTTCTCGTTGATGGTGATGGAGAAGATTGCATCATGGATGATAATGACCCTACCAGTTTTCAGCAAGCTATCACGAGCGGTGACTCTGTGAAGTGGCTAGATGCCATTAGATCCGAAATGGAGTCTATGTACACCAACAAAGTATGGACTTTGGATGTTGTACCCTCTGGGGTAAAACCCGCAGGGTGCAAATGGATCTTTAAGAGAAAGATCGGTGTAGATGGGCAGGTGGAGACCTATAAGGCAAGGCTTGTGGCGAAAGGTTTTCGGCAAAAACCAGGACTTGACTATGACGAAACCTTTTCTCTTGTAGCCATACTTAAATCCATTCAGATCCTACTTGCTATTGCTGTTCACTACGACTATGAAATCTGGAAGATGGACGTTAAAACTGCTTTTCTAAATGGTGATTTAGAAGAATACGTTTATATGGATCAGCCAGAAGGCTTCATTGATAGTGGGAGCAGCGGGAAAGCATGTAGCTTGCTTAAATCCATTTATGGATTAAAGCAGGCATCACGGAGTTGGAACATCTGTTTTGATGATGTTATCAAAGAGTTTGATTTAGTCAAAAATCCAGATGAACCTTGTGTTTATAAAAAGATTGTAGGAAGTACTGTCACATTTCTCGTATTGTACGTGGATGACATTCTTTTGATAGGAAACGATGTTCCTATACTACAATCGGTCAAACTGTTCTTATCACAAAGGTTCTCCATGAAAGACCAGGTTGATACCTCGTACATATTGGGCATGGAGATCTATAGGGATAGATCTAAAAGGTTGTTGGGATTGTCCCAAATCAGGTACATTAACACCGTCCTAAAGAGGTTTAGTATGTAAGACTCCAACTGGGGTGCCTTACCCGCTAGTCATGGAGTCACTCTCTAAGGACTTTTGTCAAAAGACTGATGAAGAGAGAGCTCGCATGAGCATTATACCCTACGTTTCTGCTGTAGGATCTATAATGTATGCGATATTATGTACACTCTCTGATGTAGCTTATGCACTGGGTGTAGTAAGCAGGTATCAATCCAACCCAGGGAAGAATCATTGGACAGCTGTGAAGAATATTCTTCAGTACTTGCGAAAGACTAAAGAAATGTTCTTGGTGTATGGTAACGGAGATCTCCAAATGGAGGCCTTTACCGATTCGAGCTTCCAGAGTGATAAAAATGACAGCAAATCTATCTCAGGATTTTTGTTTACCCTCAATGGAGAGGCGGTATGTTGGAAGAGTTCCAAACAGGATACCGTTGCAGACTCCACGATGGAAGCTGAGTATATTGCTGCAAATGATGCTGCCAAGGAAGTTGTCTGGATGAGGAAGTTCATCTCGGAGCTAGGGGTAGTTCCAACCATTATTGATCCGATACCATTGTATTGTGATAATAATGGGGCTATGGCATTGGCCAAAGAGCCCAGATCCATCAGCGATCCAGAAATATCATCAAGCGATATCATCTAATTCGGGAGATAGTTGATCGCCGCGAGATCGAGATTCGGAGAGTAGATACAAAGAATAACACCGCGGATCTACTCACCAAGACCCTCCCTCTGCCGCAGCATGACCGACTTTTTGAGATATTGGGTATGAGATACGCCAATAATTGGCCTTAGTGCAAGTGGAAGATTGTTGGATATATGTATGCCCAAGAGGCCATTATATGATAGTGTATGTACCGGTATGTGTATATATATATTCAGGGAACATTCTTAGTAGACATGATAGTATGCTATCTGGTTGTACTTTATCTTCACGTGTTCATTTGATTATGCTTCTTATTCATTTGGTACATGTTAATAAAGCCCTTAAAATATTTTCTTCACTACGGAGATTATGATGCAGATCATACTAGTGGGACATGTGTAGTTTATAAGCATATCCTTAAAATGTTCCTAGTCGTGGGTGTATTGAGACGGGGCATCGATATTTCCATAGTAGACTAGCGTATACGTTACTTGTCCCATATGATGGGCGATGGATGATCCCATATCCATTGGTGTGGTGACACCAAAGACCGTATACGGGTGCTCAGTGAGACTGGGTACACTGAACGGACTCGCCGAGAACTCCTATGTGGTATTATATCTAGCGTCGGATAGCAGTTCTCAGATGACACCGGTACAGGTTTATCTGTAGATCCGAGATCGTCATAGAGTCTTGTGTGTCCTCCCACTGTATTTTGATCTCCACCCTACCACGGCTCTACTGAGTCGTGCAAACAAGTGGATTTTGGGTACAGTCCCGAGGCACATGGAGGCAATGAGCGATAGGAGGGGTTTCGTTTCTCCCGGTATTGGGGGTTGATGTTACGCTATGTACGATTGGCTATAACAGGAAGTCCCTGGCCAGGGCTGATGAGATTTACTGATAAGTGTTATCAGTAGTTTCTCGATCTGTTATAAGCCATATATCGACATAACTTATTGGGTTAATGGGGTCGACGATACCATCCCTAGACTTGATATGCAGCACATTTGACGAAGAGACCGAACTGTACGGTAAGTGTTGCCAGTTGGCTCGACGGGAGTTTTGACAGGTTCGCTTGTTTTTCTTCTGATCGATCAATACCTGGGAGCCGTTACGTACAAATTATGCCACTGACGATTTATGGGCATGTGATGTGATCACTGCCTACTGCTAGCGTATTGACGAGTCTTAGAGTCCCACAAAGGGGTCACCTAGCTCAGGCAAAAAGATGTGGGGTGCATATGGGATATGCGCGGGAACTCGATTAAATGCGTTTATTAGATACCGTATTTTAATCGAGCGTTTACTATTGGACAGGTTGTATGTGATATGACCGGGTTATTAAATCAGTGTTGATTTAATATTAAGTCCATTAGCTCATTTATTAAAACCTATTTCTTTATGATGCATGCATGAGTGTATGTATATGTTGATATGGATGCACACATGCAAGCATACATGTGTCATGGTTGATGATACATTGGTGGTGGTAATGTAAGACTCATATGGTAACATATTTATATATTTTGATAATTTGAGAAAAGCAAAATGACAATAAAATCATGGTTGACTATTCAACTCTCTTCTCTTGTGTTGTCCAAAGTCAATACCGTGGTTTCATTGCCCATGGTTTTATATCCCATGGTTTTGTTTAACCTCAAGTCACAAAATATCTACATATTTTGTAACCATGGTTTAGCATGACATAATTCTAACTCACTTGGGATTATGTTGCATGATTCTCACTTGAGTCGAGTTTAGCCATCATCTTTTTCTTCCTCCTTCAAGCTCTCGAAGGTTTCAAAATGTGAGAGAAGAAAATAAAAGAAAATGTTTTTAAGTGAGATCCAAACCCACATCACCAATCTATACTAGTCTAGCCCATTAGTGTAGGTTGTTTGCTGCACTTCTTCATAGATCAAGTGAAGTTAGGAGCTTGAGCAAAAGGACTTCGTGGTGGATCATCGTGGACTTGGAAGGATTCAAGCGAACCGGTTCAAACCCTACTCGATCCAAGAAGTCATAAGAGGAGGTCTACAAAAGTTGTATTACTTACCTCTTAGTGTTAGACACTACTGAGTATATGTGATACTATATGTTGTTACCCTAATTTTCTAGTTCGATTCATGGTTGGTATTGTTTAGCACCCCCTAAATTTTTATTATAGCATATGTGATGCAACCCAAACTATAGGATGGTGCTAAAGAATCCCTACAGATAGGCCGGTCCTATGGAGACCAGCAAACTGCCAGAATCTGTCTCGCCTTAATATCTCCCGCCAGGGAGCTGGGCGATGATTTTGGAGACACGCACGATCCTCAGGGGTCCCTGGATGCACGCAACGACCGAAAGGAAATTCGTGGCGCCCCGGTGGAAGTATTAGCGGAAGTTCCCCTCGTAGAGGGAGTTAACGGCCTGACTGTCCAGATCGGCTCTCTCTTGACAAGAGGCGTTCGCGAAGACTTGATCCGGTTGCTCCGGAACAACTCGGATGTGTTCACTTGGACACCAGCAGACATGTCCGAGATTGACCCCGAGGTGATCTCCCATAAGCTCGGTGTCACGCCCCGCTTCCCGGCATACAGGGAAGGGGACGTGGCGAGGACGCGAGTATTTATTCAGAAGTAAACACGTTAAGCGTAAATAAGCAATATAAATAAATGCACAAGAATAACAAGAGATGTAATATAATAACATCAACTTTTATTAACATTCATTCTTTACATTACAACTGATTTGAAAAGGAAATGTACAATGATAGAAAGCAATGCCTAAACAGTGGCATATGAACTGAAATAAGTACAAGTAAAAACTAAAAGTCTGGCTGCTCTATGAACTGGTCTAAATCGTCCTGGCCGGGCTCGGTCTCCTGAGGGTCCGGTCCTTCTGACGAACATTCCAAAGAAAGAAGAAATAAGAATGTCGTCAGCGAACTAGCGCTCGGTAAGTCCCAAAAGTAAGAGTAGAATAGAATAGAATAGAACAAGTAAAGAATATATAATTGGTAATTTATACAGGTATATATTTGTAATACTGACGTAGTTGTTAGTAGTTTGGTACAGAAGATATTAGTGTATACGAGGGGAGTCCATCTTTCTCCGTGGACTATGGTAATCCGTAGTACAAGGTCCCGTCAAAACCCACGGGACAACGGCACAGGATGTTCATGTAGGTGTCTTTTAGTGACCATTTCTTTCCACTTCTAATACATTTAGTACCAGTCTACCCCGTTAAACCCTTTAATGTATATTGTATTGATTGTAGTTATCAGACTTGCCGAGACCATGGATACAAGTTGTTCATATAATTAGGTTTAGGATGTATCAAGTAGGCATGTAATCAAGTCGAGATATAGCCATGGTTCGGTCAAGTCAAGCCATATTTGCATGTTGATCTTGTTCTGGTATTCGGTTTCAGGTTCAAGTATTCATCTTTGGTATATTGGATTCATGTTTGGATTGGATTCACATTAGACTTAAACTCAGATTGAATCAGACACTTTAAAACAGATTTGGATCCTGAATTATATTCGGGTGTTATCGGTAACTGCTGCACATGGACGACAGAATTTGTGTTTTTTTCCAAGACAAGTACCATTGATAACTCTGTTAAGTTTTTCTATCTTAAATAGGAAAGCACTCACTTTCTCCGACTCTCTGAGGCTCAAGAGAATTGATCCCGCTTAAACCTATATTTACTAAGGTCCTTAATTGTAATTTTATATAACTCGAGGGGGTTTTATGAAAAATATTTTATATACTTTCAAAATAAATCTCGAGTAATTATTTATATTATTTAGGGTTTTCATGAATGTGAATTTTAAAGAGTGGGGTATATTAGTGAATATTTATATAGCTTGAATAGTTCAAGGTTTTTTAGTGTAAAACTTGTCTTGTATTGATACTTGATGGTATTTTTGTGAAACCTGTCATTCTTTTATTTTTAGAAAACATGGAATTTTATTATCTCTTGAAAATATTTGGTTTGATAATATTTATATATTTATAAAAATTAATTTTATTATTAAATAGAAAATCTCTTTTTTCTTAAAAATCGTATTAAAAATCTTTTGAGACCGAATGCTCCGTGAGGAGGTCTGCATCTCGCTCTACTAGGCCAAAGATATGCGATAATCCACACCATCCAATAGCGGGTCCTCTAAAGATGGTTGTAGAGACATAATCGCAAAGAATTTTGATAATACAATTCAAAGAAAACCGGGTTTTTATAGTTTATGGTATTTTAATGAAATATTGTATTTGCCATAAAAATATGTCTCCAAGAGTATCGTGCTAAGTAAACATGTGTGTATGTGAGGGATAGGTCATTACCCCGTGATGTTTTCTATAGGTATAATTAAGTAAAACAACTAAATACGATAGATACAAAGTTTATGATATTTAAACGTAAAACTCAATTTAAGATTATTTAACATAATGATTTAGGGTGAAAGTTGTTTCTAATTATTAGTTTCATGATTAGCAAGCAAGGTATAAAAAAAATAAATGAGAAAGGCTTATTAAAAAGTGTAGTTTCAAGAATTTTAGAATCAAATATCGGTATAACTCCACTTACCGATATGTTTTAAAAAGAGAACTTTTTTAAGAAGAAAGAGTAGAATGGGGAGGGACTTACTAGCTAGAATGGTAGGAAAGAGATAGAAGAAGATATGGTATCTTTCGTTGCGTCGTGGAGTCGCTGGAACTTGCTCGATTCCTCGCCGGAAGTTGGTCTTGGGCCAACTCCACTTCTACTCCACTTATATGTAGAAAAATATGATAATTTTGGCTAGGGATTTCAGAATGAGGAGGGGTTAAGGTATGGGGTTGTATTTATAGTGTGAAATTAGGGTTTTGGAATTGAAAGAATAAATTAAATTGCATTAAAAATTTGATTTAAATATGAAATTGAATTATCTGTTTTAATTCATCAAACAGTACAGTACAGGGGCAATGGGGTAGGGGAAGTGTCTTGTGTGCAGAGCATGGGGATCTTTGCCTACAGTCGATCCGTTCCTACCAGCCCAAACAATAATCTCGCCGGCCAATTGTGTGAGTGGGGCCGGTGGATCTCGGCCACGTGTCCAAGTTGGTATACACAACATTTAGCACATGTTTGTTTTTCCCGACTGTTCATTTTTGTGTGCAGTGCATGTGTAAACTTTTGGGCTTTCAAAAAGTTTAAAAAAAATATCATGAAAAATAATATGTGGCTGATGGGATTCGAACACAGGGGCTATGTCACAGCAGTGCAAGGTTTTGCCAATGAGCTACAAGTGCTATTTTGCTGTTCTTAAACAAGTATAACTTTTATATTGTGCTCAGGCTTGCAAACTCCTTTCTGTATTTTAAGAAGAAAAAATTTTGTATAGAAAATTCAGAGTCATTATATTCTACCCTCCTTATAAAAATTTCGTTCTCGATTTATAGAAGGAAATTGTAACAGATTTAAGAAAATTCGATTACCGCGAGGTGAAAGAACTACTAAAAGTGCATGAAAAAAATGGTTGAAAGAACGAAAAGATGCAAGGGTTTTGAAAGAAGAAGGATTACCAGTGTTATCTTGACCTATAACTTCGGATTCTACGGCTGCTAAAGTGAAAGTCTGACACCGGGGTACATTCCTCCTAGCTGGAGGCACATTCCTCTATTCTTGAGGCATGTTTCTCTGCCCTTGAGGCATATTCCTCATTGCTTGATGGAATCGACAAGGAGGCTGTGCAGGAGGTTCATGTGGAGGTGGAGCAGGTAGGGCAAACGAGATGCAGGAGCTTAAATAGCTGGCCACCGCGGAAAGGTGATGGCTGGTTTGTGTGCTGGAACTGGGTTGTGTCTATAAGGACATGTTCCAATGTAGTGAGTGGATGCACCACAAAATAAGCACAGATCGTTTGCATGCCTGCAATCCTTTACCAGGTGTCCATTTCTCTTGCAGTAGAAGCAAAAATCTGGACTGGGCCGATTAAATGGTATTTCCGGTCTCCTAAGTGCAAAGGTTGACATGAAATAGGCTCTTTCTGCCATCTGAGTGGTAGAGCGCTTTACACCGGCAGTCTGAGGTCTGCCTTTCTTCTTCACCACTGCCTTATAGCATCGGGCAGCCTTCGGCGCAAGATCATGGGTTGGGAAATCCCCTGTAATTAGTGCAGCTTGGATCTTCGAGTCCAACCCTTGCCGAAATCTTCGTGCCCTGATCTCAGCAGCCGGGATAAGATGTGCCGCGAACCTACTAAGTATGGTAAATTCAACATCGCATTCATCCACAGATTTGTTCCACATTGAACCTTGCTGTAAATGAATGAACTGCCATTCCATGTCAAAATGAGCAGTCTCCGGGAAATATCTCGCGTCGAACAGATCACGAAATGTCCTCCATTCAGTCGGTTAGGCGAGCCGTCTTTCTTCAGCTTTCCATCAGACTCTGGCGTTATCCGTCAGTTGTAGCTTCGCAACTCTCACCCAAGTAATTTCTGGCACTTGTGCTGCTGCCAGGTCATTTTCTATAGACTGAGCCTATTTCTCTGCCTCTAGTGGGCTCTCTTTCCTAGAGAAATGCTTCGGATGCATTACCCGGGATTGCTTGACTCCAGATGCGTCAGCTTCAGGGCGGTGCAAGAGAATAGCAGTCTGCTGCTGCTGACCCTCTAAGAGGCTCTTGATTGCCCCAGAGCAATGTCGATATCATGCGACTCACCGGGAGGGTGGCTGCGCTGAGTCGCTTTATTTCTAGATACGGAGAAAAGTGCCTCCATTTCTTTAGAGCCCGAAGTAAAATCCCTAGTTTCGAATGGTCCGAGAAATGCCAAAACGCTTTCAAACAACTCAAGGCACACATGGCGACCCCACCACTTCTCACCCGACCGGTCGAGGGCGGCGAGCTGTTACTGTATCTAGCTGTCTCCGACCAAGGCGCCTGTTCCCCTCCGAATGACGGCGCGACAGGGACGTCTTGCCTGAGATTCGGGGCAGATGCTAATTGGTGCTATCCGTCCACCTCTTCGAAGATGCCAAGTTGATTTATGGCACCGTGTATCGAAGGTTTAAACGGATGCGTCCGATGTAGCAGACTTCGTCAGATTCCCCCTCGCTTGAGGGGTTTTTGATTGTGGGGACGCTCTTCCCAGCAGGCGCAAGCCCCTGCAGTTAATTACGCTACCGCATCGCGGTAACCACTTTCTCCTTCTCCAGATGGTCACTTCGTGTCGTGCGTGTTTATTTTGTATTTAGTTGCCCGTGGATTGTATACGGAGACTGAGTTATGTCGTCGCCCGTAGGGCGTGGACTAGTCCAAATCCGTATTATCTTAGATTTGGGTTTGGGGGTTTGGGTTTAAGGATACGTTAGCCTCATTGAGGACTAAGATCAACTTAAACGTTTGTTAAGGATACGTTAGCCTAGTTTTTAGACTAAGATCAACTTAACGGGATCGTTTAGATCCAACAATAGAGCAATTAAGGGAGCCCTGTTGTTTAGTTTAGTGACATTGCGGTCAATAGGTAGTTTAAGGACATTGCGGTCCAATATTAGTTTTAAGACGTTGCGGTCAAGGTTAAGGACTCCACAGTCCGTGGATTTAAGGACTCCACAGTCCGATATTAGTTTTAAGACATCCCGGTCAAGGTTAAGGACGTCATAGTCCGTTGTTAGTTTTAAGACATTCCGGTCAAGGTTAAGGACGTCATAGTCCATAGGTTTAAGGACCCCACAGTCCGATGTTAGTTTTAAGACATCCCGGTCAAGGTTAAGGACATCATAGTCCGTGGGTTTAAGGACCCCACAGTCCGATGTTAGTTTTAAGACATCCCGGTCAAGGTTAAGGACGTCATAGTCCGTGAGTTTAAGGACCCCACAGTCCGTATCAATGTGTGGTCATAGGGACCCGTCACCTCTTTGAAGACGTTGAGGAATTACAACGCCAAGTATCAAAGGAGTTAAGAGATGTACACTGGAACCAAGGTAGATTAAACAGTCTTTGACCCAGTTTAGGACCAAGACCAATTAATTATGTTATGAGCCCATTAGCCCAGTTGAATTTGAATTGAGGACTTATGGCCATTTTGGGCTGAGTCCAATCATGTTTAGCATATTGACTTTCTGTTGGTCCATTAGAGGAGGGGCTTTGCCTCTAGACACTTACCCAATGGGGCTAAAGTTAGTGTTAAACACTAAAGACCAATCAGTGTTGAACACTGAGAATGAGATTGACAAGTTAATGTTTAACACTAAAAGATAGTTAGTGTTAAACACCAGCAACAGGGCTTTCAAATTAGTGTTTATACACTAAAGCAAATCAGTGTTAAACACTGGCAGTGGAGATTTCAAATTAGTGTTTAACACTAAGACAGATCAGTGTTAAACACTGGAAACAGGGTTTTCCAAGTTGGTGTTCAACGCTAAGAAAGTCAGTGTTAAACACTGTAAATAGAGTTTTCCAAATTAGTGTTTAAACACTAAGAAAATCAGTGTTGAACACTGGATATAGAGGTTTCAACTTTAGTGTTAAACACTAAGGTAAGAGGGGTCACGTGGTAGCACGTGAGAGCGCCCTCAATTCATTTTATTCTGCCAAAAGTATTGAATACTTTGGAGTATCACGTGCTGTCACGTGATGGGCATTTAAATGTTTGTCTGTTAGAGCTTCTGCCAAGGGGTCACGTGGGGCACGTGAGGCATTGCCTCAAAGCCCTTCTCTGTGGAACTTTTTAGGGATCACGTGGTAGCACGTAACCCTGCTTCTTTGCATGTTTGTTTAATTTTTAGGAATTAAATCCTTCATAGGGTTAAACCCTAGCTATAACTTTAGAGGAATTAAATTCCCACTTTCTTTTTGAAGAATTATATTCTTAGATGGAGTTAAACCCCGGCTTTCCTTCTGTAAGAATTAAATTCCTGATGTATGTGAAGAACTGAATTCTACCCTAGGGTTAAATCCTAATTTCTTCTTTCTTAAGGGAATTAAATTCATGTTATTTTGACAGAATTAAGTTCTTAACTAGGGTTAAATACTGGTTCTGTTCATTTTGAAGGAATTAAATTCCTATAACATAGGGTTAAACCCTAATTTTATTTCAAAGGAATTAAATTCCTATAATTCTGTGAGAATTAAATTCTCAAACTTACATTCCCTCTCAATGCTTTGGATCTGCATGGCAGGATCTCAACCCAATGAGAATTAAATTCTCAATTCATGGGGAGATGTGCACTTTGCAGATCCTCTACTAAAGAGAGAACTAAGTTCTTCTTTTTAACATAAGAGTTAAACTCTTTTGAGAATTAAATTCTCTTTTTAAAAGCCTCTCCTTTCTTACCTAAGGTTTTCTTTTGCAGAAGATCAAATTCCTCTAAAGTCTCAAGGCTCTATTTTTTTCTCTTTATGTCTCTCTATATCTCTCTTTCTATATTTTCCTGGCTCCTATTTATAGGAGAAGGAGCAGAATCAATTAGTTTTAGTGAATCTTTCATTGAGAGATTTGATTTGCATTCATCATTCATCTGGACCTTTGGATTATTAGGTGAATTTTATTCACCATTGGATTTCAAATCCAAAGATATTCCTTTGTTATTTCGGTTAGATTTTAAGGGGAAATCTTTCCAAGTTCAAGATTTTTCCATAAATAGGTGATATTTAATCACCTTTAGATTTTTAATCCAATCGGTTCCAAATAATCATTTTCCTTTGGAAAGATTTGAATGCCTTTCAGAATTTAATTCTGTTAAATAGAGAGGGTTTGAAAGCCGGTCACGTGTGACCACGTGACACCTGGTCACGTGTAGGCACGTGACCCCTGGTCATGTGTAGGCACGTGACCCCCTGGAACGAGCTCTCTTCTCCTTTCTGCGCTCTGTTTTCTGGCAGCTGTTCA
The DNA here is from genome assembly GCA_030015575.1 of Agapanthus africanus. Taxonomy (NCBI): domain Eukaryota; kingdom Viridiplantae; phylum Streptophyta; class Magnoliopsida; order Asparagales; family Amaryllidaceae; genus Agapanthus; species Agapanthus africanus. The sequence continues at coordinate 28,521,029 of CM057343.1, forward strand.
ACCGTCACGTGCCAACACGTGACCCCTGGTCACGTGTGAGCATGTGACCTTTTCTGAAGCCTTTTCTTTGTCTTGATCAGGGAACTGATGTGCCTTTGCCGCCGCTTTTAAATGTCACGTGCCAACACGTGACTGCTGGTCACGTGCTAACATGTGATGCATCCTCCGTAAGCTTTCCTGATTTTAAATCAGGAAACAAACGCCCCTACAGCGTTGTTCTCACGTGTCTGCACGTGAGTGTAACGCTGTCACTTTTTGTGACCGTTGGATTCCTCTAAGGATTTGGGGAGGTGAAGCGTCTCCATCATATCCTATAAATATAGGGGTCATTTCAGAAGCGCCTCCACTTTTGCCTATCTTTCTCCTTGCAAACTTTTTCTGAGAATTTACTTCTCTTCTTCTAGAGCTTAGTTCTCTGCCTTGAAACATTTTCAGAGTTTAACTCTGTTCAAAAAGACTCTTTTCTTCAGGTAATGGTGATCGATGCACCTTCATTTTGACAAAACTCGCTGGATTTTAAATCCACATCAAGAGCTTCACTCCTTTTTTAACAAAGAACCCATTTTTCTTCAAGTTTTTCAACCAAAGTACGAAACCATTTAACCTTCAACAGTAGATCTTTTTAGGGTTCATATGATCTTTAGGGAGATAATGGTGGCGGTTAAAATTTATGGAATTTAATTCCATCCCAAAAAAAAGTTGCTGGGAATTTAATTCCCCTTTTCTTAACAAGGAATTTAATTCCTATGAAGAACTCGGTTTCTTCACATGGAGGCTTCTTAGGGTTTCCTTGCCCGAGCTTGTCCTTCTCAACCGAGAGAAAGAAGTTCGTAATAAAAAAAAATTTGATTGTTATTTCAGGTATCATGGATGTCCATTTGTATGATCTTGACGAAATCATTTCCTACGGGAACATTCGTGCATTGGGTCGCAGTCAGAACCAGGGGTTCACCAACGCTCAATGCGCCGAGATCATGAGCCGCTTCGACGAGTACAACCATCGGCTATTCCCCCGTCGCTCTTCTCTTCTAAGACTGATCGTGCTGGCGATCTGGGAGGCACTCCCTCTCTTTTGCACCGGCGTACCGCTCGGGGCCTTGGACACTGCTGAGGATAAGGTGCATTCAGTGTACCTGATGAGCTTGATCTCAAAGAGGAGGCGAGATCACCTCATTGATCTCTTGCACCAGGCCTTTTAGCAGTCAGCCATACTTGCCGCCTATCGGAGGGTGGAGGACATTCGTGAGGATCCCGATGCTTGCGACCGCGAGAGGAAGCATACCAGGATGGTTCGAAGCGCTTGGAAGATCTTGGACAAAGTCAAGTTTGAGTTTCTCAATCAATGCCCTGCGTCTGAGGTCTTACCATTGTAAACGTGTTCTCTTTATTTTGTGTGAACTTCTTAAAATATGAATGATAAGTTATATTATGTCTTTGTATGTTTGCATGCTTTTCTGTGGGATTTTATCATTTTGCTATTGTTGTTGTTGGTGCTTCTAATTTGCAGGGTGCTATTCCATTTTTTAGTGCACGTCAAGTTTGGGGTTGATCCTGAATCATGAAGCCGTGACTCAGCAACAGAAAGATGAGCTGGTAAAATTGCTACATCGCCCGCCGGCTTGAAGACTTGTATCTTTTCCTTCCTTTTGTATATACTTCTGAATGAGAGTATTTTCTTTTTGTTCTTTCATGAATTGTACTTTGTATCCATTTTGGTTTATGAATAAAAGATACATTTTTCTTCTCAATGGTGTGTCTCCTTTCATTGAATGAGTTTTGCGGACAATTTATCTTGATCTTCTTGGAGGGCAGCGATGGCTTAGGATTCAGGGTTAAGATCTGCTTCCTAAGACTTTTGCGCTTTATGAGCCACGAGGGTCTCATAAAGAGTTTTTCTCCCTACAGGTCGAGAGGATCCCATAGGTGTAAGTTCTTCTTAAGAATCGTGAGGATTCTTAAGCGGGTTTTTCCTTGAGAGTCGTAAGGATCTCACAAGAGAGTTTTATTCCTTACAGGTCGTGAGGACCTGCAAGTGCTGGATGTGGTCGCCCTTATCCGTGTTTCACGGGGTCAGGGGTTGCTCAAAATATCGTAGTTTAAAGACGTCGCGGTCAAGGTTAAAGATGTCATAGTCCGTGGATTTAAGGACTCCACAGTCCGATATTAGTTTTAAGACATCACGGTCAAGGTTAAGGACATCATAGTCCGTGGATTTAGGGACTCCACAGTCCGATGTTAGTTTTAAGACATCACGGTCAAGGTTAAGGACGTCATAGTCCGTGGATTTAAGGACTCCACAGTCCGATATTAGTTTTAAGACATCACGGTCAAGGTTAAGGACATCATAGTCCGTGGATTTAAGGACTCCACAGTCCGATATGTGTGGTTGCGGGGACCCGGCACCTCTTTGAAGACGTTGAGGAATTACAACGCCAGGTATCAAAGGAGTGAAGAGATGCACCCCTAAACCAAGGTGGAATCAATATAGAATCAGGGTGGTTGATTGTTAGTTTTAAGACATTACGGTCGAGATTAAGAACATCATAGTCCGTAGATTTTAAGGACTCTACAGTCCGGTGTTTGCTCTGGATGCTTCACACGAGTTCACTGCCGTGCTTGGCGAGGACCAGGCTCCGCTCTGGGCGTTTTCCGCGGGGTCAAAGAGTGACATTATCCGCGTTCCACGTGGCCAGGAATTCTGCACTAGATACCTCACACGGGTTCACTGCCGTGTTCGGCGAGGACTAGGCTCCGCTCTGGATGCTTCACACGGGTTCACTGCCGTGCTCGGCGAGGACCAGGATCCGCTCTGGACGTTTTCCACGGGGTCAAAGAGTGACGTTATCCGCGTTCCACGTAACCAGGAATTTTGCACTAGATGCTTCACACGGGTTCACTGCCGTATTCGGCGAGGACTAGGCTCTGCTCTGGATGCTTCACACGGGTTCACTGCCATGCTCTGCGAGGACCAGGATCCGCTCTGGACGTTTTCCACGGGGTCAAAGAGTGACGTTATCCGCGTTCCACGTAACCAGGAATTTTGCACTAGATGCTTCACACGGGTTCACTGCCGTGTTCGGCGAAGACTAGGCTCCGCTCTGGATACTTCACATGGGTTCACTGCCGTGCTCTGCGAGAACCAGGATCCGCTCTGGACGTTTTCTACGGGGTCAAAGAGTGATGTTATCCGCATTCCACGTAACCAGGAATTTTGCACTAGATGCTTCATACGGGTTCACTGCCGTGTTTGGCGAGGACTAGACTCCGCTCTGGATACTTCACACGGGTTCACTGGCGTGCTCTGCGAGGACCAGGATCCACTCTGGACGTTTTCCACGGGGTCAAAGAGTGACGTTATCCGCGTTCCACGTAACCAGAAATTTTGCACTAGATGCTTCACACGGGTTCACTGCCGTGCTTGGCGAGGACTAGGCTCCACTCTGAATGCTTCACACGGGTTCATTGCCGTGCTCTGCGAGGACCAGGATCCGCTCTGGACGTTTTCCACGGGGTCAAAGAGTGACGTTATCCGCGTTGCACGTAACCAGGAATTTGCACTAGATGCTTCACACAGATTCACTGCCGTGTTTGGCGAGGAATAGGCTCCGCTCTGGATGCTTCACACGGGTTCACTGTCGTGCTCTGCGAGGACCAGGATCCGCTCTGGACGTTTTCCACGGGGTCAAAGAGTGACGTTATCCGCGTTGCACGTAACCAAGAATTTTGCACTAGATGCTTCACACGGGTTCACTGCCGTATTTGGCGAGGACTAGGTTCCGCTCTGGACGTTTTCCACGGGGTCAAAGAGTGACGTTATCCGCGTTCCACGTAACCAGGAATTTTTCTGATTGTAACCGCATTTCACGGAATGGAGGTTTGGATGTTGGTGACATGTATATCGCCGAGCCATGGAACTAGGGGTTGCCGCTGCTCCACTTTGTCTGAAGTTGTGTCCGTTGTTACGAGACGAGTGTTGGGATGATCTCTAGGTTGCTTGCGGCCCGTCGAGACTTAGCTTCTTTCCTTGATGAAACCTGGGGGGAAGTCTGATCACTTCTTTGTTTACGCCCTTGGATTGTATACAGAGTGTGATGGAACATCACCTGTAGGGCATAAATTAAAACTTTTTTTTATTTTATTTCTTTTTTTTTCGCGATGCTCTATCATTTCAGTTTTTATATCGCGGAGGTCGCGATTGCCCTATCATTTCGGCTATTTTTCGCGGCGCCCAATCATTTCGGCTATTTATTTCATTTTTACTCGCTGCTTTTTATTGCGAGTTGCCCCATCATTTCGGCTATTTTGCGTGCATACATTTTTACTTGCTGCTTTTTATTGCAAGTTGCCCCATCCTTTCGGCTATTTCGTATGCACGTGCGGTCTACTGGCTTTTCGCCATAAACCTGAAATTAGACACCGATTTCGGCATCAGCACCACTACAACTGGGATATAGCCAGGAGCGAATCATCATCTGCCTCTGTCGATGTTGAACAAAGGTGGCTTAGCAAACCAGGGTTAAGGTCCTGTCGACTAAGGCTATTGACTTCATGAACCGTAAGGGTCTCACAAAGGTATTTCTCCCTACAAGTCGTGGGGATCTTATAGGTGTATTTTCTCCCTAGGAATCCTGAGGATTCTTAAGTGTATGTTCCTCTGTAAGTCGTAAGGATCCTACAAGAGGGCTTTCTCCTTATAAGTCGAGAAGACTTATAAGGGTTGTTCACCATAGGGACATACCCCTAATCACGGGTAGGACTTTGCTGGGGAAATGTTTATTCGTGCCCGTGGATTGTATACAAGGGTCAGTATGAGCTGCTTGTAGGGCATTGTCGAAGGTTATGGGGGATTCTGCTTAAGCACAAGTTTAGGTCTCTGTGACTTAAGACTTTCAAGTCTTATGAGCCATGAGGGTCCCATAAGAGAGTTCTCCTTACGAGTCGTGAAGATCTCGCAAGTGTATTTTCTCCTTAGGAATCGTGAAGATTCCTAAGTGTGTTGATCCCTTGTGAGTCGTAAGGATCTCACGCGGGTGGTTTCTCCTTACAAGGTCGTGAGGACCCTGCAAGTGTCCTTTAACGAGGTTGCGCCCTTTCGGGTTTTCACAAACACTCGCCGGTAGTCCTGCTGTTTTTACTCACGGAGCCCTTTCGGGTTTTCATCCGTGCCCATTTTGCTTATGGACATGCCGTTTTTTTTTGTTTTTTTTTATTATTTATTATTTTTTTTATTCATCTCATTAGCCTAAGGATGCTGCGGTAGTAGTTTTAAGGACGTTTCGGTCCGTCATTAGTTTAAGTACGTTTCGGTCCGTCTTTAGTTTAAGGACGTTTCGGTCCGTCGTTAGTTTAAGGACGTTTCGGTCCGTCGTTAGTTTAAGGACGTTTCGGTCCGTCATTGAGAGAGGGCCGGCTACTACTTATAGAGCTTTAGCCTAGGAAGATAGCGAGCGGACATAGTCGTCGTCATCTACCATTGACTTAGGCTGTGGCCCATTAAGTATAGTATTTCTTGAGGAAGCGGCCGTTTATTGGCCTGAAAGGCCTTTCACCGTGCATATCCATGAGTAGATAGGCTCCACCCTGGTAGACCTTGTCTATAATGTATGGGCCTTCATAGTTCGGCTCGAATTTTCCCCGCTTTGCGCGATTGGGGATCATAGGCCTTTTGACCACTAGCACGAGTTTGCCTTGGCGGAATGTCCTCGGCCTGGTCAATCTTTCATACGAGCGTGTCATTTTTGCTTTGTAGGCCTCCAAGTTTTGTTGTGCTATGAGTCGTGTTTCATCAAGGGCATCAAGCTCTTCTAGCCGAAGGTGAGCATTTTCTTCGCTCGTCAACTCGCAGTGGACTGCCACTCGTAGAGAAGGTAGCTCTATCTCGAGGGGGAGTACTGCTTCCGTACCGAATACCAATGCGTATGGCGTCGTGTTCGTGGCCGTCTTGAACGTAGTTCGATATGCCCAGAGAGCTTCTTGCAGTCTCTCGTGCCAGTCCTTCTTATTTCGGGACATCGTCTTCTTCATGATCTTTGTCAAGGTCTTGTTGAAGGCTTCAGCTAGACCGTTAGCTCGTGGATTATAAACCGAGGAATATCTCCAGTCTATATTATACTGTTGCGCGAAGCGGCTGATCTTATGGCTTCTGTAAGCTGGCCTGTTATCGGAAATGATCCGTCGCGGAGTTCCAAACCGATAAATGACGTGCGTCTTGAAAAAGTGGAAGATATTCTCCGTCTTCACTTCCCTCAGTGGTACTGCTTCTGCCCATTTAGAGAAGTAATCAGTCGTCGCCAAGATGAAACGATGTCCCCTGGACGATGCCGGTTCAATGGGGCCGACTATGTCAGTTCCCCACATTTCGAATGGCCAGCTAGCCACCGTTGGATGTAGTGGATTCGGATACTGATGGATGAAATCCCCATGGATTTAGCATGAGTGGCATTGCTTCGCATATTCGAGGCAGTCCTGGATCATCGTGGGCCAGTAGTAACCCATCCGTTTAATTTTTAACTTCATCTTCAGGCCTGCTTGATGAGAACCACAGATTCCGTCATGAACTTCCTGAACGACTCTTTCTGCTTCATCAGGTCCTAAGCATCTCGGCCACAGAGTCAAACGATCTCTTGTATAGAGTATCGTTGACGAAGGCGAAAGTTAGAGCTCGTTTCATGAGCTGATGTTTTGAGGACGCTTCTTCAGGCATTCGGTGGGATTTAAAGTAGTCTATGAAGACTTCTCTCCAGTCCTCTGCCTTCTCACGGTCTTTTATTTGTAGGGTCGTCTGCTCAGTCGCTCTCTTTTCTTCGGATGATTCCGGAGATATTTCTGCTGGGGCGAGCACTCGACGGCTTTGTACCACGATTCTGACGTCATCGAGGTTCTCGTCAGCCAGTTCTTTAGCGAACTTAGCTAACGCATCCGCTTTGCTATTTTCCGCGCGTGGTATGCTTTCCAAAGTATATGAGGGAATTTGGGTCAACAGTTGTTGCACCTTTTCAACGTACTTCACCAACTCCGGTTTGCACGTTTGGTAGTCGTCGTTTACTTGACTAACGACTAGTTGAGAATCCCCGTATATGAGAAGGTTTTTAATTCCCATGTCAATGGCGATCTCGAGGCCTGCTATCAAAGCTTCGTATTCGGTTTCATTGTTCGTCCTCGGTTCTGTTAAGGAGAAAGCGAAGCGCATTATCCCTCCTTGTGGAGTTACGAAGATGAGGCCTACCCCCGATTTGATCATTGGGGTACTTTGTTTGCGCTTCTTTACGGAGGACACTCCATCGAAATAAAGTTCTCATCGGGTATCACCACCGTCGATCGCGTCAAACGCATGTTCGTCCGGCAAGTCGCAATTTAGAGGAGAACCGGCAGGTACTGGATGCTCAGCAAGGAAGTCGGCGATGGCTTGGCCTTTTACTGCCTTAAGCGGCTGATAGGTTATTGAAAACTCCATCAAGAGCAGGGCCCATTTAGCGAGTCTCCCTGTCAATATGGCATTTGACATTAGATATTTTAGGGGGTCCACCTTTGATATAAGACGGACTTCATGTGCCAATAGATAGTGCCAGAGTTTTGTTATCGCAAAGATTAACGCCAGGCAATGTTTTTCGATAGGGGAGTTATTGCTTTCTACCCCCAGAAGAAATCGGCTTAAATAGTAGAGCGCTCTCTTCTTTCCTTGGTCGTTTTCTTGTGCCCATAATGCGCCTAAGGAATCCTCAAGGGCTGTTGTATAAAGAATAAGGGGCTTTCCCTTGACTGGAGCAGCTAACACCGGCGGGTTCTGCAGGTACTGCTTGATCTCATCTAGCGCGCTCTGGCATTTTTGGTCCCAGACGAACAGGGTTCCCTTCTTCATCAGGTGGCTGTAAGGACGGCACTTGCCTGACAGGTTGGCGATAAACCGCCGGATGTACGCGAGCTTCCCTTAGAGAGACCGCAACTGTTTGAGAGTTCTCGGCGGAAGCATTTCCATGATCGCCTTGATCTTAGATGGATCTATTTCGATACCTCGGTGTCGGATGATGAATCCTAGAAATTTACCCGAGGAGGCTCCAAATGCGCATTTGAGGGGATTCATCTTCAAATTATATTGCCGAAGGCGTTGAAATACGGTCTTCAGATGCTCTAAATGCTCTTCATATGACATGCTCTTCACTACGAGGTCGTTGATATAGCACTCGACGATTTCATGTATGAGATCATCGAAGATCTTTGTCATGGCCCTTTGATAGGTAGCACCGGCGTTCTTTAAACCGAAGGGCCTAACTTTGTAGCAGAATATACCCAAAGGAGTCTGGAAAGCGGTGTGCTTCTGGTCGTCGGGATGCATCTTTATCTGATTGTACCCTGATGAACCGTCCATAAAGGAGAAAACCTCATGAGTGGACGTATTGTCTATCATCAGCTCGGTGACCGGCACTGGGAAATCGTCCTTCGGGCAGGCTTTATTGAGATCTCGGAAGTCCACACATATGCACACTGTCCCATTTTTCTTCATTACCGGGACGATGTTGGCGACCCAGTCAGGATACTGTACCTCCTGGATAAACCCAGAATCGATCAGTTTCTTGACTTCAGCATTAATGCTCATCTCAAGCTCGAGCCACATCCTTCTCGGCGCCTGCTTGACTGGCTTGATATCCGGGGATATTGCTAATTTATGCACAGCAATCTCTGGATCTAGTCCTGGCATCTCGGAATAGTTCCACGCGAAGCAATCTCTGTGCTGTAGATGCACGTCCTTTAACGCAGCCACCCTTTCTTCAGATAGCAGCTCGCTGACGAATGTCGGTCGCGGATCGTCTGCTGACCCCAACTCAATCTTCTTAAGGTTATCTGCAGTAGTATGTATGCCATCTTCCAGTTCTTTCGGAGCTGGTGGAAATTCTGAGATCACCTCGTCTTTGCTGTTCTCAAAGCACCAGGGAAGGTCGTCCATGTTCTCGGGCTCTTCTTTTAATATTGTTATCATGTGACAAGTGCGAATCCGCTTCCAAGACCAATGTGGATCTGGTTCTGCTTTTTTGGCTTTGGGTTCGTGCTTTTGTGGCGGCGTTACCCTCCAGCTGCTGGATAAAGCAACTCTGCCTTGCTGGTACTGGTCTTCGACCCAATTCTTGAAGGTGAAGCAGTCTTCGATAGGGTGTCCTATGGCTCGGTGATAAGAGCAATAGCCCGGATGAGAAACTTTATCAGCTTGCTCAGGGTTCTTAGACTCCGGAAGTGCGATCATTTGATGTTTTATAGCGAGCTCGAGTAACCTCTTCGTCTTGTCTCGAGGGAAAGAATACGCTCGGCTCATCTTCTTCATGAGGGACAAATCCGGACCGCGCAATGCCCGATCAAATGACTCTCTAATCCTGCGTCGTTGTTGTCGACTCCTTTTTCCACTTCTTGACTTACTTCTGCCTTTGCGTCGGGCCTTTTGCACAACGGGTTGACAGGAAGGAGCATCTTCGTATTTTGCAGCCTGTTGAAACAGACGTTGCGTCCTGGCCTTCTCGTAGATGGCCATCTCGCGATTATGGTCTTCCCGAGCCTTTTGACCTGCTTTCCTGAGAAGCTTGTCCATTCGTTCTTCAAACGACGGACTCGGCACTTCGCTCGCGGGATCCAGTTTTGACGAGGGGTTAGCATCGCTCGACAGGGCGTTTTCCTCCTCGTCGAAGTTATATATGGCGTAGCTACCGTGGACTCGTTCCCGTTTCCCGGATCTCACATATCCAAGCCCGAGCATTTCCATTCTCCCTTTGGGCAATTTGCGCTGAGTTCCAGGGACATCCCAAATCCTATTGTAGAATCGAGCTTGTCGAACAGTCTGTTTTAAGGGTACCCCTTGGCGCTTCAATGGTCTCTTTAGTCCGTTTGTGTAATATCTGGGTAAATGGATGGGTTGGAGCCAGTCGAGTGTAGAATCCATGCCATGCCAGATCTCTTTCTCTACTCTCGTTTCCGAGGATCGATAGAATAGGATCACCTTCTTACCCCTTCGCCTGGGAGGGACGTAAAACGTCTGCAGGTCTTGCACATTGTAAGCTTGAAGTGTGTCGAGATCCTTGTAGTGTTCCTGTGGCACCATGGTGATTTGCAAACTCTGATCATCGCCAGGGGATGCTTGTATTGACGGCCGACTGGAGAACACGGCATTAACCTCATCTTCCAAGTCACTTCCAAAGATCAACATGGGGGCGGACGGTCCCGGGTTGTTGCGTCGGGACGGACCAGCGTAAACTATCTCTTCTTCTTCTTCGGTATCGCTCCCGAAAACAGGGATGGTGGCGGCGGCTTTGTTCTCCGGCTTGCCACACTTTTCTGTATCCTCGAAGTCTGGCGAAAAGTACTCTGCATCTTCGTACTTGCGGACTTCGTTTACGGAAAATGGGTTCAGCTCACCTGTTACGGTATACTCGAAACCATCCTTATAGTACTTCATACACTGATGCTGTATAGAAGGGATGATGTTGTACTCGTGTAACCAAGGACGACCGAGCAAGGCGTTGTAGCAAGTCTTGGCGTCAATGACGTGGAATTTAACGTCCGTGACAAGCAGCCCGAAGCGTAGCGTTAATATCACAGATCCGAGAGTCCGTGATGACTGGAAGTCGAAACCGGAGATGGTGATTTTGTCACGAGCGAGGTGCTGCACGCTCATGCAGATTTCCTTCAACACCCGAACATTAAGGAGATTGACGGAGGATCCATTATCAACTAGGATTTTGCCTATCTTGATATCATGGCAATATCCGGAGACGTATAGGGGACGGTTGTGGTTGCACGTCCCGAGGAGAAGGTCTTCGTCACCGAAAGTGATGTCGGCTGTGTGCACTTCTTCCAGTTCATCCTTCATCCTTTCCGCGGCGAGGAAGGCTTGGAATTGCTCGGGTTCTTGTAACGCCTTGATTAATGAATCTCTTGCTTCTTTTGATAATAGGAGGGCGTCGAGAATGCTGAGCTGCAAAGGTAGCTTCCTTAGGTGTGCTAGGATGTTGTAGTCCGCCGTACCCTTCCTGAGAGGGTCCTTGGCAGTCAACTCTTTAATGACTTGGTCATCTAAGGCGATATCCTCAGTGACCTTTTCCTTTTCCTTATCTTTTCTATTCGCGGGCCCGAGATTCTTTTCCGGGAGCGTGCGGTTGCGCAGCTGAATGTTTTCGCAGGCCTCCGATTCTTCTTCTTTCCCTAAAACGGATTCTTTAAAGAGAGGGCCCAGAGCCATTTCCTCATCAGAGTCGCTCCCGAAGGTGAGAACTTGTGATCCTCCGGCGTTGATCATGTAACAATTGCCGGCAGTTCTTTTGTGTCCTTCGGCCGTACTTCTTCGTTCCCGACGAGCTTTGCGTTTCATGCGCTTAAAATGTTGCCCGTGAGCAACATATCCCTGCCACCATATCCTGAAAGCGTCGCACTCCTCCGTAGGGTGTGAAATTTTCTGATGATATGAGCAGTAATTAGGGTGCCTCTCCGCCCCATCGAACGTGTTCTCTTCCGAGGGTGGTAGCTTCATCCCCATCGACATGGCTTTGGCGAACCTTTTCCTCGTCTGGAGTACGTTTTATTCACATCGGATATCTTTTGATTTGGCGGGAGTGCTTCGGCTCTTTCGTTTAGTCGCCTGCGCTTGGCTCCTTCCGATGCAGCCATCTTACGCTCCTGATCGGCTTTACTCTTTAGACGAATCTTGTCTAGAAAGGCGTCGATCATTTCATCTGTTGGCCATACAAGTTCTGGCTCAGGATGTGCCCCCAGTTTCTCAGTGCCAGGAGTTTTCTCATCTTCCGAGTGGGAAATCACATGACAACTCGCCACATATCCCTCGGATTCATCTGACGAGCTCTCTCCATCATCTTCCTCCTGAAAGACGTGGTTGAGGAACTCTTGCAGTGTGACAGGAGTCCGCGCCTTTTGATTGTACTCCTCCAGCACGTTAATCTGTTTCTGCAAATCCGTGCGCTTGTCTCCAGGCTTCACGGGCTTCTTGGGTTTCTTCTTCTTTTTCTTCGAAGATTTTGACGGTTGGATGTGTGTACTTGGGCCATCACCATCGATTCTTATAGTTGGACGCGGCTTCAGCATCCCTTCGATAATTTGAGGTTCAAGCGGATTCTTCCATTCGACCGCCGGGCATGCATGAAGATCACTCAGCATCCTTTTGGTTTTGGTTGATAGCACAACCTCCCAGGGAGCTTCTTCAATAAAGGAACAGGTTGCCCCCGGTGTATCTACTCTCTTAGGAGTATGCGGCTGTGGCGGGTTCACCTTCCACTTTTCGGACAGTGCGAACTTTCCCTGGAGGTATTGATCTTCAATTCATCCTTTGAAAACGAAGCAGTCCTCAATCGGATGACTCACCGTTTGATGGTAAGGGCAATAGTTGGGGTTATTCACCTCAGTGGGTTGTGGCGGTCGCCTTGGGTTTGGCAAGTTTATAAGCCTGTTGCGTACTGCCAGCTCGAATAACCGTTTCATCTTGTCCCGCGGGAGCGAGTAGGGACGCTTCATCTTTTCATTATAATACCGCCATCTTTCTTCCAACTGATCTGCCAGCTTTGAGGCACTGGTTTGCTGTTGAGCGTTCGCAACGAAGGTTGCCCTCCCTTTACCCTTGTCATTCCGAGGTTCTGGCTTCGGAGGAGACGTTCTGTGACCCATCTGGTCCATCTGGGCCAACTTGTCGATCAGAGCCTGGAACGTGGTTGGTTTAAAGAACATCATGAACTGTGAGATGGTTGCATGAGGATCTAGTGTACCCACGAACATGCCCACCGCAGGCGCTTCCTCAATGCGTTGCTCGCATTTCGACCACAGGTTTCGCCAGTGTATAGCGTACTGGACCCACGTCTCACCTGGTTTCACCCTGGCATTAATTAACGCGGTTATCGGGGTACGTTCGCTGGCGCTTGCGAATCGCTGAGTGAATAGCAACTCCATTTCAGCGAACGTCTTGATAGAATCGTTCGGGAGTTCCGAATACCATTCGAACGCTGTTTCTGATAAGCTGCCCACGAACTGGCAAAGCAACAGTTTATCATCACCGCCTGTGTTACCGCAAAGGGCCCTGAACTGGGCAACATGTTGGTGGGGATTGCCGGTCCCCTTATACACATGGAATTTCGGTATTGTATAACCCGGCGGATATTTGATTTGGTCGTACCAGCTCGGATACGGTCGCCCCGTTTTTACGACTTGACCAGCTGCCTCAGTCACATGATGAACCCGGATCTGCTGGGCTATATAGTCGTTCAAGTCAGCCTTAGAGATTGTCTCCTCCTTGGCCGTTGAGAGAGCCGGTGGTGGATTTGACGTTTCCCCTCTATCATCTTCGAGGATGGTCGGGGGATCTTCAGCAGGAGGCTCTTGCTGGATCATCATACCCACCATGTCCTGAAACAGAAGGGCCATTCGTTGTATATTGGCTGCTTGTTCGGCAGGCTCTTTATCCTTCTTCTCCAATATCCTACGAAGGAACTCAGCGTCAGTTTCCTGTTCCTAGCGTTGATCAGATGATGCTTCGGGGTTTTCTTTCGACCCAGTGAGTGCGGCCATCGCGTTCATCATTTCTTGGAGCTTCTGTTGTTGCTCCTGAGCTTTGGTCACTGACCGTGTAAGCGGTCTATGACCCGTGGATGCAGGGCTGTCTTCTTTTCCCAGTGCCATGTATACTGTATGCACCATCATGCCCCCAAACTCAGGGCGTTTTAGCTTATTGTCCTTGATATTTGCTGCGGGAGCGGGGACTTCCTCCGGTCTTCCTCTCTTGTAGGCCGTTGAAGTTGAGAGGGCCGTTGCTTTGAGCACCCAATTGGTCGTCACCTTTCGTTGCTTAATCGGGGAATTTTCTTCTGGCCGACCTTTCGACTTCTTATGTTGGCGAGAGTAATTAGGATCAATCGCAGATTCTCGAACTTGTCGCCATGTCTTGTAGATCCTGGAGGACAGCGATTGAAGGGACTGCTCCGGCTTTTCTGCCTCCACGGCAGTCTCTACCGGTGGAGGAGATCTTTTGAGCGCCGCAATTGGCGAGTTTCTACGTACCCTGTTCAGCGGCTCAAAGCGGTTCCCAGTTGGGATAGCAGCATTAACTTCCACCGTTGGAGCTGGTGGAGTTATCCCAGTGGGGGAGTTGCCCCCAGCTTTTCTTATCCGGCGCCAGTGGCGACGTCGGGCGTGACGGGTTGTTGGGACTGGCTCAGCGATGGCTGCGTCTTGCCCCCTGTTCTGGGGAAGGGCTGCTGCCGGTGTCAGCCTCTTGAAGACTGACGTTCGTTGAGAAGCTAGAGTTTTCTGAGCGGGAGCGGTAACGGAGGTAGTCAGTCTCGCGAAGACCGACCCTCTGGGAGGAGAAGCCGTCTTGACGACTTCAGGAGTAGCTGTCTTCTTTGGGATGGCCTTCTCAGGTATCATGGGCTTTTTGGCGGGCCCTTTGGAGTTCAGGCTCAGTCTGGTGAAGACTGAATAATTGGACGACCCATTGAGAGGGGCCGTGGGAGTAGCAAGTCGATCGAAGACCGACTTCTTCGAAGCTTCCGGTACGGGCATTGGGATATCAATGTTCACCGGCGGGAGCATGGTCCCAAAGAATAGACCGGTAGTAGCTTGGGTCACTTGCTCCACAGGCATAATGAATAGGGAAGCAGCCTGCGGTCCATATGCTACACCTCCAGGTGAGGCGGAGCGTCGATTGCATTTGCAGTTCAAGCAGTTGAACGCCATTGATTCTTTGTTTTCTGCACCAAGCAAAACGCCAAATCTTAGTACCTCGCAACCCAAGGGCAACCATTAATGAACCGCGATTGGTTCGCGAATCATGACGCACGAAGTGTGGAGTGGAAAGAGGAAAAGGTCCCACCAGGCGTGCCAGAATCTGTTCCCCTCCGAATGACGGCGCGACAGGAACGTCTTGCCTGAGATTCGGGGCAGATGCTAAATGGTTCTATCTGTCCACCTCTCCGAAGATGCCAAGTTGATTTATGGCACCGTGTATCGAAGGTTTAAACGGATGCGTCCGATGTAGCAGACTTCGTCAGATTCCCCCTCACTTGAGGGGTTTTTGATTGTGGGGACGCTCTTCCCTGCAGGCGCAAGCCCCTGTAGTTAATTACGCTACCGCATCGCGGTAACCACTTTCTCCTTCTCCAGATGGTCACTTCGTGTCATGCGTGTTTATTTTGTGTTTAGTTGCCCGTGGATTGTATACGGAGACTGAGTTATGTCGTCGCCCGTAGGGCGTGGACTAGTCCAAATCCGTATTATCTTAGATTTGGTTTTGGGGGTTTAAGTTTAAGGATACATTAGCCTCATTGAGGACTAAGATCAACTTAAACGTTTGTTAAGGATATGTTAGCCTAGTTTTTAGACTAAGATCGACTTAACGGGATCGTTTAGATCCAACAATAGAGCAATTAAGGGAGCCCTGTTGTTTAGTTTAGTGACATTGCGGTCAATAGGTAGTTTAAGGACATTGCGATCCAATGTTAGTTTTAAGACGTTGCGGTTAAGGTTAAGGACTCCACAGTCCGTGGATTTAAGGACTCCACAGTCCGATGTTAGTTTTAAAACATCCCGGTCAAGGTTAAGGACGTCATAGTCCGTTGTTAGTTTTAAGACATTCCGGTCAAGGTTAAGGACGTCATAGTCCATGGGTTTAAGGACCCCACAGTCCGATGTTAGTTTTAAGACATCCCGGTCAAGGTTAAGGACATCATAGTCCGTAGGTTTAAGGACCCCACAGTCCGATGTTAGTTTTAAGACATCCCGGTCAAGGTTAAGGACATCATAGTCCATGGGTTTAAGGACCCCACAGTCCGATGTTAGTTTTAAGACATCCCGGTCAAGGTTAAGGACGTCATAGTCCGTGAGTTTAAGGACCCCACAGTCCATATCAATATGTGGTCATAGGGACCCGTCACCTCTTTGAAGACGTTGAGGAATTACAACGCCAAGTATCAAAGGAGTGAAGAGATGTACCCGGGAACCAAGGTAGATTAAACAGTTTTTGACCCAGTTTAGGACCAAGACCAATTAATTATGTTATGAGCCCATTAGCCCAGTTGAATTTGAATTGAGGACTTATGGCCATTTTGGGCTGAGTCCAATCATGTTTAGCATATTGACTTTCTGTTGGTCCATTAGAGGAGGGGCTTTGCCTCTAGACACTTACCCAATGGGGCTGAAGTTAGTGTTAAACACTAAAGACCAATCAGTGTTGAACACTGAGAATGAGATTGACAAGTTAATGTTTAACACTAAAAGATAGTTAGTGTTAAACACCAGCAACAGGGCTTTCAAATTAGTGTTTATACACTAAAGCAAATCAGTGTTAAACACTGGCAGTGGAGATTTCAAATTAGTGTTTAACACTAAGGCAGATCAGTGTTAAACACTGGAAACAGGGTTTTCCAAGTTGGTGTTCAACGCTAAGAAAGTCAGTGTTAAACACTGTAAATAGAGTTTTCCAAATTAGTGTTTAAACACTAAGAAAATCAGTGTTGAACACTGGATATAGAGGTTTCAACTTTAGTGTTAAACACTAAGGCAAGAGGGGTCACGTGGTAGCACGTGAGAGCGCCCTCAATTCATTTTATTCTGCCAAAAGTATTGAATACTTTGGAGCATCATGTGCTGTCACGTGATGGGCATTTAAATGTTTGTCTGTTAGAGCTTCTGCCAAGGGGTCACGTGGGGCACGTGAGGTATTGCCTCAAAGCCCTTCTCTGTGGAACTTTTTAGGGGTCACGTGGTAGCACGTGACCCTGCTTCTTTGCATGTTTGTTTATCTTTTAGGAATTAAATCCTTCATAGGGTTAAACCCTAGCTATAACTTTAGAGGAATTAAATTCCCACTTTCTTTTTGAAGAATTATATTCTTAGATGGAGTTAAACCCCGGCTTTCCTTCTGTAGGAATTAAATTCCTGATGTATGTGAAGAACTGAATTCTACCCTAGGGTTAAACCCTAATTTCTTCTTTCTTAAGGGAATTAAATTCCTCTTATTTTGACAGAATTAAGTTCTTAATTAGGGTTAAACCCTGGTTCTGTTCATTTTGAAGGAATTAAATTCCTATAACATAGGGTTAAACCCTAATTTTATTTCAAAGGAATTAAATTCGTATAATTCTGTGAGAATTAAATTCTCAAACTTCCATTCTCTCTCTATGCTTTGGATCTGCATGGCAGGATCTCAACCCAATGAGAATTAAATTCTCAATTCATGGGGAGATGTGCACTTTGCAGATCCTCTACTAAAGAGAGAACTAAGTTCTTCTTTTTAACATAAGAGTTAAACTCTTTTGAGAATTAAATTCTCTTTTTAAAAGCCTCTCCTTTCTTACCTAAGGTTTTCTTTTGCAGAAGATCAAATTCCTCTAAAGTCTCAAGGCTCTATTTTTCTCTCTCTATGTCTCTCTATATCTCTCTTTATATATTTTCCTGGCTCCTATTTATAGGAGAAGGAGCAGAATCAATTAGTTTTAGTGAATCTTTCATTGAGAGATTTGATTTGCATTCATCATTCATCTGGACCTTTGGATTATTAGGTGAATTTTATTCACCATTGGATTTCAAATCCAAAGATATTCCTTTGTTATTTCGGTTAGATTTTAAGGGGAAATCTTTCCAAGTTCAAGATTTTTCCATAAATAGGTGATATTTAATCACCTTTAGATTTTTAATCCAATCGGTTCCAAATAATCATTTTCCTTTGGAAAGATTTGAATGCCTTTCAGAATTTAATTCTGTTAAATAGAAAGGCTTTGAAAGCCGGTCACGTGTGACCACGTGACCCCTGGTCACGTGTAGGCACGTGACCCCCTGGAACGAGCTCTCTTCTCCTTTCTGCGCTCTGTTTTCTGGCAGCTGTTCAACCGTCACGTGCCAACACGTGACCCCTGGTCACGTGTGAGCACGTGACCTTTTCTGAAGCCTTTTCCTTGACTTGATCAGGGAACTGATGTGCCTTTGCCGCTGCTTTTAAATGTCGCGTGCCAACACGTGACTGCTGGTCACGTGCTAGCACGTGATGCCTCCTCCGTAAGCTTTCCTGATTTTAAATCAGGAAACACCGCCGTCTCAGTGCTCATTAAAGAATTTGAAGGCATACAGAGACCGGTCTGTTATGTGAGCCATATTTTCAAGGACGCAGAAACCAAATACCCGGCCATAGAAAATAGTCCTTGCGCTTGTCATCGCCTCCAGGAAACTACGACACTATTTTCAGGCACACATGATCCTCGTCCTTATTGAACGACCTTTAAGGAATATCCTCGCCTCCCCCGAATCGTCGGGCCGCTTAGAGAAATAGAGGTGGGAGTTGTTCTAATTCGACTTCAAATACCGACCGGGACAGACCATTAATGCACGGGCCTTAGCCGATTTCATTGTCGAATGCACCATTCCCACTAAGGAAGAAACGACAGCATAGGCCCCAACCCACGACCCTCGATCGAGGAGGTGTCCAGCCCAATCCCGGACTGGGCACTCTATTTGGACGGCTACTCCGCAGAGGAAGGGAGTGGGGCCGGACTGATTATCCGTGGCCCGAATGAGGCGGAAATGGAGTGCTTTCTGAAGCTTGGTTCTAAGGCGTTAAACAACGCCGCAAAGTACGAGGCCTTATTGGCCGTGCTACGAATCGCATCCGGAGTGAAGCTGAAGACCATCAGGATACGCAGCGACTACGCGCTAGTCGTTGGCCAAATAACCAGGCGTTTCGAAGCCTGGAAACCACTAATGATAAAATACCTGGCGAAGGTAAGAAGGCTTCGGAGAAATTTCGACGAAGTCTAAGTGGAGCAGATTCCCAGAAACTTGAACACCGAGGTCGATGCCCTGAGTAAACTCGCCGCTTCCTATTCAACCAATCACAAAAGAAATATCCTTTTCGAAGTCCTACCGCGTCCCAGCATGGAGGAGGGAGAGGCAACACTCCAAATCTACATGACTCGAGGGGATGTCACGGATTGGAGAAATCCCGTTGTAGAATTTCTGAAAGATGTGGTACTTCAGAAAGACCGGGCCGAGGCTCGCCGACTTTGAG
The DNA here is from genome assembly GCA_030015575.1 of Agapanthus africanus. Classification (NCBI taxonomy): domain Eukaryota; kingdom Viridiplantae; phylum Streptophyta; class Magnoliopsida; order Asparagales; family Amaryllidaceae; genus Agapanthus; species Agapanthus africanus. The sequence goes on from CM057343.1 coordinate 28,540,062, forward strand.
CAAAAGCTCGCCATTTCTTGTGGAGCAAAGGAAACCTGTACAAGAAGTCGTACACTCAACCTCTGCTCCGATACGTCAATCCCCATGAAGCAGACTACATCTTACAAGAAATACATGAAGGGGTTGGAGGGGCGCATCAAGGGGTCCGCAACCTGGTCCAAAAAACACTACTCCAGGAGTACTATTGCCCGGGAATACACCAAGATGCCGGGAAACTAGTCAGAAGATGCAAGAACTGCCAACTCTTCGGCAGCATCCCTCGTCTCCCCACCACCAAACTAATGCCACTGAGTTCCTCTTAGCCATTTGCGCAGCGGGGGATGGATATGGTGGGCCAGCTCCTTACCGGCATGGGTAGACCCAGGTGCATTCTGATCGCCGTAGACTACATCAAAAAGTGGATAGAAGCCGTGCCGATCAGGAAACCAGATGCCGCCTCTACGATAAAATTTCTGCAAAACAATATAATCTTTCGATTCGAAATCCAAAGGTGTATCGTCACCGACCATGGAACCAACTTTGAAAATGACAAAGTCAAAGAATTCTGCAACGACTATCACATATTGATGAAGTTTGCCACGGTCGCACATCCCCAATGCAACGGGCAAGCTGAAATAGCGAACTGAGGCGTCATTCGCGGCCTTAGATCCCGCTTGGAGGGAAGGCAAGGCAGCTGGATCAAGGAACCGCCTCGAGTACTATGGGCATTGCGGACATCAAGAAAGACACCCTCAGGAGAAACCCCGTTCAGCCTCTGCTACGGTACTGAGACAATGGTCCCCGCAGAAATTGGATTGCCTAGTTATCGAGTCAAGCACTTTGACGACGAGGCTAACACCTTGGTTCTACGAAGCAACTTGGACATCTTGTTGGAAAAAAGAGATCGGGCACAAATCAGAATGGCCGCCTATCAGCAGCAGACCGCCCGTTACTACAATGCCCGAGTCAAACATTAAGCCTTCAAGACAGGAGACCTGGTCTTACGACGAAACAAATTCGTAAATCATGAGAATCTACATAAGTTCTCCCCGAAGTGGGACGGGCCATTCCTCATGACAGAGACATTGCCCGATGGAACCTACCGCCTCCAAGACTCCACAGGGCGTAATTTTTCTCGGCCATATAACGCCGAAAATCTTAAGTTGTACAGATAAACTTGTACCCCCTTTCCGAATAATACAATTCCCTTCTATATGGACTAAAATTTCCAAGCTGAGTTCTCACGCAAATAGACTTCTGCACCGACCCAGGGCCCCAACTCTTCATTCCTTTCCTCGACTTCAAGTTAGGGGTAGGGAGAAAGCACAGGTTGGCCAATGCACAAAAGTATACTTAAAAAATAAATTAAATAAAAATGTACACCGTAACCTTGGCCAAAAGAAAATTTATTATTCGGAGATATTCTTGGCTCCGCAGCCTTACAGTCATTACTGTAAAGGATGAAGTAGGTTAAGAAAATATTGACGATGATACTCGGAAGAGAGCTCCTCCAGTCGCGCCCAGGCAACCTCCACCCGCTCCTTCTGTCGGTACCCATGGACCCTAAATGTAACGTTTTAGAAATCTTTATGAGAATTTTTCCGTTTTAGGGTTAAATTGTCGGTATTTTCCGTTTTGACCCGACTGTGTTCAAACGACCATATAGACTTGCCAGCACCTAGTTTAGCTAAAATAAATCTAGTGCGCAAGCTTTGGGGGTATATGGGACATTTTGGTTCAATTTGAATTTTTCCCAATTTTAATATCATTTTAATGCGATATTCGCATTTTGGGAAATTTCTGTTAAGTGAACTTTTCATCAATTAAGTTTGGGTAAACCCAAAATCCCACCTAGTATCTAGATTCCTTGTGTTGACTTAAGGTTTAAGGTTTAAAGAAAAAGAAAGAAAAAGAAAAGAATTGAGGTGCATGCATGTGTGCATGTGTTGTGTGAATGCATTAAATTGCATTTATTACTAGAAATTTCTAGGAAATTCCACACAAAACTCTCCCCTTCCTCACTTGGCCGAGTCCCTCCCTCTCTCTACTGCTCTTGATCATTTCCCTTCCATTTTGCATCAATCCAAGCCAATAAATCCCCAAAATTCCCAAATAAATCCCAAAAATACACCAAGTCCTTGTTTTTGCTCTTTGATCACTTGGGAACTAGGAAAGCTTGGATCTTATGAGCTAAAATTGATAGATATAATCCCTACACTGATAAATAGGAGTTTTTATGTTGTGTTGTTCGTTGATTATGGTTTAGAACACTTTTTATATCGTTTAGTGCGATATTGTAGTTTTTAGTGTCTTTTTAGAACCTTTGTACCTGCTGTGACCTGGGATTTTTACAGAAAAATCAAAAAAATTTGTAGTGATGTACTAGTGACCCTGGAGCACCACCTGAGACACGAGGACTACCCCACCGGCCGGGGCCGACGACACCTTTGGAGAAATCCGGCGACGTCGGCTGTAGAGGAGAGTTGGGTGTTGGGTTTTTTGTGGGTAGTTGTCTGCTATTGGTTAGGGGTGTTTGGTACTGTTTACTTTTTTAGTAATTGCAGTATACAAAATCTGGGATCGTTTACCTTTAATCTAGTGTTTTGAGTCCGCGTGTTACGTGTTGCGACACGAATCATGATCTTGTGCTGCTGCTGTACTTGGGCAGGTTTTGTGGTATCGTTACGCACGTTAGCCACTAGACGTACACTCGCGAGTTAGTTTAGTGTTGGTACTTTATTTAATACGTAGTTTTACGTTATATTGGTCGATTTCTGAGATGTTTGCACTATTTCTTGTATTTGTGGAAATATAGCGTCGCAAGCGGGGACTTCGGACGCTGCGAACAAGGGGAAGCAGGTGGTCGGATTTTCATAGCTGGAGACCATGTGAGTAGATTTAATATCTACGGGGAAATCGCTCGTATGGCGTTATGCGTCGGGACGGATATGATATGATAGTTGCATGTATTTGCATATTAGTTAATTATATATGAATGCCATTGCATAGCATTATCTGTTGTACTTGACTCGTACCTTTAGATATAACACATTACTGACGACTCATGTTGCACGAGCACTAAATTGTATGCTACACCCACATCGTCAGTAATTGCCATGACATGCACAAACCGCCTACATACGTGATATGGTAGTGGATAGGGGTAGTGGAGGTAGTAACTCTTATTCCTTTGTGCATAGGAGATATTGTTGACACCTACATACGTGTTATTGTGTTTGACATGGATAGTTACGATAGTACTCTTAATCCATTTCACGTATACCTTACTATAGCTACTTGTACATCTTGCATACATATTGACATGTACACCCACATAGTCTATTACAGCTACATGTATATCATGCACACATATTGACATGTACACCCACATAGTCTATTACAGCTACATGTATATCATGCACACATATTGACATGTACACCCTCATATTTTCGCTATAGTTGTATTTACCCCAAGTGGTATTATTTTGATATGTGATATTGAGTTGTTGATCATTGCGCTTATGAAATGCATCATACATACTTGCTTATATGTAGATACTTAAACCTTACTACACTTACATGTACACATCATATGATGCTGCACTTGTTTTTCGGAGGATTTTAGGAACCGCAAGATATATTTTAAAAAGCTGGATTCATTTAAAAGAATGGTTTTCCCTTTATATGCTCATATTGATGTTTTATGTTGCATATATCAGTTTTATATGGATTTTACGCATTGAGATATGGATTTCATATGATTTATGGATGTAACGCTTTAAAATAAATAAATAAATAAAATTCTTTAAGTGAATTTTATGATTTTCGGTAAAATAAAACGTAGTTTTCGTAAAACTAAACCGTAATTTTTTTCATTATAAACTTGAAAATACCTATTTTAATTATGTAATTACTAGTTAATGGTGTTTATTTAGTCACTTATAAATTTTTAGTTTAATTAAATATTTTTCCTAAATTAATTATTTTAAATATTAACATAAACTTTATTTATACACTAAATTAGTGTAAATTACAAATTTGAATGGGTTTAATTTGCAAAAGTGAACCATTACATATTGGAATCAAGTGTGTTTCATGCAAAATTTATTTTCAAATTTATCCATGGTTCTAGACCATTCTAGGTTAAATTAAGTGAGGAAAATAAAGAATTTTTATTAATTCCATGAAAAGACTTAATTGTGTGATATTTTAGTGAGACTTTCTACACTTTTCTTCACCTTTTCTCACTCTCCTCTCTTTTCCTCACCTCATGGCCGGCCTCACCACCATGGGCAACCCCAAAATTTTCCCCCCATCATTTTTGCATTAAAAATCATCAAGATCCTACAAAAATCCAAATAAAAATCCACAAAATCCTAATTAATTCCTACCCTCTATTCTTTGCTCATCTTTATATGGATTTTGGAGATGGAAAGCATTCATTTTGGAGGCTTATTTTCATGTTGTGGAGGTATAAATCTTCTTCTTTTGATTTATTGTTATTTAATGTTTCATTCTAGCATAATTAGAATTAATAAATTAATTCTATCTTCAAGTTTTAAAAATTCAAGTTAGGGTTATAAAATTAAGTTATGATTTTTATTAATTAAGTAGGGTTATAATAACTAGTTTAACATTTTTAGAAGTGGAAAATCTTGCATGGTTGTTGAATTATAATTTGTTCATTCCAATTTGTTTAAATTAAGTATTTTTGCAAACTAGATTTCTATAAGTTGTATATATTGGTGAGATAAAATTCCAATTAATATTTGTAACACTAGATTGTAGTTTTAAAGAGGATATTAACTTCTTAGTGGAATGAAAAACTTAAATTGGTTACTGGTTTCTATTGATAATTGAAAAATAGTAATAAAAATGCTATTTTTGCTAATTAGAATTTAAAATATAATTTATGGTTTCATTATATCATTATCATCATGAATTGTAGTTTAATGCATTAATTCATGCAAAATCCAGTTTAGATGTGATATTGTGACATTTTGCTTGCAAGGTTTTAAAATTGGTTTATTTGCAAACTAGAATTTTCCAATTAATACAATTGGGGCGTTAAAAATATAGTAATGGGTTGTATAATCTAGTTATGCTTTTTAATGAGTTTTATGACCATTAGTTTGATTTTAATGTCAAGTTTTGAAGTAAAACGGTAAATTGGCGTTTTCGGGCTTTTCGAAATCGGACGATTTGATTGATTTTTAGGGTTTTGATGGATTAAATCATGTTTTATATCATAAGTAACGAGTTTTTAAACTACAAGTTGTTTGTTGATGTTTATCTCGATCAATCGGCATTTGTACGCCGATATCGAGCGATATTTGGTCCTTTTGCATGAGCGGGACATAGGTTTTAACCTATGCGCGTTTCGTGCGTCGTTTTGATTTTTGTCCGTGATTCAGTTTACGATATTATACATGTTTGCGTATAGATACCCCTCGCGTGGATTTCAGACGAGGAAGAAGAGGAAGGCGACATCGTCTTCGGCAGACAAGGACCAGGTGAGTAGATGTGTATCTACGGGGGAAGTCGGGTGGATGGCGTTTAGCACCCCCGCAAACGTATAATAGGAATAGTACTTTTGTCATTAGGAAGTCAGACGTGACCTTAGAATCTTGGTGAGTAGGACCCTAGTAATGACCTTAGGTTGGACTAGATTGATTTAGAAAGACCTTACCAGAGGATGAATACCTTGGAAGAGATTCGTATGTTTCAGGTAGATACACACACACACACACTGAGAGTCGACGTGGTGTATACGTGTATGTATGTATGTATGTGTGTATATATATATATATATAGAACTAGGTATAGGTATATATATATATATACACAATACGTATATGTGATACAAGGATGTGATATGATACACGGGGATGAAACAATATAACTGGGCTGATGCCGTGATTTTTGGCTATACAGTCGTGCTATGATATTAGCGGATCATTAGAAAATGAGATAATGGATTTGTATACATGAACAATAATAAAGGATGGTGATGATATTGAAATATATGGGACTCTAAAATAGAACCCGGACCATAACCTGTGCCTGAAATTCTGATATGATATATGTGTGACCTGATTACGACATCATATAGATGTGACTTGATTTCGATATGATATATATGTGTAACTTGTTTACAATATCATATAGGTGTGACATGATTACGATATGATTTAAGTGTGACTTAATCACAATATGATGCATATACATGATATTTATGAGGATAAATTAACGATGTACATTTATGCTGGCAATGATATATGATTGATGTATGCGATTACAGTATAGCACGTTGATCTTGACATGTGTTGATGATGTTGTTATACGAATGATGAGACACGTAGATGATACTTGACCCGTACCCCGATATTAGGATGCCGTACGATGGATTCTACCGTACGAGGTATAGATATGATGATTGATCCGCACTCTTGATTCGAGGAAGTCGTACTACGTACGTGACGCTATTGAGGCTGGATCGCCGACTATTATTGATATGGACTCAGACTTTAGGTGTACTCTTATTTCTTATTGACTAGTTTCTTAGGTTTAGTTCCTTAGGAGGTTAGATGGACACTAGTTTAGGCTCGAGTCATATAGTTGTAGTTATACTTGTATATCACAGATGAGTGGTTATTACACATCCGTCTTTACATTCATACCGTAATCATAATATTGCATGTTCATACATATGTTTTTATAATCAGTATAAAACTCTGTCTGTTAGGACACCAGCACCATTACCGATGATGCGCATATTCCACGCACACTTATTTGCCGGCTCACACACATCATCATCGGTAATTGCTATGTCACGTACACTTTAGATCATATTATCTTTTATTGATAGAATCAGCTAACAGCTAGATCGATATTACATTGTGATTACTCTCTGGTGTTAGTATAGACATGGTATTTATTACTTAGACATTTCATGCATCCGTATTTTCATGTTATCATGCAGTATTATGGGGCATATGCCGACACTTATCATATACTTACTCATGATTTTGGGATTTTGGATTTCTATGAGATTTCTGGATTTTTGGGGAAAACCGAAAGAATATATAAAAACTTCTCTCTCTTTCCTCCTCTCTTTCTTAAAACATAAGATGCGGTTTTCTCGTGATGTATGTGTCGTCCACCATGAGATTTCATGTTTTCTGTTGGATTTCGAGACCCGATTCGAGGAGTGGATGAACCGTCTCGGATACATGGTGGGCCCGGTATGGTACCCCGGGGCAAGAAGATCGAGTTATAGACGATGAGCCTGGCAGGGGAGGACTACCTACCGGTGATGTCTGGCGTGGCGGATATCCGGAGGATACCGACCGTTGTCGTGAGATTTGATGATATGGGCCGATCCGGACTGACGGAGCCCGAGATATTGAGACTATGAGACATTGAGATTATGAGGTATTGAGACTTGAGATTTACATGTTTTGTGTCGATGCTTGACACGGATTTCCATGGATTTCATCGTTGATATTTCAGATTTCTATACACGTTTTACCATGATAAAAGCTAAAGATTTCTTATACAGATATATCTAGATTTCAGGATTGCTTATTTTACATTCATGGTGCATGCATACTCATTCACATGACATAGTACTATATGAGGCACTGACACGAGCACGGAGCATTTGCACTTACACGTAGCTTATTATTCTGCCTTTACTTGATGACTAGTAGTATATTAGTATATTATTATGACCTAGGACAGCGTCGTGCATTCGATTTCTTTTCGCAGATATCTTCTACTCATGAGTTGGAAACTCACCCCCGTTGTGCCAAATTTTATTACAGGTTCGATTTACAGGTTTTCCTGACAGCTTGCTGGCACATCTTTTCATTCAGGGTGATTTGCACGGTAGGTTGGTTCACTTGTATCTGGACCTCCATTGTACTTTTATTATTTCATTTGTATCTAGAAATCTCCATCAACCAAACTTGTATTACTTGATAAGTTTACTGGACCAGTTATTTATTTCGACCTTAGAGTCGCGCTTGTATTATTATGGTATCTGGTGGATTTGTTTTCTTTTAAGTTTTGAGCCTCGCCCTATGGCGTTGTATACTATTGTGCATTGGTGTGGTTGTTTCCGCCTTTTGGCGTAGAGCTAGCTCCCGTTTGGGAATGCTTTTTATTGTTTGTGTATATTATACTTGTTGTACCCATTTGGGGGCCAGTTTTTACAAAGGAGACTCTGCCGAATTTTTTGAGAAAATTGGATGTTACTTTTAAACTTGTTTTCTACATGTTTTCCTTTTCTTCTTCTTCTTTTATGGTTTAGATTTCTGGGTTTCGGCTTACTTATGTTACATTGCGCCTCTAGACGCTTCGTAATCTAAGTGCCGGTCACGTTCCGCACTTTCGGGTCGTGACAATGGATTTGAGAACCGTGGGGGTATTTTCAAAAAACTATGTATTGTTTGAAAACCCGGTTTCTCTTGATATGATATTTGATGCGTCCACCATGAGATTTCTCGGTTCTGAGATTTGTGATATATACCCGATGCGAGGAGTGAGTGGGTCGTGTGTGGATACATGGTGGAGCCCGGTACGGTTCCCCTCGGCAAGATGTTCGTGGTACAGACGCTGAGCCTGGAAGGTGGGCAAGTACCTACCGGTGATTGTATTTGGACTCGGCGGTTATCGTGGGGATACCGACCGGAGTGATGTACGACATATCGTCAGGGCCAGTCGTGGTGACAGCGCCTGAGTTATGAGGATTTACGTATCGATGCTAGACACGGGTTTCATGATGTTTCGAGTGTCGGTGTTAGACACTCAGGTTTTCATGATTTTTACGTATCATCGGTGGACATACGGGGTTGATATCCTCATACTTATATATACATATATATATACACACAGGAATATGTTTTCATGATGTTTCGGTGTCGATATTTGACACTCAGGTTCCATGAGACTTACAGGATGTGAGGGCCGATCTGTGGATGCGGTGCCTGAGGATTTGGGATTTGATGTGTCAGTGAGAGACACTGGTGTTTTTCCATGCTGATGATTTTGCATCAGATTTTATTGTATCATCCCACACACTCAGGATTATTGTTGTTATGCATTATTTCATGTAGTTGTAGTACCCTGATGATATACCTTTACATGATTGTTGCATATTCACTTATCATACTTATGCTATCGGATTACATGTGATAGATTGATCGTTGTTCGTGCATACTTGCGATTACAGTATGATATTATTTACTATTCATGAGTTGGCAACTCACCCCCGTTGTGCCACAGTGTTTTGCAGGACTTACTCTTAGAGTAGTCGCGGCAGGGCGTCTTATTATCTCTACTTTTGAGGATACCGTTACGTTAGGCAGTGAGGCCTTTGCTTTTAGGTGGGTTTGCGGTTATCTACCTGTGCATTGTATATCTTTTTGTTGGATCTAGTATTCTCCATCTACCGCTGTTTGTATATAACTTAGAGACGACTTGTGAGGATTCAGTGTTGTATTATTTTTGGTGACTTTGGATGTCGTGCTCGTGGGAGTCGGTTTTGTTTTGGGAAAGTTTACTTCTTATTGCAGCCTTTTCTTTGATATTTCTTCGCTTCGGCGTTGTATACATGTTGTGATAATTGTCTCCCCCATTGGGCGTGATTTTGCTCCCATTTGGGATGCTTTATATATTATCTGTGTTGTACCCGTTTTCGGGGCTAATTTTTACAAAGGAGGTGCAGCCGAAATTTTCAAGAAAGAAAACTAGAGTTAGAGATTTTACTTCTGATTTTCCAAATGTAAAAACTATGTTTTTCTCCGTTGATCCAGATTTGGGTGATTTAGATTTCTGGGTTTCGGCTTACTTGAGTTGCGTACGCTTGTAGACGTTACGTAGTTTAAGTGCCGGTTACGGGCCAAATTTTGGATCGTGACACTAAAAGCTACGGATTCCCCAGGGTCCCCCACCGCCGAACACGACGCCACGACCAACCTCTGCTGGAAACATTCGAAAAGAATGTCCACCGAGCGATCCCGCCTGCTCTTTGAGATTAGGCCAAGCTCGTGGGCCGTATACATCTTATCAAACACCTCATTCATCGCCTGCGGGAACAGAGCATTATAAAGACCCAGGGAAGACCTCCATATCGCGTAGATTAACACTTGCAGGAGAGGAGATTGGCGGGGGAGTAGACGCCCGCAGTGGCCCTCCAGATGACCTATCACGGCCTCATGCGCCGTCTCGGAACGATCGAGATCATAGAAATACACATCGTCCTGAGATACGATCTCCCTGATGGTGTATACGCGACCCGTCATCTGGAAGAAAAGAAATGGCTAAGTGAAAGTCAATGTGGGTATTCGAATGTGAGACCATACCTTCGATATTTATAGCCTCAACAAAAATCTTCCAACGGCCGAGATCTTCTCGCGTCGCAGTGCAAATCACGGAATATCGCACTTTCCCGATAAGGCACGGCCACGTGGCATCCGATTACTGGCCGCTTCCCCCCATGCGAGTCAAGGAAGGTTGAGCGACATTCCCAGGAAATCCTTAGAATCAAGAAGGCCCTTGTCAAAAGGCGGCCGAGTAGTCTCCTGCTCGGATCATCTACTGAAGGCAGCTTCCTTCCCGGCCACTCTGCGGGTCCAAGCCCCTAGTCAAGAAGCGACCGAGTAGTTTCCTGCTTGGCTTATCCGTTGAAGGCAGCCTCCTGGCCAAGCACTCTGCGGGTCCAAAGCCCTTGTCAAGTGGTGGCCGAGTAGTCTTCTGCTCAGCTCATCCGCTGAAGGCAGCTTCCTGCCCGGCCACTCTGCGGGTCCAAGCCCCTCTTCAAGAAGTGACCGAGTAGTTTCCTTCTTGGCTTATCCGTTGATGGTAGCCTCCTGCCCGACCACTCTGCAGGTCCAAAGCCCTCGTCAAGAGGGGGCCGAGCAGTCTCCTGCTCGGCTCATCCGCTGAAGGCAGCTTCCTGCCCGGCCACTCTGCAGGTCCAAGCCTCTCGTCAAGAGGCGGCCGAGTAGTTTCCTGCTTGGCTCATTCATTGAAAGCAGCCTCCTGCCTGACTACTCTGCGAATCCAAAACCCTCGTCAAGAGGCGGCCGAGTAGTCTCCTGCTCGTCTCATCCGCTGAAGGCATCTTCCTGCCCAACCACTCTGCGGGTCCAAGCCCTTCGTTAAGAGGCGGCCCAGTAGTTTCCTGCTTGACTTATCCGCTGAAGGCCACTTTCTGCCCGGTCACTCTGCAGGTCCAAAGCCCTCGTCAAGAGGCGGCCGTGTAGTTTTCTGCTCAGCTCATCCGCTGAAGGCAGCTTCCTGCCTCGCCACTCTGCAGATCCAAGGCCCTCGTCAAAAGGTGGCCGAGTAATTTCCTGCTCGGCTCATCCGCTGAAGGCAGCTTCCTTCCCGGCCACTCTGCGGGTCCAAGGCTATCATCAAGAGGCGGCCGAGTAATTTCCTGCTCGGCTCATCCGCTGAAGGCAGCTTCCTGCTCGGCCACTCTGTAGGTCCAAGGCCATCGTCAAGAGGCGGCCGAGTAGTTTCCTTCTCGGCTCATTCGCTGAAGGCAGCTTCCTGCCCGGCTACTCTACGGGTCCAAAACCCTCATCAAGAGGCGGCCGAGTAGTTTCCTCCTCGTCTCATCCGCTGAAGGCAGCTTCCTGCCCAGCCACTCTGCGGATCCAAAACCCTTGTCAAAAGTCGGCCGAGTAGTGTCACGCCCCGCTTCCCAGTATACGGGCAGAGGACGCAACTGGCCGCTACGTATTTACTCTGAAGTAAATACGCTAAGCGTATCTAAGCAATATAAAAATGCACAAGAGACAAAGACAGTAGGTATAACAGAACATCAACTTTATTTATTAACATTCTTTTGTACAATGCATGGAAAAGTAAATACATCTGAATGAAAGCAATGCTTAAACAGTAGCATAACAGAAATGAAAAGTACTGAAATAAAATGTGTACAGTGAATCTAGAGCTCTGGGTCGTAGGCAAGCTGATCCAAGTCCTCGCCGGTAGGCTCGATCTCCTGAGTGTCTAGATCACCTGACAACATTCTAAAGAAGAAAGAGAAGGAATGTCGTCAGCGAAACAATCGCTCAGTAAGTCCTAAAGATAAAGGAGAATATAATAGACAGAGAGAGAAAGTAGCTTTTAAAGTTGTATTATATGGTTAACGCTGTTGTTTGTAGCTTGGTACAGAAGAATGCCAGTATATATGAGAGGAGTCTCTATATGCCAGAGACTAAGTGCAACAGGAGTACAAGGAATCGTTTATGCCACGGTATAACAGCAATAGAAATACAGGTTAGGTGCCTTAAGTCTTGCAGTCTCGTGCCACTTCTAACACCTTCCGTACCAATCTACCCCTTAGAAACCCCGCGATATCTTGATTGTATAGTTTTATTGTATTGTAAATTGTATTGTCTTGTATAGGTGGATGACTTGCCGAAACCATGATATCAGTAAAATGGATTGTAACTGGAGAATCATGTAGATGGAAGTATATCCATGGTTCGGTTCAGTCAATACAGATTGAATATATGGATTCATGGATTCATATTGAATTGTAGTATTGTAGATTGTACTTGAATCATATTCAAATCAGATTATTTATAATGAGACTCAGTCTGAGTCAAAACATTTAGAAAAGAAATTAAAGTCCTAAATTAGGTTTTGACATTATCAGTAACCGCTGCACATGGGCGGCAGAATTTGTGTCTTTTTCAAAGACGATTACCGTGTTGATAACACCGTTTGTTAAGTTGTCTACCTTAAATAGGCAAGCACCCATATCTCCGTCTCCCTGAGGCTCAAGAAACTGGTCCCGCTTAAACCTATATTTACTATAGTCCTTATTGTAATTTATAGAACTTGAGGGGGTTATATGTAAAAATATTTTTGTATAATTTTCAAAATACACCCCAAGTATTTAATTATCGTCTTTAGAGCTGTCATAGATGTGGATTTTATATACGTGACATTTCTAGTGAAAATAACTTAATTTCATAATATATGGTATTTAATTGTAATATTGAACGTGTATGGAATTTCATGGTATTTTCGTGTAAACTGATTCTTGTGATTTAGAAAAGTTGAAATATTTATATTATATCAAAAATAGATATTTTGATAATACATATATATATTTATTTATATAAAATAATTTTAATTTATTATTTTTCTAGAAATCACATTTTTCTTAAGATATTTGTATTTTTAAATCCTTCGAGACCGAATGCTCCTTGCGGAGATCTGAATCTAGCACTACTAAGCCTAGAGATGTACGATAATCCGCACCATGCAAGTCGGGTTTCCCAAAAATGGGTTGTAGCGGCGCTTTGCAAAGATTTATAAAAATACGTAATCTTGTGAAAATGGTTTTTATAAGTTTAAGATAGTTTTATGTAAAACGGTATTTCCCGAATCTATATTTCCCAAAAGGTATTGTGCTATATTGCATATGAGTATTATGAAGAGGTAGGTCATTACCACATGATCTATCTAAAGGTATAGCAAGATTAATGATGTTTTAAAGTCGAAACTAAAGTACATGGTATTTTAGTGAAAATGTACGATAAAAATTGCAATATGAAATATTTTGCTATGAAACTTGTTCAACATATTTTATTAATGATTAATAGTCAAGATGTAAGAGTTTGATATGGTTGTATTTAAGGAAAATCGAACTTTTTAGAGAAAACCGAATCGGAAGTCGGATTAACTCCGCTTCCGTCAGGTTTTAATTTTACAAAGTTTTAGTATGAAATAGAGAAGGAGGGGAGGGACTTACAAGCTTAGAGGTTAGAGATGAGGAAGAGGAGGAAGTAGGATTTGCCGGTGCATCGTTTCGTCGCCGGAAGCTCCTAGAGTCGTCGTCGGAAGTTCGTCGGCGCTTCGCCCTTCGCTTACTCCACTTGTACACAAAAATTCTAGAGAGTTTTCTTGAGAGTTTGGACAGAATTGTGAGTGAGGGAGTGTGTTTAGGTGTGGTATTTATAGGAAGAGATTAGGGTTAGGGTTTGATAGAAAATGTATTAAAATAAATTGCATTAAAATGTTTTAAATTGATTTTATGACTCTCTGTTATTGTGCAGGTGAATTAAAGTATGCAGGGGTTAAAAGAAGCTCAAAAGACCCAAGTTCATAGAAGACTCGACTCGGATTTGGCCGAGTTTGGCCAGCGGCGCCGGCCGAGTCAGCCGCGCTGCCGGCCCGATCCGGCCGAGTCAAGGCGGGTCAGGGGTCCCTGTGTCTCTTGGCTATTTGTCTACCCCCCACCGGGCCAGATTGTTTTATTTGTGACATAGGGTTTTTACGAGTTATGCATGTATAGACCCTTGGACTTCTAAAAAAAATTAAAAGAAAACAATATTAAAAATAATTTGGGGGATGGGATTTGAACTCTGGTGCTTTGGTTCAGCAGTGTAAAGTCTTACCAATGAGCTACAAGCTCCTTCTTGCTATTAAAAAGCAAAACAATTACTTAAAGTACTCACAGGAATGCAAATACTCTAAGTATACATTAACTTTTAAACAAATTTTTGTACACTAAAATTGGAATTGTTACAAGTAGTTTCTTGCTTGGCCCTTTCAAGGATGAATCAGGGGGCGCCAACCTATCTATACTTGGCGTTCGCTCGTTTGTACGAGGCACTCGATCATCACCTCGACTCCGGGGTGAGGGAGGACGCCGGTTTACCTATACTTGGCGTTCGCTCGATTCATACGCGGTGCTCGATCGTCACTTCGACTCCGAGGTGAGGGTGGACACCGGTCTACCTATACTTGGCGTTCGCTCGATTTATACGCGGCGCTCAATCGTCACCTCGGCCCCGGGGTGAGGGTGGACGTCGGTCTACCTATACTTGGCGTTCGCTAGTTCGTACGCTGCGCTCGTTCGTCACCTCGGCTCCGGGGTGAGGGAGGACGCCGGTCTATCTATACTTGGCGTTCGCTCGATTCATATGCGGTGCTCAATCGTCACCTCGACTCCGGGGTGAGGGAGGACGCCAGTCTATCTATACTTGGTGTTCGCTCGTTCGTACACGGCGCTTGATCGTTACCTCGGCTCCGGGATGAGGGAGGATGCCAGTTTACCTATATTTGGCGTTCGCTCGATTCATACATGGCGCTCGATCGTCACTTTGACTCCGGGGTGAGGGAGGACGCCGGCCTACCTATACTTGGCATTCGCTTGATTCATACTCGGCGCTTGATAAACACCTCGACTCCAGAGGAAGGAGTACGCCGATCTACCTATACTTGGCTTTCTCTCGCTCTTATGTCGCGTTCGCTCAACACTCGACTTTACATATACTGGACATTCGCGAGACACCGACTTATCTACACTTGCAAAAATAGAAACACTTCATAGGCGAGCTAAAAACTCTTTATTTATATTCAATGCTATATACAAGGTACTATAGGCTCCCAAGCCTTACAAAATGCCCAGAAGGTTACAAAATTTAATAGCCAAAACGGGGGTAGCTCAAACTGCCTTCTCGGCCGCCACTTCTCCTTGTTCAGTGCTTCCGTCAGGGGCTACGATGGCGACCTCTGGCTCGGTGCTTCCGCCCGCTACTTCGCCTCCCCCAACCAGCTCAACGCCGCCCCCCTGTGGCGCTTCCTCGGCAAGGGGATACTTTTCCCGTAGCTCCTGGCCGTCAAACCCGGGCATGGCTTCCTTGACGGCATCGAGGGCGTTGTGCCACCCGACAGCCGCTGAGTCGGCGAGGTCGATATAGAATTGATCAGAAACCTTGTACTCCTCCACGGCTCTTTCTGCTCTGCTCTCTGCAAGTTTCGCTGCCTCGTAGGACGTCCGGGCATCCCTTTTGAACGAGTCCCTCTGCCTTTTCATGACATCGAAGAGCCCGTTGACCTCCTCCATCTGGGCCTGGATAGCTCAGTTAAAGTCGGTCAGGAGCCGGTGGGACTCCTTCAGTTCAGCAACCGTCAGGCCCTCCGCGACCAACCTCGAGTCGAGCAGGGCCGCCTTTTCTTCCGCCTGTTACAGTTGGGCGAGGAGCTCCTCCTCTCGCAAGGATGATTCGCCCGCCTTCTTCATCGCAGGGGCCACCTCCTCGGACTCCATGGCTGCGAGGAGGGCGCAATGCTGGAGGACCTAAGGAAAACGGGAATCATATTATGAGCTAAAACAGAGTAAAAAACACTTGGAGAAATTTTTGGAGAGTTACCGAACTGAACGGCCTCCTGAGCTATCACCGCCACTTGGGCCTTCATGGTGCCTCGGAGAATCTTGGCCCCCGCCGCCTTCTCTATGTCCGCCAGTAAACCGTTGGCTACAGAAAGCCCCGAGAGCACCTCGATGCAGAAGTCGTCCTCCTGCACCAGAATCCCGGCCGGGGGTGGCCGAGAACCACCCTCTTCTGCCTCTTGAGAGGAGATTCTGCAGAGGGCGGCACCTCCGTCCTAGCCCGGAGCGTCGGATCCCGCGCGTGCTTCTGCCCTCCCCCATGGCGTTCCTTCGGAACAGGGATGCTGCAGAAACCCTAGCCGAAGGTGCTTGCCGAGGAGCTGTGCCTATAGCGGATCGGGACAAGCATGCGCCACCGCCCTTCCTCCCCTGAGCCTTGGCGGCCATGCCAGCCATAATCTTCGAGCGATCCATCGGCTCTGCGAGATACACATAAGACAAAGATCAACGACAAAAAACAGCAAAATTTTTGTCATGCCCCGCTTCCCAGAGTATGCTAAATTGGGCACGTGACATAACCAACCATGCTACCTGTAGGTAGGAAGTATCCATCCACAGTCACATTACGGCTGTAGAGATATCAAGAACAACTATAACTATTTAATACATGTCCATAAGCCAAGATAACATGAGTCAAGAATAATAAAAGTGCGGAAGCAAAAGATCCAATACAAATAACCGAAATGTATGTCCCATAATACGGGCTCACATCAGGAATAAAATGCAGGAAATGAAAGAACTAACTAATACAGAAACCTCACTGCTCAGCCTGCTGGCTGAAGTACTCCTGCTCGGACTGCAGCAAAGGTACGGAATCTGGGCCATGCAAAACCCAGACGTCAGCGCGTCATATCATCAAGTGATAAAATATAAACAGGGTAACAGGCAATGCAAATATAAACATGAATGAAAAGCAGGTGTAACAGTAATATAAATGAGGGCAATGAAGGGTAGTGTGCAGTGAGTAAACTAAACTGTTCTATTGGGTTTTCTATTCTAAAGTCTTTGAAATCAATTTGATGAATCATCGATGTAACTCAATAGTATCCCGTGCATGCCCGGGACCACGGTCTACAGACTCTCGGGCTGAAACCGAGACGTGCCGCTAGACACTAACAAGAAAGGAGTACAGACCAACGATGTCAGCAGCATCGTCACGAGGCGGGCCTAGCCTCTAAAACTGATCAGTAAAAGCAAGCAACTGTCGAGTTACAAGTCAGGATTTCATCATTGATTTCCCCATACCCCCAAGCTATGTATGTCAAGTCAGGTATTCAGTAATCAAGAACTAATGCCAACACCGGATCAGGTAAGAGCAGGTTTGTCTGGATAAACAACAGGGACGGTCCGTGAGGACAACATGTCAGGTTTGTTGGCATTAGACACAAGATCAGGTAACGGGTCAAGCCATGGTACATCAGGTCAAGTCAAGTAGTGTACGGTACCATGTCGGGTCAATCAATATGTGTGTAGCAAGTCAGGCCAGGGTGTAAAAGATAACATGTGGGTACTCATAAACAGCTAGCATAATCATGGTTATAAATAATCAAGCATGGTTATCAACAATACAATCTAAGCAATAAGTTAAGCAATCAAGCAGATTTAATTAATTGGATGTACAGTTATCAGTTGTGATTAAACCGGTTAAAGTTGCATATGGATGTCCGATAGGTTAAGACTGGATAAAAGGGGTATCATAGCTATAACAAATGCGATCATGTGGTCTATCGCATACAGGTAATTACCAGGTATAAATAATTAGATGCCAAATTAAGTTTCAAGTTCGGGATCATAAAATGTGTAACGGAACTTTATACGGTTAACTTGAAATCCAATTCTTTCGATTCTATTTAGTGATTTAACAGGAAATAAATAATATAGCATACGAATGGTTTAAAATAGCATGTAGCAAGTTTCACTTGCCTCGACGGGTTGCGGAACGGAAAACGGGACGTTACGTGTTGGCGGGGAAAATCGCGACGCGCGCACGGTTCACGGAAAGAGCCCAAACGACAAACAGTAGAGTCACACGGATCAGAGGTTCTTGCTGAGTCGTCGGGAAACGTCGCCGGCACGGTCGGATTCCGGCCACCAAAGAAAACAGTAAACCCAGTGAAAATTAAAGATGCTACAGGAAATGCATGGACTGGAAACAAAGCAAAGCGACAGAGATCGAAGGATATTGAGGAAGGAACTTACCCACTGGATTGTAGAGGGATGGCTGCGTCGTCGGCGCGTCGTCGACGGAGTTCCGACGATCTATAGAGGATTCAAATATTTAACAGAGAAGGAAAACTTAAAATGAAAAGAAGAGAAAGAAGAAGAAGAGGAAGGTTGCTTACGGGGTTTGGAAGACGGCTGAGGATGCCAAGGTGGGAAGTCGTCGGTACGGGATCGCTGGCGAGATCAACGGCAAGGTGACAAGGTTCACGTCGCAGGGATGGCTCGGGCTAGGGTTTCTGCTAGGGTTGCAGGGTTAGGTGCTCGGGGAAAGAGCAGAGGGAAAGAACAAAGGGAGAGGGAGATGGTGACGACGAGAAGGGGGAGTCGGCGGCGATGGAAGGCAATGCTGGGTTCCTGGTCGCAGTGGGTTTCTGGGTTTAGTGGGCCCGCTAGAGGGAGGAAGAAAGAGAAGAGGTGATGGAGTTGAGGGTGACGAGAAGGATGCTGGAGTTGTCGACGAGGAGAGAGGGGACGAGGGAACAGTAGGGTTAGGGTTTCTTCATGGGTTTCTCGTAGCGAGGTTTTTAAAAGAAGAAGAAGAAGAAGAAGAAAGAGGAGGAGGAGGCGCCCAAGGGAGGTAACCATAAGGGACGCGCGGTGACGAGATTCGAGGAACATACAGTATTCGCGAGAGCTGTGAGAAAGGGTGCGAGAGGAGAGAGAAAGAAGGAGGGGGGAGAGAGGGAGAGAGAGAAAGAGGAAGGGAAAGGAGAGAGGGATATTCATGGGCCCGGCTCAATGAAGGGGAGTAGTGATTGGCTCTCAGAAGATTTCAAGAGATTCGAGGAGAAGGAATAAAGATTTAGTGAGAAAGAAACATGTGGGGGCCCAGTGAAAAAGAATTTGATTGGCTGGGAAAAATTAAAAGGATTTGTTTTGGAAGAATGTTGTAAAATATTTTCTGAAGATACTTCGTTGTGGGCAAAATTCTTCTGAGCTATAGAAAATATCTTTTAACTGATTTAATGAAATTTTAAAAAAAGGATTTGGCGGAAATACAAAGTATTTCAGAATTGCGCCCGGATCGAGTCCTAAAATTTGAATTTGAAATATGAAATTTATTAGCAGGTTCCAAAAATTAAAATGAAGTATTTTGTAAATAAAAAGCATACCCCCAAGAACGGACGCACGCGCGTGCGCGTAGACATCCAAACGCGCCCGTTTCACTGAAAGGGACGAGAACACGATGCAAGGACGCTACCACAGGGTTAGGGGTATCGATCAGGCCATGACAAGTATTTTTAATTTAATTTTAGATGACTTAAACTGTTATATGCAGAATACGACGTGTCGGTGTAAACTATAACTGGCAACAGTCAAGCAAGATAAATGAAATAAATACTACACACCACACATAAGGTAACTGAAATTTATAGAATTTGACTCGGTTGTTACATTATACCCAACTACAAAAAGAATTTCGTCCTCGAAATTCCAAGAATACAAAAGATAGACGAAAATCAAACTACAAGAAAAGATGAGGAAACTTCTGCCGGATTTCATCTTCCCGTTCCCAAGTGGACTCTCCATGTGAGCGATTACCCCAAGAAATAAGTATAAGAGGGATAACCTTGTTCTTAAGAACCTTTTCCCTTCGATCCACAATTTCAACCGGTCGCTCCTCAAAAGTCAAATCTTCTCGTACCGTCAGCTCCGAATGATCCAATACATGCGTTTCATCCCGAACATACTTACGGAGTTGTGATACGTGAAACACATCATGAACATTTGCCAAGGATTGCGGCAACGCCAAACGGTACGCTACCTCACCAACACGCTTCAAGATTTCAAAGGGCCCAACAAATCGAGAACTGAGCTTTCCTCGACTTCCAAAACGAATCACCCCTCTAGTCGGTGATATCTTCAAGAATACCAAATCACCTAAGGCAAACTCTAGAGGTCTTCTCAACGTATCTGCCCAACTCTTCTGTCGGTCTTGTGCTGCCTTCATATGATTCCGGATAGCATTAACCTTCTCAACAGTCTGCACAACCAAATATGGTCCTAACAATCTTCGTTCACCGACATCGTCCTAACAAACAGGTGAACGACACTTGCGACCATAAAAAGCTTCGAATGGAGCCATCCGAATAGTTGCCTGGAAACTGTTGTTGTAAGAAAACTTCACTAAATGTAGATGATCCTCCCAAGAACCCTTGAAGTCCAACATGCATGCTCTCAACATATCCTCAAGAGTTTGAATCGTTCTTTCCTACTGGCCATCAGTTTGAGGATGATAAGCTGTGCTAAACTTCAATCGAGTCCCCAAACTTTCCTGTAAGCTCCGCCAAAAGTGTGATAAGAACCGAGTGTCACGATTGGACACGATACTTACCGGTACTCCATGCAATCTTACAATCTCCTGCATGTACCGCTCCGCCAAAGTCTCTGTTGATTGACCAACCCGAAAAAGGATAAAATGAGCTGCCTTGGTCAAGCGATCAACAATTACCCATACTGCATTGTTGCCTTTCGGACTCCGCGGTAGAGCTGTCACGAAGTCCATGGTTATATGTTCCCACTTCCACTGAGGAATCGGAAGTGGTTGCAATAAACCAGCAACCCTTTGATGTTCAGCCTTAACTTGCTGACACACCAAACACTTTGCCACAAAGCGAGCAATCTCTCGTTTCATGCCTTCCCACCAGAAATGCTGTCGTAAGTTTCGGTACATCTTCGTGCCTCCTGGATGTACAGAATAAGCTGAATTGTGTGTCTCCTTCATAAGCTCTTCGCGAATATCTCCCTTTGGCACACACAAACGGCTACCATATCTCAACGAACCATCTTCAAGTATCAGTAAATCTGTTCGTAGTCCGGCTTCAACCTGTTCTCGAAACTTTTGCAATCTAGGATCCTGTGATTGCGCTGCTTTAATATTCTCGATCAACGACGAATGTACTTGCAGCTGCATCAACTGTCCCGAAGAATGCGGTAGCACAACCTCCAAATCAAATCTTCGAAATTCTTCAATGAGTTCCTTCTGCGTAGTCAATATCTGAATTGCCGGTATCCGACTGAGCGCATCCGGTACGACATTAACCTTCCCCGGATGGTACTTAAGATCAAGATCGTAATCAGCCATCAGCTCTAACCATCTACGCTGCCTCATATTAAGCTCTTTCTGCGTGAACACATACTTCAAACTCTTATGATCCGTGAAAACTTCGACCCTTTCGCCCAAAAGGTAGTGCCTCCAAATCTTCAAAGCGAAAATCACAGCCGCAAGCTCCAAGTCGTGAGTTGGGTAATTCTTCTCATGGGTCTTCAACTGTCTTGATGCGTACGCTACAACCTTCCCATGCTGCATCAAAACACATCCCAATCCTTTTCCAGATGCGTCGCTGTGAATCACCAATCCTCCGGAACTGTCTGGCACGGTCAGAATAGGAGCGGTTATCAATCTCTGCTTCAACATCTCAAAAGCTGACGCACAACTATCCATCCACACAAAAGGTACTTCCTTGCGCGTAAGCTTGGTCAACGGCTCTGCCAGACGAGCAAAGTTCTCCACGAATCTTCTGTAATACCCGGCGAGTCCAAGAAAACTTTTTATCTCCGCAACATTCTTTGGAATCGGCCAATCTCGAACTGCAGCAATCTTTTCTGGATCGACGGCGATTCCATCGCCAGACACGACATGCCCCAGAAACTTTACTTCTTCCAGCCAAAACTCGCACTTGCCCATCTTTGCATATAACTTCTCCTGTCTCAACGTCTGCAATGCGATCTTCAAATGTTCCGCATGCTCTTCAAAACTCTTCGAATAGACCAGGATATCGTCAATGAACACTACAATAAACTGGTCCAAGAATGGTGAAAAGATTCGGTTCATCAAGTCCATGAATATTGCCGGTGCATTCGTAACTCCGAAGGGCATTACTAAGTACTCGTAATGTCCATACCGAGTTCGGAACGCCGTCTTGCAAATATCTTCTGCTTTCACTCAGACCTGATGATATCCGGATCGCAAATCCAGCTTCGAGAATACCCTCGCGCCACTAAGCTGCTCAAAAAGTTCGCCAATGCGAGGGATCGGGTACTTATTCTTAATAGTCACCCGGTTTAACTCTCGATAGTCGATGCACATCCTTCCCGTGCCATCTTTCTTCTTAACTAGAAGAACTGGAGCTCCCCAAGACGAGTTACTGCTTCGAATCCAACCCTTCTCAAGCAATTCAGCAACCTGTTTCTTGACTTCTTCCAACTCCACTGGTGCCATTGGATAATACGCTTTAGATACTGACGCTGCACCAGGAATAAGATCAATTGCGAACTCCACGTCTCGCTTCGGCGGTAATCCCGATATATCTTCAAACACATCCATAAAATCACGAACGACAGCTGGCCCTTCACTTTCATCAACCTCCATCGATGCAAGAATATTAGTTGTCGGCCTAGCCCTAAACTCGACTGGCCCGACAGAACTGCTTCCTCCAGTGAAGGTAAACTCGGGATGTCCGGGAATCTGAAAAATCACTTTCTTTGCCCTACAATCAATGTGAGCGTGGAAAGTGCCAAGAAAATCCATTCCCAAGACGACTTCGTAGCCGCCCGTATCAATCACTAAGAAAGCTGCAAAAAGCTCCCGTCCGCAAACAACAACTGTACAATCTTTATATTCCCTACTAGATATGATTTTCCCATTCCCAGTGTGTATGTCCCAGAAACTAGACAGGATCGTGCAAGTAATCGAGTATGTAGTTATAAACTTGGATGACATAAAACAATGGGATGCACCAGAATCAAATAACGCTAATGCGGGAAAACCATGAACGAGTAGAATACCTGAAACGACTTCTCCCGAAGCCTTAGCTTCCTCAGCTGTCATGGTAAAAGCTCGAGCCTGATTAGGTCCTTGAGTCAGCTGATTCTGTCCCTGAAATGGTTTCTGCGGAGGCTTCTGAATATCATCCCTTGTGCGTAACTTCGACGGACAAGAACTAACAGTATGATCCGCCGATCCACAAACCAGACAAAGTCCCTGCATCCTGCGACATTCCTTTTGCAAATGTCCGGGTAAGTGATAATAGCTGCAAACCACGCGCTTCCTCTGATCAATGACAGCAGGCTTCTTCATCGGTGTTACACCACGACGGTCCACTGGAATACCTCTGCGTCCATGAGCTCGGTTTGGTACAAATGCCGGCTTCCTTACTGCAACTGCTGTCTGTTGTAAACTCCCAGTCTTCCCAGATAGGCTCTGTTGTTCTCGGGCTGCTGTAAGAACCTGTGAGAAAGTGGTCAAACCCAGGGAGACAATCTGCCTCAGGATGTCCACATCCAAGCTGCGCATGAACCTCCTTTCCCTGTCTGCATCGTTGGCAACTAAAGGTCCAGCGAATCTACTGAGCCGTGTCCACTCAGCTGCATGCACATCTATGGGTGCACCATTCTGCTTCAGACTGATAACTTCTCTTCCATTTCCTCCCGTGCAGTCCATGGGAAGAACTTCTCCAGGAAACTCGTCGAAAAATCCGCCCACTTGATCGGCTTGGGCAAGCGGGTCTCCTCCACAAGCCACTACTCACGGGCGTAGTCCACTAACTGAATCCGCACCACATCCACTCTTTTATCATCTGGAATCTGTGCCGCAATAAGTAAGTTCTCCGTGTCAACTAGCCACTGCTCCGCTGGCAACGGCTCCTCCAAACCGGTAAAGACAGACGGACCCAAACGCCTGAAATCTGCTACGGTCCCCACTCGATCAACTGGCTTAGCTCTAACATTGTTCGTGGACAGCTGAACGGTCCGTAAACCTTCCTGAAACGATTCAGCTTGCTGCTGGATCAGCTCGGTCTGCCTCTTTTGATTCTCCAGTATTCCCCGTATCACTCCAAGCATGGCGGCTTCGTCAACACGCCTTTGGTACGTCTTCAGATTCTTGTCTGCCATACTCCTGAAATCAAAACACCCAAAGATCAGCATGATAATAGATTCAAAATGTAGATCAAGGCTAGAACTCCAAGTTACTTAAATAGAGTACCGCATTGTAACTATGCCGCGGTATCATAGCTACAATTACATAACTCCACCCAAGTCGCCTAAGTCCTAGAGATAACAAGGAATCAGGTTTTCGAGTCGATATGCAAAGGAAGTTTGCACATCGTAAAAGATATAATCAGGAAGAACTTGATTCAAGAACGGTAAAACGGCAAGGTGGCGGAACATGTTTCCTAAACACGGTTATTCTGATTCGTGTATTAGGTACAATACCCAACTACAAAAAGAATCAACCCGACTAACCTATGGCTCTGATACCAAAAGAACCATGTCACGCCCCGCTTCCCAGAGTACGCTAAATTGGGCACGTGACATAGCCAACCATGCTACCTGTGGGTAGGAAGTATCCATCCACAATCACATTACGGCTGTAGAGATATCAAGAACAACTATAACTATCTAATACATGTCCATAAGCCAAGATAACATGAGTCAAGAATAATTAAAGTGCGGAAGCAAAAGATCCAATACAAATAACCGGAATGTATGTCCCATAATGCGGGCTCACATCAGGAATAAAATGCAGGAAATGAAAGAACTAACTAATACAGAAACCTCACTGCTCAGCCTGCTGGCTGAAGTACTCCTGCTCGGACTGCGGCAAAGATACGGAATATGGGCCATGCAAAACCCAGACGTCAGCGCGTCATATCATCAAGTGATAAAATATAAACAGGGTAACAGGCAATTCAAATATAAACATGAATGAAAAGCAGGTGTAACAGTAATATAAATCAGGGCAGTGAAAGGTAGTGTGCAGTGAGTAAACTAAACTGTTCTATTGGGTTTTCTATTCTAAAGTCTTTGAAATCAATTTGATGAATCATCGATGTAACTCAATAGTATCCCGTGCATGCCCGGGACCACGATCTACAGACTCTCGAGCTGAAACCGAGACGTGCCGCTAGACGCTAACAGGAAAGGAGTACAGACCAACGATGTCAGCAGCATCGTCACGAGGCGGGCCTAGCCTCTAAAACTGATCAGTAAAAGCAAGCAACTGTCGAGTTACAAGTCAGGATTTTATCATTGATTTCCCCATACCCCCAAGCTATGTATGTCAAATCAGGTATTCAGTAATCAAGAACTAATGCCAACACCGGATCAGGTAAGAGCAGGTTTGTCTGGATAGACAACAGGGACGGTCCGTGAGGACAACATGTCAGGTTTGTTGGCATTAGACACAAGATCAGGTAACGGGTCAAGCCATGGTACATCAGGTCAAATCAAGTAGTGTACGGTACTATGTCGGGTCAATCAATATGTGTGTAGCAAGTCAGGCCAGGGTGTAAAAAATAATATATGGGTACTCATAAACAGCTAGCATAATCATGGTTATAAATAATCAAGCATGGTTATCAACAATACAATCTAAGCAATAAGTTAAGCAATAAAGCAGATTTAATTAATTGGCTGTACAGTTATCAGTTGTGATTAAACCGGTTAAAGTTGCACATGGATGTCCGATAGGTTAAGACTGGATAAAAGGGGTATCATGGCTATAACAAATGCGATCATGTGGTCTATCACATACAGGTAATTACCAGGTATAAATAATTAGATGCCAAATTAAGTTTCAAGTTCGGGATCATAAAATGTGTAACGGAACTTTATACGGTTAACTTGAAATCCAATTCTTTCGATTCTATTTAGAGATTTAACAGGAAATAAATAATATAGCATACGAATGGTTTAAAATAGCATGTAGCAAGTTTCACTTGCCTCGACGGGTTGCGGAACGGAAAACGGGACGTTACGCGTCGGCGGGGAAAAATCGCGACGCGCGCACGGTTCACGGAAAGAGCCCAAACGACGAACAGTGGAGTCACACGGATCAGAGGTTCTTGCTGAGTCGTCGGGAAACGTCGCCGGCACGGTCGAATTCTGGCCACCAAAGAAAACAGTAAACCCAGTGAACATTAAAGATGCTACAGGAAATGCATGGACTGGAAACAAAGCAAAGCGACAGAGATCGAAGGATATTGAGGAAGGAACTTACCCACTGGATTGTAGAGGGATGGCTGCGTCGTCGGCGCGTCGTCGACGGAGTTCCGGCGATCTACAGAGGATTCAAATATTTAACAGAGAAGGAAAACTTAAAATGAAAAGAAGAGAAAGAAGAAGAAGAGGAAGGTTGCTTACGGGGTTTGGAAGACGGCTGAGGATGCCAAGGTGGGAAGTCGTCGGTACGGGATCGCCGGCGAGATCAACGGCAAGGTGACAAGGTTCACGTTGCAGGGATGGCTCGGGCTAGGGTTTCTGCTAGGGTTGCAGGGTTAGGTGCTCGGGGAAATAGCAGAGGGCAAGAACAAAGGGAGAGGGAGATGGTGACGACGAGAAGGGGGAGTCGGCGGCGATGGAAGGCAATGCTGGGTTCCTAGTCGCAGTGGGTTTCTGGGTTTAGTGGGCCCGCTAGAGGGAGGAAGAAAGAGAAGAGGTGATGGAGTTGAGGGTGACGAGAAGGATGCTGGAGGTGTCGACGAGGAGAGAGGGGACGTGGGAACAGTAGGGTTAGGGTTTCTTCAAGGGCTTCTCGTGGTGAGGTTTTTAAAAGAAGAAGAAGAAGGAGGAGGAGGAGGAGGCGCCCAAGGGAGGTAACCGTAAGCGACGCGCGATGACGAGATTCGAGGAACCTACAGTATTCGCGAGAGCTGTGAGAAAGGGTGCGAGAGGAGAGAGAAAGAGAGAAGGAGAGGGAGAGAGAGAAAGAGGAAGGGAAAGGAGAGAGGGATATTCGTGGGCCAGGCTCAATGAAGGGGAGTAGTGATTGGCTCTCAGAAGATTTCAAGAGATTCGAGGAGAAGGAATAAAGATTTAGTGAGAAAGAAACGTATGGGGGGCCAGTGAAAAAGAATTTGATTGGCTGGGAAAAATTAAAAGGATTTGTTTTGGAAGAATGTTGTAAAATATTTTCTGAAGATACTTCGTTGTGGGCAAAATTCTTCTGAGCCGTAGAAAATATCTTTTAACTGATTTAATGAAATTTAAAAAAAAGGAGTTGGCAGAAATACAAAGTATTTCAGAATTGCGCCCGGGTCGAGTCCCAAAATTTGAATTTGAAATATAAAATTTATTGGCAGGTTCCAAAAATTAAAATGAAGTATTTTGTAAATAAAAAGCATACCCCTAAGAACGGACGCACGCGCGTGCGCGTAGACGTCCAAACACGTCCGTTTCACTGAACGGAACGAGAACACGATGCAAAGACGCTACCACAGGGTTAGGGGTATCGAGCAGGCCATGACAAGTATTTTTAATTTAATTTTAGATGACTTAAATTGTTATATGCAGAATACGACGTGTCGGTGTAAACTATAACTGGCAACAGTCAAGCAAGATAAATAAAATAAATACCACACACCACACATACGGTAACTGAAATTTGTAGAATTGGACTCAGTTGTTACAATTTTGCTAAGTCTAAATAGACCGGCGAAAACCCTAACTTACCCGCAAAGTGAGCGGGACTGAGTCCCGCCCAGCTCAAAGCCTGCTCGGAAAGCAGGATATCGGCCCGCTGGATCGGTTCCCACTGCGACACCACCCTTGTCTCTGGGCATTCGACTGTCTGACCTTAGGACAATCAGCCTTGTGCGACTTGATGGGCACAACCCAATCCTCATCCTCTGGACGCCCGACGAAGACGAATTTCTCCTTCCATTCATGGATGGAAGAAAGGACGACCACTACCCCCGACTCGATCGTCCTACCCTTATATTTTTTGAACGAAAGATACACCCAACTCGGTTTGTCCTTACTAGTACCGGGATGATTTTTATAATAAAGAAAGGAGAGGAGAAGGCTTAAATCAAAAGGGATCCGATCAATTCAACCGGACCAGAAATCAGAGGAGGATTCTCCACGAATTCGGCGCTAGCTAGTTCGGAGCGAGACAGAGACAAT
The DNA here is from genome assembly GCA_030015575.1 of Agapanthus africanus. Classification (NCBI taxonomy): domain Eukaryota; kingdom Viridiplantae; phylum Streptophyta; class Magnoliopsida; order Asparagales; family Amaryllidaceae; genus Agapanthus; species Agapanthus africanus. The sequence goes on from CM057343.1 coordinate 28,568,380, forward strand.
GGAGCACAACACAAATTTCATGCGAGAAAGGCAGACGCATCTATGCCCTAAACGCTTGCCCGCTCGCCCTCCCTGGTCAGACGGAGTGAATAGCCAGGGGGAATATAAAAACGAGTCCGGATATCGGAAATCTCATTCAAACGGTTCAAAACTGAAGGCACATCATGGGTATTCCCGATGCGCGCCTTGGGTGCCCTTTTCGCCCCCCGACGACGAAGGACAAAGGCATCGTTCCCCCTGGGAGGCGAGCCCGACCCAGAAGATGAAGATGAAGATGAAGAGGAAGAAGAACTCTCTCGGCTATTGGAAGCCGAGGAGAAAGAGGACCCGCTGGGCTCAGATTCGAAAGCTGAAGCTTCATCTCCCGACTCAACCTTAACTACATCAATAGATACTTCGGAGGAAGACATCTAACCTGATTCAAGAAAGGATGACTGAGGAAAGTTTCTTAGCTGAAGTTTCGACCTAAGCAGATGTACGCCGGGCAATCTTCAAACGACTAGGGCGATGTATCGGCCATGGGATGACCCCCTATTTATACACTCAGTAAGAGGGTATCCAACGGTCCAAATCTGTTCCTGCCGAAACGAAGCATCGCACTTAACGGCCACCAGGACTCTGCGTGGCGACCGGCCCTTGGATACATCCCACCACGCCAGGATTCGGATGACAACCCCTCACGTCCAGCCACCCAGTGGCGGACACGTGACATGTAACCCAACTGACCGAGTGAGCGAAACGACGCCCCCTTTTAAAGCGCAATCATTTCGTTGATCGGCTGACGTCACCAAAGATACACGCGAGAATTGAGGCGCTTCGTGAGCCGCCATTTGGATCCAAGGATCCCATAGGGGTAGCGGCCAAACGTCGAATCTTCCTCGGACAACCCATTGCAGGGAAATTTTAGGCTGAATCGTTAAAAACCGGCCTTACCATTCTCGACCCGACCCATAAATAGGTCAGGGCGAGAGTGGGGGGCTAATGATAAGGCACATAAACGGGAATTTTCCAGATTACGACACGTAGCAGATGACGTGTCGTCCGCATAAGCCCACTAGATTCCTGGAGGCCACGGAGGTGGACAAAGGGGACTTTCCTCGGCACCTCATCTCCAAGGTTGCATCCGACCTTTCGGAGACCTCCCCGGAGAACCTTCCCTATGCGCCTAACGACCAGCCAACAACTCACCTTCGAACAATCCTGCAGCCGAGCTTTCACGGCCTCCTCGCTCGTCTCCGAGCTACCCACCGAGCTGAGCTTCCTTGGCTTTCCTGTTCAACCGAGAGCACAAAGCCCAAGCGCTCCCGTAACGGCTCCGTATATCTCGCCAAAATGAGATCTCTGCCGCTTCACGTCCCGCGTCTCGCGCTGGCGCGTCTTTCCATTAACGAGCGTATCCCGCGATTAATGGACGTGCCCCGCCTTCAACGCGAACGTAACGGAAGACGAGAATCTCGCGCCGGTTCGCTTCATGCAATCGCCATATAATCCTTCTCTACCAGACAACTCAGGTAACCGGAACTCATTCCAATACGCCTCTACCCTGCCATTATTTCTCGGTACTTACTTGACGTCGGAAGGTCCTACGATGGTTACTCATCCCAGGACTTCCCTTGCAGGTAGCTCGGCGTCCTCGGACAACCCATTGATATCCACACATTCAACCCTCACACCAAATCTCAACCGTTCAGAACCGTTTGCAGCAAGATCTACGGGGGACAACATCTAAGGGAGATTTGGACCTCCGTCACAGTCCGATTCCAGAGTCAACGGTCTTTTTTCATGTTTCATATTATTTTTAAATTGTTGAAAGTTTTGGTGTCTGTTTTCGAATCATATTTAAATGAAATATAGTAAAAGATTCTTAATTTTTAGGAATAAACTATATTTCACTAATTTAGGGTCACGTTTGGAAGAATAGGTTGTTGTAATTCTTTGAAAATTTTATTGTTATTTGAAATTTTGATGGTATTGATTTTCTCTTTAGATTGGAGCCCCTCGAGTCTTATGGAGATGAATTAAATTTCACGTTTAACGTATCTCTAATATTAAGATAAACTATAGGAAAATATCATGAGCTGCACATTATTTAGTTGGAGTTTTCAAAATGCATCTTGGAATCTGTGTGGTTCTTAATGACAAAAAAATATCGGGCCTGCCACTAATGCTCTGGGATCATATGCCTCTTCAATTATATCAAAACTTTTAGATTATGGTACAGATTGAGAGGCTATGTTTATTCGTCCTATAAAAACCAAATATAAATCACTTTATTTTTAGGGTTCATTGTATCTTTTCGATTTTGGAAATAAAATATATTTTTCACAAGGCATTATGATCCGATGTCAGCTGTTATTTTACAGCTTCATGTCCTTTCGCTTTTCTGCCGGGTGCCTTGCACCTGATAGACTGACATCTCTGCCAATTTAATGGAAAGAGGAGGAGGGTTACTATTTTGAAATTTCTTGGACTTGATCAACCCACTTGAAATTATAATAGGTTTGTCACCTCGTCATCTGACTGAATTAAAATGATTTAATTTTGAATTACGCAACTTAAAAATTTAAATTAATTATAACCACCCACGTACTATGCGTCTAAAAGAACTATCCGTAAATAATAACAAACTGTGATTTCATAATCCCACAAATTGCTAATAATGAATAATTTGCCAATTTAAGTGCCAACAGGACTTCTTTTAAATCATGGGCCTTCTTCCCTCAACATTTATTTGGATAGAGGATCGTAATTATTCATATCTCCGTTTCCGAATCCGAAAATTACCGGATAAGGATACTTAATGGCAACATTATAGATATCCCGGATTCGGATTCAAATACGAATAATCGTATAAAAATCGGATTTGAATTCAGGTACCCTGAATAAATTCCTACCATACCCATCATCTAGCGATAAACCTAAATATCTTCTTGTTCCCGACTTTGACTGAATCCGTCGATCGAATCGGTCATCCTGAAACGTCAAATGAAAATAGATGGCGATCACAAAAACGGTGATTCTTGAACAAGGTAGATTTCGATAATTTAGAATGCTTGTTAGTAATCAATATTCAAAAACAATGCATTTTATCCGGCTCAGCCAACTAGATTTCCTTTTAGAAAAAGATACAGAAAACTTTTAGTATTGTATTTTAAATTCTAATAATAAAAGTTTTTGGTTTAATCTGTGGATACCAATAACTTTGTTAGACGATTGATATATATACACTAATTGAAGGTTTAAATCGAGAGATACCTTTTTTTATGTATAATATTTGTCACGAGAGAGAAGTGGTTGAAGCCAATATATACAAACTAGTGGGGGGCTGTTAGTAGTTTGAATCTATTGGTGGCATTTGTATGTGGGAAATAGTCCCACATCGGATGGAGAGACGAGTGCCCAAGTCTTTATAATAATTCCCAATATTTAAACAATATATCGAATAAAGTGGGTAATGAGCCATGTGGGCCTAATTTCTAGCAGTTTTTTTATAACATTTATTTATTATTGTCTTTGATGAGGCACTTGTGCACAGTTTTGGCATCTTCTTGAGCACTTCTCTATAAATTAAGTCCTTCTCTTCACAGTTTTGGCATCTTTATAAATTAAGTCTAGAGGGCAATATCATCTTTCGGAAAGTGTATCATACACGCCTCAAACCTTTTAATCTTGTCTTAACCAAACTAAAACTTCAACATTTTGTAAGCGTGAAAAGAAAATAGAAACACTTGGATCTCTTCGCTTTCTCCTCTATGATGTCTCTCAATACCTGAACCTTTTCAACTCCAAGACTTAAATCATTTATCTTGGTCTTCTCTCTCTTCATCATCATCGAAGTCGACTCCACGTAAAAATAAAACCCTAAAATTTTTATTAGCTACAATTAGAACTCATGACTTTTTCTTCACATCTATCGTCATATTATCCGTATCTGAGTTCATCGGATATTGTTTATACAATATCCGATCCGTATCCATATCCATTTCGCTGATATGGACAATAGTTTTTGTTTCCGACAAATATTCCTATTATCGGTTTACATTCTTAGTTCTAGAAGCTGTCAAAGAAAGTATATCAAAAAGATGTTAGGGCACGCAATCATTTGGAGGATTGAGGGATTCTAAAACTTGTATATATTTTCTTGGGGATGCATTTATTCTTTACTTGTACATATTCATGTGTTGTAACCGTTTGGGACCAGTATTTACAAAGGAAACTCTGCCGAAATTTTCGGGAAAACTTGATATTTTAAAATGTTTTAATGTGACTTTATTTTTCTAAAATCACTTTTTAGTTAAGTTTTTCCTTCACTTTACTTCTTTAACTGGTTTAGATTTCTGGGTTTTGGCTTACTTAGATTATATTACACCTTTAGACGTTTCGTAATTTAAGTGCCAGTCACATTCCGTACCTTTGGGTCGTGACAAAGTTGATATCAGAGCGATATGTTTTACCTTTCTGAGTGTTGGATGACTCTTGATAGATGAAGTAGGTGATTTAAGTAGAGTGACGTAGCGTGTGTATATTCCGCAGCATACTTACGATACGGTACTCCGCCTAAGTGACCTTAGAATATATGATTGCTTGTATCCCCTTTCTTGATTCCATATGTCCTCTTTTTTCTATCGCAATGTTCCTATGAATCCTATTTCTTGTTCCAGCCACTATGCCGTCGAAGACTACGAGGGCCAGAAGGCTGCCGCCAGGGATGAGATTAGAGCAGGCTCGTTTGAGACGAGGACCGATCAGGACGGTACGCCTACCCCACAGGGGCAGATTGACCGGCCTTTTCCAAGCCGGATAGTTAGGCTGGAGTCGAGTATTCAGGACTTACGACAGATGGTTGGATTGTTAGTTGAGGCTAGCCGAGCTCCAAGAGCCGATGACCCTCCTACTGCGGGGACTGTGATTGTACCTGCTGCTCAGGCAGCTGTTTCTGTTGTTACCGAGATTATTTCCGTATCCTTACAGGAGTTTTTGAGGCTGAGGCCTCCAGTTTTTACTGGCACAGATGCAGTGGAGGATTCGTAGACAATCCTCGACAGGATGGCTAGGATTTTTCGTTCACGGAGATGTTCTGATGAGAAATGGGTTGAGCTTACGAGTTTTTGTCTAGAAGGTCTTGCTCAGACGTGGTGCGAGTCAGTCGAGAGAGGCCGAGCTGCAGGTCTACCTCCTATGACTTGTGATGAGTTCACAGATGTATTTCTTGCTCGTTTCCTTTCGGAGAGCATTCGAAATGCCCTAGCTCGTAGTTTCAAGTCTTTGCGCAAGACTTCAGGGATGACAGTGTTCGAGTACGACATTCAGTTTACTTAGTGGTCCGATATGCTCCTTACCTGGTGGACACTGAAGAGAAACGCATAAAGAGGGTCGTGCAGGGGTTAGACACGCAGTTATTTCTTTCTATTGGTGCCCAACCTTTTGACACTTACGTCGCTGCTATGGACGCGGCCTTACTGTTAGAGGAGCGCATTTTTAAGAATTCGGTCATTTCTGGACCGAAGCGGATTTATACTGGTATGCCGGCTCAGAGGTGGTTAGGTAGACGCTATGACGGGTTCTTTCCAGGAGTCGGTGGTGGCAGAGGTAGAGGACAACCGGCTAGTGGGGGACAGGCCGAGTGTTCGCTTTGACTCCTCTGGATGCGCAGGTATCCAACGCCGTTGTGACAAGTATTCTTTCGGTGTTTTCTTCCGATGCGTATTTCTTTCTGGTGTTGTTGAAATGGTATCCACGTATTTTGTATCGAAGTTTAACCGATAGTAGTCCTTGCTAAATCAGCCGCTTATTGTGATTTCTTCCGTAGGCTAATCTTTTGTCGCTCGAAATGTTTTTGTTCGTGTTTGTTTTGTTTGTATCGGAGATAGGGATTCTTCTGTCAATTTGATTCTTCTAGATATGTTAGACCTTGACGTTCTTGTGAGTATGGATTGGTTAGCCACGTGTTATGCATTCGTGGATTGCCGCGAGAAGGCTATCGGATTTAGTTTTTTCCGGGTGAGCCAGTTCTTGTTATTCAGGGAGACCGTAGCGCCACCCTTCCCAATTTGATTTCTTCTCTTCGCGCTAGTCAGTTATTGAGGAAAAGTTGTCAGGGATTCTTAGCGTATGTTCGACATGTTGGAGCCGCAGTGGTCCCGTTGGACCAGGTCCCGATTGTGAGGGAATTTCATGATGTCTTTCCTGACAAGTTGCTTAGTTTGTCGCCAGAGTGCGATATTGAGTTCTGCTTTGACTTGATTCCCGGCACGGGGCCTATTTCTATACCGCCTTATCTGATGGCCCTGGCAGAGCTTAAAGAGCTGAAGGATTAGTTCCATGATTTGTTGGACAAAGGGCTTATTCGTCCGAGTGCGTCACCTTGGGGAGCTCCTGTCCTGTTCGTCAAGAGGAAAGACGGTAGTTGCGTTTATGCATCGATTATCGTCGGTTGAATCGGGTTACCGTGCGGAACAAATATCCCTTACCTCACGTCGACGATTTATTTGATTAGCTCTAGGGTGCGGGACATTTCTCGAAGATTGACTTGCGGTCGGTTTACCATCAGTTGCGGGTTCGAGATGATGATATTCTGAAGACTACTTTTCACACACGTTACGGGTGTTATGAGTCTTGGTGATGTAGTTCGAGCTCACCAATGCCCCTGCAACGTTTATGGACTTGATGAACCATATATTCAGGTCATTTATTGATCAGTCTATCATCATGTTCATTGAGGACATCCTAGTATACTTTTGGAGCCGAGTGGAGCCTGGGCAGTAATTGAGGATTTCGTTACAGATTTTGAGGGAGTACCAGTTATTCGCTAAATTATCCAGGTGTGTTTTCTAGTTGGATAGTGTTGACTTCTTGGGTCACGAAATTATGAGAGATGGTATACATATGGAACCGAAGAAGATCGAGGCCGTTCAGCATTGGCCCAGACCAGTATCTGTTACTGAGGTCCGCAGCTTTTTGGGTTTGGCCTGATTCTATCGACGTTCGTGTAGGATTTTTCTCGTATAGCTGCACCGTTGACCGAGTTGACCCGGAAGGGAGTTCCTTTTCTATGGACCGAAGCATGCGGGCAGAGCTTTCAGCGGTTGAAGATTCGTTTGACGACTGCACCAGTATTATTTTGCCTTTAGGATCAGGCGGTTTCGTTGTTTATTGCGATGCTTCTCAGCAGTTGAAGAAGCACGAGAAGAATTATCCCCCTTATGACTCAGAGATGGCTACGGTGGTTTTTGCACTCAAGATCTGGAGACACTACTTATACGGCAAGTTGTGCCAGATATTCACAGACCACAAGAGTGTAAAGTATATCTTTCAGCAGCGAGATCTAATTTGAGAAAGTGCCGTTGGATGGAGCTAGTGAAAGACTATGACTGCGAGATTCTTTATCATCCGGGCAAGGTGAATGTTGTGACAGATTCTTTGAGTCGGAGGCCCGGAGGGAGCTTGTCTTGTTTAAGCACAGTTCAGAGACAATCGACGGCAGATTCTATTTGACAGCCGAGTACAGTTTGAGTTTACTTGACCGGGGGACAACTTGCCCATGTCCGTGCACTTCCATAGTTACTTGATCGTATCAGTGAGTCACGGTCCGATGACGTTCATTTGCTAGAGATCATAGAGCAGGTTCGACAAGGCAGAGATTCAGAGTTCGTGATCTATGTTCAGGGAGTACTACAATTTGGGACCCGACTATGTGTGCCAGATTTCGAGGGGCTGAGACTCGAGATTTTAGAGGAGGCATACCAGTCGACATATAGTGTTCATCCGGGTCCCACCAAGATGTATTATGATTTGAGAGAAGTCTACTAGTGTGAAGGGATGAAAAGAGATGTCACAGATTTTGTTTCGGGATGATTGACTGGTCAGCAAGTCAAGGCCGAGCATCAGAGGCAAGCAGGAAAATTATAACTTTTGCTCATTCCGGAGTGGAAGTGGGAACAGATCTCTATGGATTTTGTCGTGGTTATACGTAGGACCAGTCGAGAGTATGACTCTATTTGAGTGATCGTAGACCGATTAACGAAAGCAGCTCACTTTCTGCCAGTAAGACCACTTTCGGATTCGTTCAGTATGCTCAGATGTATGTTGATGAGATTGTGCGACTACACGGCGTTTCGACTTATATTGTGTCCGACAGAGGCACCCAGTTCACCAGCCAACTATGGCAGAAATTTTATGTAGACCGAAGGTTAGTCAGAGCGGACTATTCAGACTCTTGAGGATATGCTCCGAGGTCGCATTCTAGATTTTGGTGGCAGTTGGGATTGTTACTTACCCTTGATAGAGTTCTCCTACAATAACAGCTTCCAGAAGAAGATTCAGATGGCACCCTTCAAGGCGTTATATGGGATGAGAGGTCGATCGCCCGTATGTTGGACAGAACTCAGTGAAAGCAGTACTTTAGGGCTGCAGATTGTGCAGGAGACGACCGAAAAGATCCAGTTGATTCGGGATAGGATGAGAGCGGCCTAGAGCATGCAGAAGTTTGATGCTGATAGACGTCGTTGCAGACTTGAGTTCGCCGTTGGCGGTCATGTTTTCTTGAGGGTTTCTCCGATGAAGGGCATGTTGAGATTCGAAAAGAAAGGGAAGCTTAGTCCTAGATATGTGGGTCCCTTCGAGATTCTTGAGCGAGTCGGCACAGTTGCTTATCGTTTGGCTCTTCCGCCCAGATTCCCAGATGTTCACCCCATGTTCCACGTATCGATACTCCGCAAGTACCTTCATGACTCTTCTCACACGATTCAACTCCATACGATCCAGCTGGGGCGTGATCTTCCTTCACCGAGCAGCCGATAGTCATTCTGGACCGGCAGGTGAAGAAACTGTGGTCTAAGGTCAAACCGTCCGTAAAGGTTCTTTGGCGTGGCCCGAACAGCGAAGATGTCACCTGGAAGGGAAAGAAATATCCCCATCTCCTCGAAAGTACGTGTAGTTAAATTTTAAATTCGGGGACCGAATTTCTTTAAGGGGGATGATTGTAGCGTTCTAAAAAAATCTTTTAGGTTAATTGTCCGATAATCGGTAATATAACTCGTGTTTTCCGTAAAACTTAATTATAATTATTTTTTAATATAGACTTAATTATGCCTATTTTAGCTATGTAATTGCTAGTATTTGGTATTGAATTAGCGACTTATAAATTGCTAGTTTACTTAAATATTTTTCCTTAATTAATTATTTTAAATATTATTATGAGATTTCACTTATACATTTAATTAGTGTAAATTACAAGTTAGAATGGGTTAAGCATACATTAATGAACCATAACAACTTAGAACCTAGTTTATAACATGTTCTCTCTTTCTCAAAATTGTCTTCATGGTTCTAGACTATTCTAGGGAAAAAGTTTATTAGAAAAAGAAAATAAAATAATTAAGAAACAAGTGAATAGGTGTAATAATTGGGGTATGTTTCTACACACACCTTGCTCTCTCTTTTTCCCCCAAGTTCTGGTCGAGCCCAACCTGCTGCCCATCCCCATTTTCTCCACCTCCTTTTCATCTTTAAAATCTTTATTTTTCCATCAAAAATCTATACAAAGTCTCACTAATTCATTATTAAACCTTCACCCAAAAGTTCTTGATCTAGACTAGCTTGGATCTAGGAGCAAGATGGCATTTTTGGAGGCTAAGTTTACAAGTTAGATCTCAAATTTGTTGAGATATAAATCTTAACCCTATGGTTAAATTGTTAGTTAATTATTTTAATCTAACTTAATTAGGTATTAATTTGGTTCTAATCGCAAGTTTAAGATTTTCAAGAGAAGGGTTTGGGTTCAAGTTAGGGTTTTATCACTTGATTATGGTTACAATGTGTAGTCTAACATTTTAAGACTTGAAAAATCTAAACTAGTTGATAATTTGGAGATTGTTACTTTTAAATTGTCTTAATTAAATAATCTTGCAAACTAAATTCATGATTAATGCAAATAGGTGAGATTAAAAATTTAGTTAACAATTGTGCGGCCTAATTAAGAAATTAAATGAACATTGTGCCTACTAGATTTGCTAAAATATCTAGATTTGCACTAAAATGGTTAATTGTTACTTACTAGGTTTTTGAAATAAATCGATTTTAAATAAGTTTGAGGTTGGAATGATCTATAACCTATTCCCTAAAATATTTAGTGTGTTGTGAATGCGCGATTGGTACAATCGGGTTCTAGGCTTGATAGTTGTCACGTATAGCGACCCTAGTTGTGGTTTGTGTCGTTGTCGCGAGCACGTTTTGTGCACCAAGTGTGTGCGCGTCTAGTTAGTGCGTGTTGGTTGACTTGTATCATTTGTGTCCGCGACCATTTATATATCTATTCTCTTATTTATTTATGTGCGATTCTAGAATCGGGTGCAGAGACGTCGGACGTGGCGCGGAAAGGAAAGGCTGTGATTGGATCTGATTAGCCGAGGCGTCCCGGTGAGTAGATGTACACATCTATGGGGGATCGTCTGGATGGCGCGAGGCGCCCGATAGTTTAGGATTACTAGTAGTACTTGCATTTATATGCGTAATTTCCTAGTTATTCATCTTATTGCTTCGCATCATCTTATATATATATATATATATACACACACACACACACACACACTATCTCATAGGACACTTGCACCATTACCATTGGATCATACTGCACGTGCACTATTCATGCGAACACACACGCCTTTGGTAATTGCTATACCACGAACACTTTAGAACTTGTTTAAATCGGTATCTAAAACATTTGCATCATATATGATATGTAAACTGGTAGTTGTATATTCATTTCATCAGGATAGGTACGTAGGATTGCTAGTCATATGTATATAACTCATTGCATCATCATTCATACATAGTTTTCTAGTCATGCATCGCATCGCATGTTTTCGATAGCATAAGCATCCATTATCACCGACATGTTTACGTATTGTGATTCTTCTTGAAGATTTCAGTACTTATGAGATTTCTGGATTTTGGGGAAAACCGCAAGAATTTTATAAACTTATTATCCTTTTAAAAATGCAAGTTGCGGTTTTCTCGTGATATGATATATGTGTCATCCACCATGAGTTTTCCTGATTTCTGTTGGTTTTCGAGACCCGATTCAAGAAGTAGGATGAACCGTCTCGGATACATGGTGGACCCGGTATGGTACCCCGGAGCAAAAAGCTCGAGTTGTAGATAATGAGCCTGGCAGGGGCAAACTACTTACCGGTGATGTCTGGCACGGCGGATATCCGGAGGATAACGACCGTAGTCGTGAGATTTGATGAGATGGGCCGATCCGGACTGACGGAGCCCGAGACATTGAGATATTGAGACATTGAGATATTGAGATATCGAGATATCGAGATATTGAGACATTGCGATATTGAGATATACATATATTGTGTCGATGCTTGACACGGATTTTCTGTTGATTTCATTGATGATACTTCAGGTTTCGTGTTTGATTATGCATTCATGCTAGTACATCGTATCATATTGATATATGTAGGTTATGACGTAATTGCGTGTATAGTTACGATAGCCTTATCAGATGTTACTTACTACTCACGAGTTGGCAAATCACTCCCGTTGTGCCACAGTATTTTTGCAGGTCCAACCCGTCAGCATAGTAGCGGCGGGTGTGTTATCTTCCTCTACTCCATTTGCATCGACTTGCGGTTTGCTTGTAGGTGGGTTGCGAAAATATTTGGTTCCCATTTTGTGTATTATTATTATATCTAGTATACTCCATCTACCTTATCTACCATTTTCCACCAGTTATATATTGGACTTAGATGGTGAGCTTGTGAGATTTGTATGTATTCTATTTCTGGTGTCGATGCTCACTTGAGCCGACGGGACGTTTTATTTTCCTCGTACTTTTATATGCTTATTGGCTCTATTATGATATATATATTGCGTGTGGTTGTGATTCCGCCTTTGGCGAAGAGCTGGCTCCCGGTTGGCAATGCTTTTATTCTTTACTTGTATATATTCATGTGTTGTATCAGTTTGGGGCCAGTATTTACAAAGGAAATTCTGCCGAAATTTTCGGGAAAACTTGATATTTTAAAATGTTATAATGTGACTTTATTTTTCTAAAATCACTTTTCAGTTAAGTTTTTCCTTCACTCTACTTCTTTAAATGGTTTAGATTTCTGGGTTTTGGCTTACTTAGATTACGTTACACCTTTAGACGTTTCGTAATTTAAATGCCAGTCACGTTCCATACTTTCGGGTCGTGACACCTTCAAACGACTAGGGCGAAGTATCGGCCCTGGGATGACCCCCCAATTTATACACTCAACAAGAGGGTATCCAACGGCCCAAATCCGTTCCCGCCGAAATGAAGTGCCACACTTATCGACCACCGGGACTCCACGTGGCGATCGGCCATTGGACACATCCCACCACGCCAGGATTCGGATGACAACCCCTCACGTCCAGCCACCCAGTGGCGGACACATGGCATGTAACCCAACCGACCGAGTGAGAGAAACGTCGCCCCCTTTTAAAGCGCAATCATTTCGTTGATCCGCTGATGTCACCAAAATTACGCGCGAGAATTGAAGCGCTTCGTGAGCCGCCATTTGGATCCAAGGATCCCAAAGGGGTAGCCGCCAAACGTCGCATCTTCCTCGGACAACCCATTGCGGGGAAATTTTAGATGGAATCGTTAAAAACCGGGCTTACCACTCTCGACCCGACCCATAAATAGATCAGGACGAGAGTGGGGGGCTAATGATAAGGCTTATAAACGGGAATTTTCCATATTACGACACGTAGCAGATGACGTGTCATCCACATAGGCCCACTATATTCCTGGAGGCCATGGAGGTGGAATTAGTGTGCTACAATAGGGACTTTCCTCGGCACCTCATCTCCAAGGTTGCATCCGACCTTTCGGAGACCTCCCCGGAGAACCTTCCCTATGCGCCTAACGACCAGCCAACAACTCACCTCCGAACAATCCTGCAGCCGAGCTTTCACGGCCTCCTCGCTCGTCTCCGAGCTACCCACCGAGCTGAACTTCCTTGGCTTTCCTGTTCAACCGAGAGCACAAAGCCCAAGCGCTCCCGTAACGGCTCCGTATATCTTGCCAAAATGAGATCTCTGCCGCTTCACGTCCCGCGTCTCGTGCTGGCGCGTCTTTCCATTAACGAGCGTATCCCGCTATTAATGGACGTGCCCCGCCTTCAACGCGAACGTGACGCTAGGACGTAACGGACGACGAGAATCTCGCACCGGTTCGCTTCATGCAATCGCCATATAATCCTTCTCTACCAGACGACTCAGGTAACCGGAACTCATTCCAATACGCCTCTACCCTGCCATTATTTCTCGGTACTTACTTGACGTCGGAAGGTCCTACGATGGTTACTCATCCCAGGACTTCCCTTGCAGGTAGCTCGGCATCCTCGGACAACCCATTGATATCCACACATTCAACCCTCACACCAAATCTCAACCGTTCAGAACCGTTTGCAGCAAGATCTACGGGGGACAACATCTAAGGGAGATTTGGACCTCCGTCACAGTCCGATTCCAGAGTCAACGGTCTTTTTTCATGTTTCATATTATTTTTAAATTGTTGAAAGTTTTGGTGTCTGTTTTCGAATCATATTTAAATGAAATATAGTAAAAGATTCTTAATTTTTAGGAATAAACTATATTTCACTAATTTAGGGTCACGTTTGGAAGAATAGGTTGTTGTAATTCTTTGAAAATTTTATTGTTATTTGAAATTTTGATGGTATTGATTTTCTCTTTAGATTGGAGCCCCTCGAGTCTTATGGAGATGAATTAAATTTCACGTTTGACGTATCCCTTTATTGTTTAATATTAAGATAAACTATACGAAAATACCATGAGCTGCACATTATTTAGTTGGAGTTTTCAAAATGCATCTTGGAATCTTTGTGTGGTTCTTAATGACCAAAAAATATCGGGCCGGCCACTAATGCTCTGGTATCATATGCCTCTTCAATTATATCAAAACTTTTAGATTATGGTACGGATTGAGAGGCTATGTTTATACGTCTATAAAAACCAAATATAAATCACTTTATTTTCAGAGTTCATTGTATCTTTTCGAGTTTGGAAATAAAGTATATTTTTCACAAGGCATTATGATCCGATGTTAGCTGTTATTTTACAGCTTCATGTCCTTTCTCTTTCCTGATGGGTGCCTTGCACCTGATAGACGATAGACTGACATCTTTGCTATTTTAATGGAAAGAGGAGGGTTGCTAGTTTGAAATTTCTTGGACTTGATCAACCCACTTGAAATTATAATAGGTTTGGACTGAATTAAAATGATTTAATTTTGAATTAAGCAACTTTAAAATTTAAATTAATTATAACCACCCACATACTTTGCGTCTAAAAGAACTATCCGTAAATAATAACAAACTGTGATTTTATAATCCCACAAATTGCTAATAATGAATAATTTGCCAATTTAAGTGCCAACAGGACTTCTTTTAAAAAGCTTCCACTGTTTCATGGGCCTTCTTCCCTCAACATGGCCTTTATTTATTAGAATAGAGGATCGTTATTATTCATATCTCCGTTTCCGAATCCGAAAATTACCGGATAAGGATACTTAATGGCAACATTATAGATATCCTGGATTCGGATTCAAATACGAATAATCGTATAAAAATTGGATTTGGATTCAGGTATCCTGAATAAATTCCTACCATACCCATCATCTAGCGATAAATGAAAATATCTCCTTGTTCCCGACTTTCACTGAATCCGTCGATCAAATCGGTGATCCTGAAACGTCAAATGAAAATAGGTGGCGATCACAAAAACAAGTGATTCTGGAACAAGGAAGATTTCGATAATTTAGAATGCTTGTTACTGATCAATATGCAAACACAATGCATTTTATCAGGCTCTGCCAACTAGATTTTCCTTTTAGAAAAAGATACAGAAAAACTTTTAGTATTGTATTTTAAATTCTAATAATAAAAGTTTTGGTTTAATCTGCGGACACCAATAACTTTGTTGGACGATTGATATATATACACTAATTGAAGGTTTAAATCGAGAGATACCATTTTTTATGCATAATATTTGTCAAGAGAGAGAAGTGGTTGCAGCCAATATATACAAACTAGTGGGGGGTTGTTAGTAGTTTGAATCTATTGGTAGCATTTGTATGTGGGAAATAGTCCCACATTGTATGGAGAGACGAGTGCCCAAGTCTTTATAATAATTCCCAATATTTAAGTAATATATTGAATAAAATGGGTTATGAGCCAAGTGGGCCCAATTTCTAGCAGGTTCTTATAACATTTATCCTACTCCCATAGTAGGGGGCAATATCATATTTCGGGAAGTTGTATCATACACACGTGTGAAAAGAAAAATAGAAACACTTGGATCTCTTCGCTTTCTCTTCTATGATGTCTCTCTATACCTGAACCTTTTCAACTCCAAGACTTAAATCAAAGTCTCGTGCCAATAGACTCCACTTAAAAATAAAACCCTAAAATTTTAATTAGCTACAATTAGAACTCATGACTTTTTCTTCACATCTATCGTCATATTATCCGTATCTGAGTTCATCGGATATTGTTTATACAATATCCAATCCGTATCCATATCCATTTAGCTGATATGGACAATAGTTATTGTTTCCGACAAATATTCGTATTATCGGTTTACATTCCTAGTTCTAGAAGCTGTCAAAGAAAGTATATCAAAAAGATGTTAGGGCACGCCATCATTTGGAGGATTGAGGGGTTCTAAAACTTAATTATTGCAATTTTCTGTTGCAAAACAAAATCCCAGCAGGAAATTGTTGCAAGAAAATCTGAGAGAAATGGAAAGGACCAAAAAAAAAAAGATGCAGTGGGCCATTTTTCTCTTCTGTGGACCGGGCTTTCACTATTGTTAAATGGCCCAAGGAATATTTGAAGTATGTATGAGTCAATGCATCTTTACCGACGTGCAAGGCATTGCATAATATAGGATTTTATAAGAAAAAGAAAGCAAGATGCATAAGCGATTTTGCAAATAAACTCATTTGAAAAGTTAATTTTGCATGATTAGCGAAACAAACACAAAGGAAAGGTTGATTCTGGGACCCATATTGGCCGTTGAAAATCTAAATGCTGCATATTCTTCATGCCTTTCACCCCTTACTCTCGTTGCAACCATAAAAACTTCATGAAACACAAGAGATGGTTACTTCATGCACGCATTTACCCGTATAAATTATGTTGTCGGTCTCATTATGTCAATCCTGCATGTGTCCTAAACGACCGCATGCGATCACATAAAATATCACTACCTTTCAATAGTATTGTCTTTTCATGACATAATGAAAAATCAAAACGAGTACATTTGCATGATATGATAATCTTTTGATAGTCTTAACCCATTTGGGTGCTGATGTCATGAAAAGTTTTTCTCTGTCCTGCTCATAAATGTCCAGTCACGAGAGGAAAAGAAATAATACCACGGATCCTATTAATCTGACCGAAGGCTGCCCGAAATTTTTTATCTTTTTCTCGCTTATGTCCAGGTGCATTGTACCCGCTATAACAAATATCTTTTCTCTTGTTGTGCTGTTTCACAAATAAAAAATGAGACCTAATATGCAAAAATGGTAAAAATGGGGGAGATCTTTGCAAAAAGGAATAAACACGGCATTAGCTCCCCAAAATTTACTTTTTATTTCTTTTTCTCATTTTTCTATTTCCCAGACTCTCATCATACCTTTGATTCCTTCAACCAAAAGAATCCAAAGCGAAACCAAAAATTCAAAACTCAAAATCAAAAGCAAATTGGCGATGAATCTACCTCTTTCTTGGTGCTAAAAGATTCTAGAATCGGTCGGATCGTAGCTTCATGGCGAACATGCACGGCGAATTCAACCAGAAGATCGACTACGTGTTCAAGGTCGTCCTCATCGGCGACTCCGCCGTCGGAAAATCGCAGCTTCTGGCGAGGTTCTCGAGGAACGAGTTCAGCCTCGACTCCAAGGCCACCATCGGCGTCGAGTTCCAGACGAGGACGCTCACGATCGATCACAAGACCGTCAAGGCCCAGATTTGGGATACAGCGGGACAAGAAAGGTAAATTTTTTGTTGGATTTTTGATTGATTTTTGTTGTTGGGTATGTTAAAAATTTGATTTTGGTAGATGGGTAAGTGGTATTCTTGATTGGTTTGGGCTTTTGGGGATGAATTTCGTTGCGAGTTGGAAAATTTAGGGCAGATTTGTTCTCGTCGTATTGGTTAATGTTTATTTATGGCGAGTTTAGCCTTGTCCTGAAACTGCAGCAAGGTAATTAACCTGAATACTTCAGATTTATTTTAAATTCAATTTTTTATAAAAATCATTGGCTATGAAGACGTTGATTAATCAAATATTTTTGTGGTGGATAATTTCACATCTTCTTCTTCTATAAGAAGAAAATTATGTTTTCAAAATTTATATTCTTTGAAGTGCAATCTTACATTGAATTTAAGTTTGGTATATGTCTGAGGGATTTATGAATGGCAGAGCGTGAATGAATGATTGAGGCGCGGGTTTCCACATCTAAGTTCTGTAAACAATGTGTTTAATTCATATGTGAATTAATGAAACTTAAGTCATATGGCCAAACACATGTTTCATTCGTCAAAATATTTGATATGTCAATCCTATAGCATAATGAAGTTTTCCTTGTATCGGCCGTCTAATTAGGTGCATTCACCATCAATGTTTTAAATGCGGGAAGAAAAAGCGGAGCGGCCGGAGTGCCTGGCTGCCCAGGGCGCTCAGAAACTAGTAAGGAGTTATTTTGGTCTAGTTTTGTTATTTCTTGTAAATTGTATGATAAATGTTGTTTTAATAGGATATTTAGATACATGTACTCCTCTTAAGTCGTGTTTTAAGGCGGAAATCGATGCTAAACAAAGTTAAAGTCGAAATTTAAACATCAAATATGGTCGAAGCTCTAACCAAAAGTTGCTCAAAAATCTTAATTTTGAAATTAAGATCTAAACTTGAAAATGCTAGCTGCTTGTACCTTTCGAAGCAAAAATTGGATCTTCTCAACTTCATAGTCTAAATTTCCAAGTCCAAATCCTTAGTTGCTCGAAGCTGAAGCCTCTAAGCCGAAAACCATAGCTGCTCACAATCGAAGCTTCCAAAGTGAAGTCAAAATTGAAGTGTCGGGCTCGAAATCAAAGCTTCTAAGTCATACTCGAATTCGGTAAACCTAGTTCAAAGTCTTGGACGGAAGGAAAAAACATGAAAAGAATTAGTCAATTTTGGTCTAGTTTTGTTATTTTTTGTAAGTTGTATGGTAATTATTGTTTTAATGGGATATTTAGATACATGAACTCCTTTTAAGTCATGTTTTAAAGTGGAAATCGATGCTAATCAAAGTTAAAATCGAAAGCTAAACATCAAATATGGTCGAAGCTCTAACCTAAAGCTGCTCAAAATCCTTAATTTTGAAATTAACACCTAAACTTGAAATTTGAAAATGTTAGCTGCTTGCTCCCTTCGAAGCAGAAGTTGAGTCTTCTCAATTTCGTAGTCTAAATTTCCAAGTCAAAACCCTTAATTGCTCGAATGCGAAGCCTCCAAACCGAAAACCATAATTGCTCACAATCGAAGCCTCCAAATTGAAGTCAAAATTGAAGTGTAGGATTCAAAATCGAAGCTTCTAAGTCATAATTGAATTTGGTAAAATCCTAGTTCAAAGTCTTGGACGAAAGGAAAAAAATGAAAAGAATTAGTCAATTAGGATTTTGGGATTAATTAGATATTTATTATCATACCAAATACAATACAAATTTACTTATAATAGGACTTTAGAAGGATATAAATATCAATAAAGAAGATGTGTTATTAAAAGTACTAAAACCATACCCATAACCCTTTAAATGAACTCTTATTCAATAAGAAATTTAGCATAGTTATCTGATTAAAGGTATGAGGATAACACACCGCTTAAGCTGTAAAAGCCAAGCGGCGGCTGCGTTTTAAAACACCGTTCACCATGAAATCTGTGCTATTATCATTTTGTCATTGACAATTTTAATTATATCTATTAGGAGCATGTTAAAAAAAATCTTTATACAACGCAATTTGATTTCTCATTGTAATCATTCGGAGAGGTAGCAACTGGATTTTACCTAGCTGTTACCACTTTTATACATTGTGGTTTGTTACGAAAATAAATCATAGAATATATTATCTATGTTGAGATGTGTGGATTAAAATAGTCCCACATTGGAAAAACTATGAGAGGTGCATGTGTATAAGATATAAAATGAGACGAACCTCAACAAAGCTTGAGTCTTGTTCTTGGAACCCACTTATATCAAAACCCATGCACACTCATAGATAAAATATTTAAGCGCCCCTACTTTCTTGAATACACACACACACATACGCACACATTGTAAAAGTGGTTCCTTAAGGGAGATTTAAAATATATAAGGTTTGAAGCCCCAGGGATGCGAAAATGGAGAAAATAAAAGAGTTGGCTCCTGTCCTGCTGTTCAAGAATTGGGTGAAAACTAGAGTTAATAGACTGACTTACAAAAGTCATGTGGTTATCAACCCTTTTGACTTGGCTTACATAGAAGAATGCATAGACCATAGGATTACCATGGAGATTCTTTTTTTTATAAATATTTTAAAAAATATATTTTCTATTTTAATTTTTTTTTTCGTCTTGCAGATTTTGTTTGCCTTATTTGTCGCTGGTTTTTTTATTGTGCGGTGCATCTGGATATATATTAGTTAATATATTGGTAAATCAATCATTTGATTTAAACGTTGAGATTTTAGAATGAAGTTCTACAGATGTATCAGGAATAAGAAGGATGAAATGATTCAGATATTGGTGCCTAGGTGGAGATTTCTTCTTCTTCTGAATTTAATTTATTAAATCATTTTAATGGAATGATGCTGGGAAGTTTAAAAAATTGGGTGGGAGGTTTCTCTAATTTCTTTGATTTTGAAAGATCTTCAATTGATGACATGATCTACACTTTCGAAGTTTGCATACAAGAGTGAAGCTGCTTGTATAGAATTGTGCTATCCAGTTTTGTTCCTCCCTTTTCATTAGTGTTTCTGAAAAACAGAAACTTAAGGAGATATCAACAAATTTTTATTTTCTTTCTTTTAGAACGGCGAATTTTGTTAACTTAACCGAGAGACGGCCTTTAACCGTGCAGAATGGAAGAAAAAGAATCCATATTGCCGATCCCAAAAATTTGGGATAAAGGTTTGTTGTTGTTGTTGTTGAGTTTCGGTTCAATTTTTTTTTTTTGTTGGGGTAGCGATTGTGTCTCATTTCTCTTCTTTTCTATCCCAAGTGATGACATGGTTTTGTCTCAGTTTGAGGTGCAAAATTTCCTCTTTTTAGAAAATTTTCTTGACAGCTCCCGTAATTCAAATCAAAATTGAATTCTCCTCGTTAGAGGGGTTTTCATCAAATTGAATGTCCAGTCAAGTTTGCGCACACATTACACATACTCTGTACTTTACCCTCTTAATTTGACTTCTTATCACAGTTCTTGCTTTAAAACAATGTTTTGGTGTTAAATCTGCTATTTATTTTGGTAAGATACCCATCTCTTGGAAAGTGGGTTCATGTTAGGAAATTGCACAAAGCCATCGACTCCCAACCACTCCATTTTCACATTTCGAGTATAAACGTTTGACTCCCATTTTACCTTTCAATTTTTATTGTTTTGCAAATATGATACTTGTCCGTTCCAAATCGTACATGTCCGATACTTGTTCAACTTAGACCCTGGTTTCGCGGCAGAAATATTCATCTTACAGGGTATGCTGTGCTGACAGAGGCTTTTTTTGTTTTTATGTGCTGACAAAGGCTTGCTTTTTACACAAGATGATACTAGGTAAATTTGCAATAGGATCCATAAAACAATCCTAAATGGTTCTCTTTTTTTTTTTGGGTGGGGGGGTTGGGGGGGGGGGGGGGTTTCCTGGG
This sequence comes from Agapanthus africanus, assembly GCA_030015575.1. Lineage (NCBI taxonomy): Eukaryota > Viridiplantae > Streptophyta > Magnoliopsida > Asparagales > Amaryllidaceae > Agapanthus > Agapanthus africanus. The sequence goes on from CM057343.1 coordinate 28,589,324, forward strand.
ACAACCCTTATGGGGTAGTTGTGAAGGTGAGAAAACATGGCCTATTGTGACACCATATAATGGTGATGACAGATTCATAAAATCGTTGTATTTAATTTATTTTCCCATCAAATGTGGATTGATTATCAAATGTTGAAAGCTATGAAGCAAGGTACCACATAATTTTATTTAAATTTTAATTTTTTTACAAATGGAAACCCTCTCTTAATTAGTGTTGAATATGTGGTCTACTACTCCACCTTGGCCAAGAGAGAGACTTGCCACAAGTAAGATAATGGATTTACATCGGGAGTTATTTTCAACTTATAAATATAAATCCAAGAGCAAAACAAACCATGATCCCCATATGAATGATTCACAAGCCAATCCAAAATAAACTGCAAAGGGGGGAAAATTACTTCTCCTACCCACATTTAGCTATACACGCGTGCTACCCAAGAGATAAACAACTTGCGTCCGTGCATTAAAAATATCGACATAATGTACCCAGTGGGCAGAGAAAAGTGGGTAGTTAAAAAAATTAAATATAACGATGATGAATAGCTGATTCGCTTGCTGACTTCATTCCAGGTACCGAGCTGTGACGAGCGCATACTACAGGGGAGCCGTGGGTGCAATGCTCGTCTACGACATAACAAAACGTCAATCCTTCGACCACGTCGCCAGGTGGCTCGAAGAACTCCGGGGCCATGCCGACAAGAATATCGTCATCATGCTCATCGGTAACAAGTCCGACCTCGGCACTTTACGAGCAGTCCCCACTGAAGACGCTAAGGAGTTCGCAGAGCGAGAGAATCTTTTCTTCATGGAGACCTCCGCGCTCGAAGCAACCAATGTTGAGACTGCTTTCCTGACCTGTTTAACCGATATTTACCGAATCGTTAGCAAGAAATCGCTAGTCGCTAACGAGGAACATGATTCTGGGGGGAACTCGAGTTTATTGAAAGGGACGAAGATCGTTGTGCCGGGGCAGGACTCATCGAATGCTACCAAGTCCTCTTGTTGTATGTCTTCGTAAGCTCGTTATTCTTTTGATGAGAGTCGAGAGTTTGTGAAATTTCAGTTTAGGGGATGAAATACAAGAAAGGATGTCTTCACGGAAGTTTTTAATTTTGCCATTTTTCAGTTGCCATATATTGTAATACTGAAGAGGAGATGTTTGTTATTTGGGTTTTGTGCTGATTTACTTGAATGATCTCGACATTGGAAGTGTAATATTGTATTTTTTGTTGCATTGTTTCAAGGTTCAAGGATTTTCTGTGGGGGGTTACAGCTTGTTGAGCTGCTCTTTTGTCATCTGAAACCATGAATTTATAGGGAAGTTTCATTTGCCATTTGGCATGAGGGGGGATCCCGCTCTGTGATTCCTATAGCCATATGGGTTCATCCCGCATTGGAGGTTTGGCGACTCAGTTGTCCTTGTGACGCTTGTTGCTCCATATCTTACTAAACTTTTAAAAAATCAACTCTTCACAGCTTGGTTTTAATAACCGACATTCTCCATCTTGTCATTACAGGACATATGTATGCCAATTTTCATGTGATTTTGGTTTTCGTTGATTTAGTTATAAAAAGATGTTTCAACCTTTGTTTAAACCCTTAAATTTGCAATCCCATCCTGATTTTCCATCCCACATTGGTAGTCAGGTGTCCTACACTCTTACGTGATTCTTCTTGCATCATAGCCTATAAGCTTTTATGTCACACGTCCCACCCCCCATACAGAGAGTATTGTCCGTTCGGCCAAAACCGCACGGGTTTGTCCTTCGGGGCGAACCGGACCCGCTCAGAAGCCACTTTCCAGGAGGTCCCAGAACTTCTCTGGCTCGAGCACGCTTAACTACGGAGTTCTCAAGCTCCTGTAGTATCGGTTCACTTAAAAGGCGCATCTATATTGAAGAGTGGTATCATTCCATTTATAGTTTTGGAATGTATTCCGAAGAGTCCCCACTGTTCTGCAGTGGGTCCCACGGACTCAAGATACTATTGAGGGACCAGCTCTGATACCATTCTGTCACGCTGCACCCCCAATACAGAGAGTATTGTCCGCTCTGGCCAAAGCCGCACGGTTTTGTCCTTCGGGACGAACCGGATCCGGCCAGAGGCCACTTCCCAAGAGGTCACCCATCCCAAAACTTCCTTGTCGTTACAGCGTACGACATATGTATGCCAACTTTCATGTGATTTTGGTTTTCGCTGATTTAGTTATAAAAAGATGTTTCAACCTTGTTTAACCCTTAAATTTGCCACTCTTCAATGCAAGTGCAAAAATCTTCAAACCGCATAGATTGTTCGTGTGATTTTCCATCCCGCATTGGTAGTCAGGTGTCCTACCCCACTCCTACGTGATTCTTCTTGCGTCATAGCTTATAAGCTTGCTTTTATGTCACGTCCCACCTCCAATACAGAGAGTATTGTCCGCTCTGACCAAAACCGCACGGTTTTGTCCTTCCGGGCGAACCGGACCCGGCCAGGGGCCACTTCTCAGGAGGCCACCCATCCCAGAACTTCCTTAGCTCGAGCACGTTTAATTACGAAGTTCTCAAGCTCCTGTAGCGCCGGTTCACTTAAAATGCGCCTCTGTATTGAGGAATGGTATCATTCCATTTATAGTACAGATCTGCCCTCTTTCAGAATGTATTCCGAAGAGTCCCCATTGTTCTACAGTGGGTTCCACGGACTCAAGAGGTGGCCCCCACGGATTCAAGAGGTGGTCCCGCCCACTTAACATGACACTTGGCGTGGCACTTGGCTCCGTGAGCAAGAACCGATAGCCATCCGCTGATGCAAAATGCAACCGTCTCGAAATCACATTTTATCCTAGATTAATGCAACCGGTTCCCGACATTTTATCTATGTTGGAGAGAATATTTATCCTAGATTGGTTAATTATCCATAACTTGCCTGTACATCAATTTTCATATGGACATTGCTGCATTTTGATCTTTGATATGGTTATGAAAAATGGTTTTTTGCCATCCGCTGATGCAAAATGCAACCGTCTCGAAATCACATTATTTTTTTGTGTATGTATGCATTAAAATATGTGGACCAAAATGAACTGGGTCAGTAATTTAAATACTCAATAGATTTTTGACTTTGTTTTTATAAATATAAACGGCGAAGGACACCCCGTTTCATTAAAGATTACTGACCTTTTTCATCCACCAGTGGAGATTGTCGATAGATCCTACATTTCTCAAAAACATACATCTCGTGGTGGAAGCGTTTTTTTTGGTGTGTAGAAACTAGTTAGAATTAAAAAAGTTTTAAAGGGAAAACAAGGGAAACTACTATTTCCATCGTCCTCTTCACATCCAACGGCGAGCAGTGCACCGTCTTTCATCAAGTTCTGCCTTCACCTTGCCGAATCTGGATCCCTTGCTTCGTCTTTTCCTTCAATATGCAAATCCAAAAAAACCATTTCTGGATAAATCATGGTTGTGTGGGATCAGTTGGGGAATCCAAATGCTGGGATTCGCGGAGCCCAGGGACAAGCAGAGCAAGGGGTGAACCCAACTTAACCATCCAACATTCAGTGGCATTTCCGTAAATTCACCATTCGGCCATTTCCCCAAAATTTGAACTTTTCAAAATAGTTGGCCCATAAATTCAAAACCCTAGACCGCCTTCAATGTTTCGGTTCTACATCTCCCCATTTTCAATGCAGACGCTGCAATCTCTCGATCTAAATGTCTGAGTAATGATCTTCATCAATCTAGTCTCTTTTTCTTGGAGAAACCCCCACCACTTTCTCGAAATTTCGCTGACAAGATGCCGGAAGCGACCGGGTTCTGGATCCGGCGAGTGACGTCGCCGCCGGAGGTGGTGGCGCGGCCGAGGAGGCTGGTGAGGGCGGAGGATGACAAGGAGGACTTTCCGGCAGTGGTCCCCGCGATGTGTGGGGGGAAGCGGAGCTCGAGGAAGAGGCCGCTGCGCTACCCCAGGATTCCCTTGAGAGACATCACGAACATCGTCAATGTAAGAGCTTTTAATTTTGTTTCCCTGAAAATTTTATGATAATATTTGTTAATATCTGCATGATTTGAGTTGAATGATTAATTTAGGATCTTTTTCGAATGATCAAGTGAGTGAATTCTTGCAGTTACGATAATTTACATTGGTAAAACCATTGTTTTACTTGTAATTTGCATATAATTCAATCTTTTTTTATTCATTTTCTTTTCTTATGCGATCTGTTTGATGAAAAGATTGAATCTTTTAGAGGAGACTGACTGCAAAATTTCTAGGCTCTCGAGAGGAGAAGGCTCATAGTGTTGGCAGCTAGAAATGCAGAATTGATTAGAGAGACTGAGAGTTCACTCCTTGTTTTCCCTGCACCACGAGAACTAAGCATTACCGATGCCACCCCAAAACAGATTAGCACCACATGCATTACTTCATCTTCGCTTGTCGAGCATCCATTGGAGGCCTCTTCGGGTTCGAGCTCGATTGCTAATACTGATGCTGAGACTGAGGAGAGGTTGCGCCAATCCATTGATCAAATCAAGAAGATTGTGATGAAGAATCTGAGTAAGCCCGCGAACGAGGCGTTTGCCAAGAGAGCCATGCAGAAGAAGACTCTTATGTCTATGAGATAGGCGAAACATTTCGTTTCGTAGTCTCGGTTGCAACTTTATCGAACGTGTGTTGGTTTGCCGTTGGTACACCTAAGTGATGTGTGTGCAAGCTTGTGCATATTTTTGTCTGTTTTTCACTTGCTTCTGAATTAAAAATGATGCATTTCATGTGCATCGGTTTCTTGTTAATATGATTTAGGACCACACTCTGGATTTTCACTTCAATACTGAATCGAATAGTTTCGCAGTTTCAAGTTAACTGAAGGTTGTTCGTGATATGTCTATTTGCTTGATAATGTCCTTTATGTATGTTAATCATGGATTATTTCTTGCTGGTGCTTGATGATTCATATTTTATGTCTCCTTTTGGACTTTGACAACTTCTTTATAATGAATTTAGAATTATATATTGTTATTTTTTGCACATCATATTTTATACCTACTCTTTTGCTATATTGAGAAGTTGAAAGTTTGTTGTGAGAGCACAATACAGTCCACTTTCATCTCTACATAGCTAAGTTGAAAAAATGCCTTTAAAACTATGTTGTTCTTCAGAACAACTTCTTTGGTGTTTTTTTTCTGACAGATTGCAGAATCCTGTGACAAGTGCATTCAGGTATGTTGTTTGTGTCATAGTAGTTTTTGCATACTTCTCTTGAGGTGCGTTGGAAGTCATCAGCGCCATGCATGTGAGATGTCTGCTGAAATTTTACAAAGGGCTGTGGTCCTTTGAGACCATACATGCTATTTGTCTGTGGGCAAAAAAGATTATGCACATTAAATGGCTGTTGAAATGCTACAGTAGGTGAATTGTTCTTCAGTGAGAAAAAGGTTATGTGGATAAGTTGTTTATTGACACGCTGCAATGGGTTTTGAAGAAATAAGTCATCCTAATGTTCAAATGGAACCATTCGGTATATCATTGGCGGCACACTTTCTTTGGGTTGTTTATTACTTGGAAATTCACTCCTTAGTATTTGATTTGTTGGTTGGAGACTAAAGATCCGGGCACTTGTTTTTTCTTTCTTTTTCGATAAATGATCATGTTTGTTTGAGATATTCCAGGCCTTGGATGAAACTCATTTTCAACGTGGAGGTGTTGGATATAGTGGATGAGAACTGCATTCATCCTGATATGAGCTGGGACGAAAATGTATTGTTTCTGCCGAATTGGTTTATGCCTTCTCTATGGTGAAGCAGAGCGACAGCGAAGGTAAGAGCATTAAAATTCCTCGTGAAGTCTTGATTTTATTACTTTAAACGATTTATAACTTGCATGCAGATTTATTCTGTCATTTTTAATAATCTATACATACTATCAATTAGAGTGCTTTCGATTTATGAAACTCAATTTATATTACTTGATCTGCAATTCCTCCGACAGCCTTAAAAGATCATAACTGACTTACACACTGTTTCTTTAAGCCTTGTTTACTATAAGAGGCGTTCCATTACTGCAAAACACCATTATATTCTGACCCTAGACAATTTCCTTAATAGGATTTTGGAGTATCCGTTGCCTTAGAATATGCTTCTTTAGCTCCTCTATATTGTCATTCACTATGCTAGCTTGTGCTTTCATAATCCTAGTTATTGCCACATTTTGGTTGACTTTCATACATTTTTATACTTAATTTTCGTGAATATATTCGATATGCATTAGGGTATAACTATATAAGTGAAGTCAGCATTGCCTAGTTGGTTACCATTGTATATTGTTCATTGACCTTTCTTGTGGAGTTCCCTTTGTCTACATAGTTTCACTTCTTGTTGGGTTATGGTGTTATCTGTAATTTATAATGTTCGTTGGCTGAATCTTAAAAAAACAGCGGAAGTTCATGTGGGTATACCATAACTTGTCTATTTCTCGCAGTTTTTCAAATTTTCTAAAGGAAGTTTCCAATGTTGTAGTCTTGTTCTTGTTGGGTGATGAAGAAGCAATAAAAGCAATGGTTGGGTGCTTTCAGATGCCTTCAATTTTCTTTCGTAGAACAGATGGAGCTCGGAATAGTTGAGTGGGAAATATCTACACGGTCTCTTTTTTTGCTCAACTGGGCACACACGAGAGAAATTTGGCCGAACTTCCACCTGAACTTCTCATTGTGATCGCAGAACGTGTTCCGATCTCGACAACTTTCAATTCTGTGCCGTCTGCACCTCATGGGCTGCTGCTTTAAAAGACGTACTCAAAGTTGCACCTCAGTTTCCTTGGCTGTTAGTGAGTCGAGATAAGGGCATGCTTTTATTCTACAGCTACATAGAGAACTGATATTTTCACCTGCCCGTTGCTTCCAAAATATATCAAAATTACTGCATGGGATCCTTTGATGGTAACCTCGTAATGTCGGATTCGATTTTGTCTAGGGAGAGATGTAAGTCGATGTCGCGCCAGGCGGAATATTTAAAAATTGATTTTCAAAGCTCGCAATACCGACTTGAACTCCAGGATCTTGGCTAAACCTAACTAGCTAAGCATGTAAGGAGGTTAACTACTCGGAAAGAAAGTTATACCTCACGCTACAAGTCCTTCGGGTCTTCTCCGCTGTCCTCCTCGTCATCGTAAGCTTCGAGGATCGTAACGGATCGATACTTCCTCGAGTCAAAGACGATCTATCCGAGAGTCTATAGTCCGAGCTCTAACCTCAAATCCGAGGTAACCAGGGCACCTAGTTCGCTAGACTAGATGATCTAGGTGATGTAGAGAAAGAAGATGGATTAGCTTGTTACTTGGAACCCTAGGTTTCTCAACTCATGAGAGATTAAGGGTTGAGAGGAAGAAAAAAGAGAGCTTAAGGAAAGAGAAAATGTTTTCTCAAATGATCAAATGAGATGGCTCCCTTGATTAGACTATAAGCATGCTTAGAAAAATATCTCATCCAAAATATCTAGTGCCACAAAATATCTCACAAAATATCTAAGTCAAACTAAGCCCTAAATAGTCAAACCAAGTAGCCATGCTTGAATTATTATTTGTAATAATAATAATCCATTTCCTCCACCTCATAATTGTTTTAATCAAGTAAATGATCAAAATCTAATGAGGTGTCTCCTTTTAAAAGCAATCTTGAATAATTATAAGAATGCCCCTCTCATCCGTATATACATACCAGTATCCGTGTTTCAAGAAATACGAATACAATGAGACGAACTTAATCCATCAATATAATACTAGGATCCGGCTTAAACCAAAGCCCACTAGTATTATCCATCCGATCATCATATGCGCACAAGTACTCCTTTGAGCCGTGGTAGGGTAGTAATCAAAGTACAGTGAGAACACACTCGAGACGAAGTAGTAGTGTCAAGTCGACGGACTAAGCTGTACTCATGTCACCTGCGAACTGCTACCCGACGATAGGTATAATACCCACCAACAGTTCCCGACGAGTCCTGTCCAGTGTACTCATAACCTAATGAGCACCTGCATACTATCTTCAGTACGACGTACTAATGGCTGTGGGACAGAGCATCTCCCATGCTGGGATGAGAAGCGTATACACTAGCCTACTCTGGAATATCGATGTCCCGTCTCGATAATCCTACGACTAGATACGTGTATAGGATGTGTTTATAGACTACCCATCCCCCCTAGTGTGATTGCCATCACAATGTTGTTAATCAAGCAAACATTCTAAGGGCTCTACCAATATGTATAAGCGACATTCTCAAAGAAACACATGCACATATTGAGATAGAAACAAACCAGGTTGCATACTACCATTTCGAGTAAGACTGTTACTATATCCGTGTATATCCCAAGCTTCCATTAAGTAATATACAAATCAGTATGATACAATAATGGCCTCTAGGGCATATATCACTAACAATTTTCCACTTGCACTAAGGCCATGTATTGGCATATCGCAGACCTAAGATCTCGAATAGCTTCTCGAACCGTGTCTGAGGGATGGCATCTTTGAGTGGATCTGCAGTTTCGTTCTCCGTATCTACTCTCTTCACCTTGATCTCCCGGAGATCTACGATCTCCCTGATCAGGTGGTACCGCCTCAAGATATGTCTGGATCTCTGATAGGACCTGGGTTCTTTCTCTAAAGCTATAGCGCCGTTTGTTATCATAATACTAAAGTATTGGACCAATAATAGAAAGAACTACCTGAAGTCCAGTTAAGATCTTCCTTATCCATACTGCCTCTTTTGCGACGTCTCATTGCAGCGAACTACTCTGTTTCCATCGTCGAGTCTGCAACGGTGTCCTGCTTGGAGCTCTTCCAACAGACCACCCCTTTATTGAGGGTAAAGACATAACCTGACATGGACTTGAAGTCATTCTTATCACTCTGGAAGCTGGAGTCAGTAAAGGGCTCGATCTGGAGGTCCTTTTCCGCCATACACCAACAACATCTTCTTAGTCCTTCTCAGGTACTTGAGAATGTTCTTTATTGCTTCCCAATGGTTCTCCCCTGGGTTTGACTGATACCGGCTTACCACGCTCATTGCGTAAGCTACATCTGGTCTGGTATACAATATCGCATACATTATAGAGCCTACCGCAGAAGCGTAGGATATAATCGACATGCGAGCCCTTTCCAAATCAGTCCTTGGGAGACATCTCTTTGGAGATGGTGATTCCGTGATAAACTGGTAGACTATCGCGCTTTTGAATCTTCCATACTAAATCTTTTCAGTATGGTGTTGATTTACCTTGACTGTGAAAGTCACACTATTCTCTTTGATCTATCACGATAGATCTGGATCCCCAGAATGCAGTGGGCATCATTCAGGTCTTTCATGGAGAATCTTAGTGACACGAATCATTTGACTGATTGTAGCATAGGAATGTCATTACCTATCAAGAGAATGCCATCCACGTACTAGAAGAGGAATCCTACAGTTCTCGCTACAATCTTACTATAAATGCATGGTTCATCTGGATTTTTGATAAAATCGAATTCTTTTGATTGTCTCGTTAAAACAGATGTTCCAACTCCGCGATGCCGGCTTTAGTCCATAAATGAACTTAAGCAACTTGCACACCCTCCCGCTACTCCCACTCTGATTGAAACCCTTCTGGCTGATTCGTATAGACGTACTCTTCCAAATAACCATTTAGAAAAGCCGTCTTTACGTCAATCTGCCGGATCTCAAAATCTTGGAAGGCAGCAATGGCAAGAAGGATCCGAATGGATTTGAGCATAGCCACTGAAGAAAATGTTTCATCATAGTCCAAGCCAGGTCTTTGACGAAAACCTTTTGCAATAAGTCTAGCCTTATAGGTTTCAACCTGTCCATCTACACCATTCTTTCTGAAGATCCATTTACAGCCTACGGGTTTTACCCCTTCTGAAGCAATGTTCAAAGTGCATGCTTTGTTGGTGTATATAAACTCCATTTCGGTCCGCATTGCATCCAGCCATTTTTCCGAATCGCCGCTCTGAATGGTTTGCTGGAAGCTAGTTGGCTCATCATTGTCAATGATGCAATCCTCTCTATCCCCGTCTATGAGAAAACCCTAGTATCTTCCGGACGGATGAGACTGCCTACTAGTCCTGCTGATTGGCGTAGGGATGTCATGTTCTTTTGAAATCTCTGGTTCTACCATACTTTCAGTAATAGTTTGTGGTTCTGGAATTTCTTCCAGTTCTATTGCGTTCCTATTAGTTCTTTTTCAAAAAATTGATTTTCTAAAAAGTGGGCATGACGAGGAAAAAAATCTTTTTGTTCCTCTGCGTAATAGAAAAGATATCCCTTGGATTTCTTTGGGTATCCCACAAACTTACACAGTACTGAGCGTGCCTCGAACTTGTCCGCATACTGCTTTTTGACAAAAGCTGGACATCTCTATATCTTCATATGCTGAAGATAGGGTTTCTTCTCACTCCACATATGATATAGTGTGGTAGACACAGTCTTGGTAGAAACCTTATTCAAAAGATGCAGCTGATTCTAGTGCATAATCTCAGAAGGATTGCGGTAACTCAGTGTTACTTATCTTGGAACGTATCATATCCAATAGGGTTCTGTTCCGTCTTTCTGATATACCGTTGTGTTGTGGTGTGTATGGAGAAGTAAGCTGACAGAGAATTCTATTCTCTTTTAAGTAATCCAGGAACTCGGCAATCAAGTATTCACCACATCGATCTGATCTCAGTGTCTTTATACTTATGCCTGTTTGTTTTTCCACTTCATTCTTTTATTTCCGGAATTTCTCCAAAAGGTTTCGGATTTATGCTTCATCAAGAAGACATGTCCTTACCAAGAGAAATTATCTGTTAAAAGTAATGAAATAGAAATAACCACTTCGTGCATCTGTAGATATTGGACTATACATGTCGCTGTGTATGAGTCCTAAAAGCTCGCTCGCTCTTACTCCGTGTCCAGTGAACGGAGTTTTTGCCATCTTTCCTATGAGACAAGATTGACAAGTTCTATAAGATTGATATTCGAACGGATCCAAATATCATTCTCTATGTAATTTCGACAACCGTGTTTCATTGATGTGACCCAGTCTACAATACTTTAAGAAAGTCTTATTTAATTCCGGAGACTTTCTTTTAAGTGTGTTCTTGACGTTGAAAACCTGAGCTTGATTTAATACGTATATACTGTCCTCTAGTATACCTGACCCAATCAAACTTTGATTTAGGTGGATGTGGACCACATCGCTTACAAACTAGACTAGATACACAAATAGTTACGTAGAATAAATATCTGCCCACTTGTCAATCCTAGGTGATATTCTCTTACGGATACAGCGTCCACGCTCATTCCGTTAGTAACCCTGAGAGTCATATCACCTGCCCTGATAACTTTACGGTATCTCAACGCCTGTAATGAATTACAGATATGAGATCCTGATCCGGTATTTTGTACCCAGGAATTAGAGTTAATTGACAGACTGTTTTCAATCACAAACACACCCGAAATCGAAGCCACAACATGCTTCGGATCTTGGATTCTGGCTTTCCAAGCCCTGCATCTCTTCTGCCAATGTCCTTTCCCATGACAATAGGAACATCTCTCCATACTTACTGTTGGTCCCGAAACTTTTGCCCTGTCTTTCCTTTCTACCTTACTGACACCGCCTATCGGCTTTGTGGAGGTTTTCTTCTACTCATCCCTAGCTTTCACTTTGGATCCAGAAGAGAAAGATTAATGAGCAGAGCGAGTGTCTCCCTAGTTTCCTTTAGGGTGCCCTCAACTGGAAGTATAACTTTCTTCCCCTGGGCGTAAGTAGAAAGTAGGGACTGTAGAATTAAGTCAGTACATGACTCGTTCTCCAACGTGGTCTCCAGATCCGTGAGCTCATCAATATAGCCAATCATTGTAGGGACGTGGTCCCCTACAGATGACCCGACAGCCAACCTCGCTTGAAGCAATTCTTTCGAGGTATCATATCTTGCGATACGAGATTGCTCTCTATATAAAACTTTGTTATGGAGGAAGATAGCAACCAAGTCCATCTTCTCGTGTTGCCTTTGGTATACACCATCAACTGAGGCCAACATGAGGCACTTGGCATTCACACTGTCTTTTACCCTTGTCCGACAGATATCAACATCCGCGACGGTGGAAACTGGACCTGGGACGGCGGGGCTTGAGTAGTAATGAGATGGTCCAGCTTGTCATAGGTAATGGACATCTGGACAAACCTTTGCCAGTTAATATAGTATAACTCAGTCATTTTATTATCTAACTGTAACTTAATTTGGTCACCTGGTCGCTGCAATTAGGAGAGAGAAGAAAACACTCAGCATGATGCTCTTGTAAGTTTAAATTGATTTTTAATTTATCTAAACAGGATGGCTCTCACTGTTTCTCGAATCATTTCTCAAACCATAAAAGAAGAATTAGTCAGGATTAATCTCACCGTACAATACTTGCTTAACCTTTCAGCTAGGCTAGTGTCGGTACTTCGAGGGAGGTTTTACGGTACTTTCACGAAGTTCCTTAATTAAATAACCTCTTTTTCCTAGAGGCGTAGCCCCGCTAACACCTTTCTAGACACCTATTTGGTTTATAGCATTGATCGTTAAGTGAAAAATCTCCCGAGGAGTAGCATATACTCACAGTAGGATCGGGATCCAAATATCATTGTGTGATAACCCTGAAGGAATCCTACCAATATTATCACACTCCAAATGGTATGCAGCACTAGTAAGTTTCAGTTTCCTTAGAAGCTCCCGATGTGGATTTTTGCCCCATGCTCTTATGACTTTGACGAAGGTCAACAAATATAAGTCACATGTCAAGTTCTACCCATCATTGTCCAGGTTGATTTGAACCCATTCATATATACCCTTGATGAAGGCCAACAAAGTAATATGACTGTCCCAAACCAACGCATCTATCTATACTACATATGAATATCCAGCGGCTGGCAATCATTATGCCTTGGCGAAGGTCAACAAACATAGCTTGAATACTACTGAACATTCATATGAAATGACGAACTACGAATAGTTTTGGCGAAACCGTGAACGTAGTGAACTTGATATAATCGAAGGAACCCGACAGCTTTTAAAAGGAGTGGTTTAACCTCCGCATTTTTAAAAGTTTGCTGTTTTGAAAAAACCGAGTGGTTTTAAAATTTATTCCAACGATTCAGTTTTGGTTTGTTTGCTTTGCATTAATCTAATGCAGTCCCATCATTTACATCTATCATCACAGAAAGAAACGAAAATATAACGTATGTTTATGCCATCCGCATTCGTCACGGGGCCCTGTCTTACACCGTTAGGTTACTTAACTAACGTCAGAGCTGGGGGCTAGACTAGCGCGGATGCAAAATATAAGCAACGTCTATTATATAATATATATAATAATAACCATCCGTCTCACGCAATAATAGGCATTCCAGATCACAGATGAATACATTGGATATATTAGGAATTCCGCGTTCCGTAACGAAAGACGGATTCCATGGTCGTGATGAATAGCCAAATCCACCCCAGAACCTACGCGTGCGGCAAACTACCCGCCAAATTCCCGAAGCGAAGCAAGCTCCCTCAACAAGGTAGGTAGGCCACTCAGCATTTCAAAGAACCTGGTAGTTTGTGCACCCCACCTTGGGTCTATTCTAGAAGTTGAAAGCTGTAAAAAAAATAATAATACAACGGTGGCTACAACCTCAATCCGGATGTGCCCCGCAAAATAATATTACATCGCTTTTCAATTTGCATTGAATGAAAGAATGAAAACCCTCATCTCACATCTCCGGCTATTCATCCACGACGATCCAACAAGTTTATATATACAAACCAATATCACAGATCATATATATGTCCAACCCTTACTAATCGACGTATAGCGATTAGCGGACGTTCAGCATATATATCACAACATGAAACTTTAAACGACGTTAAAACTGCGACTTCGAAACACTCCGTATTGCCATAGTAAAAAGATAACAGTATATCCAAACTTGACAAAAACAAACAACACCTGGGACCTTAGATCCAAGTAACTAGAACACAGGCCAAAATTCAAAGAATTCCTCCAAAATAAAAAAGGCGAGGCCGGTTTTTTTGTGCATGTGGCCGGCCCAATTCAGGTGGAATTAATTCATTTTTGGTGTGTGTTCATATCACAACAAGTAGAGCACTCTGCAATTGTTTAAAAAAAATTTAGAGGCTCGGAAAAATTTGACAGAAACTTAGAGTTTAGGTTTCGTGCTTCGGAGTTATTTCGGTTTTGTAGTTTTACATTTCGTCTAAACAGTTAGCTAAGATTTAGTAGGCTCTGATACCATTGTAAGTTGATGTTGCGCACCCCGCGGGTTCTCGAGAAGGCGAAATATTTAAAAATTGATTTTCAAAGCTCGCAACACCGACTTGAACTCCAGGATCTTGGCTAAACCTAACTAGCTAAGCATGTAAGGATGTTAACTACTCGGAAAGAAAGTTATACCTCACGCTACAAGTCCTTCGGGTCTTCTCCGCTGTCCTCCCGGTCATCGTAGGCTTCGAGAATCGTAACGGATCGATACTTCCTCGAGTCAAAGACGATCTATCCGAGAGTCTATAGTCCAAGCTCTAACCTCAAATCCGAGGTAACCAGGGCACCTAGTTCGCTAGACTAGATGATCTAGGTGATGTAGAGAAAGAAAATGGATTAGTTTGTCACTTGGAACCCTAGATTTCTCAACTTATGAGAGATTAAGGGTTGGGAGGAAGAAAAAAGAGAGCTTAAGAAAAGAGAGATTGTTTTCTCAAATGATCAAATGAGATGGCTCCCTTGATTAGACTATAAGCATGCTTAGAAAAATATCTCACCCAAAATATGTAGTGCCATAAAATATCTCACAAAATATCTAAGTCAAACTAAGCCCTAAATAGTCAAACCAAGTACCCATGCTTGAATTATTATTTGTAATAATAATAATCCATTTCCTCCACCTCATAATTGTTTTAATCAAGTAAATGATCAAAACCCTAATGAGGTGTCTCCTTCTAAAAGCAATCTTGAGTAATTACAAGAATGCCCCTCTCATCCGTATATACATACCCGTATCCGTGTTTCGAGAAATACGAATACAATGAGACGAACTTGATCCATCAATATAATACTAGGATCCGGCTTAAACCAAAGCCCACTAGTATTATCCGTCCGATCATCATATGTGTACAAGTACACGTAAGTGATCGAAACTCTGCCGTAAAACCATACGGCCTCTACATCTTTCGCCCGATGCAGGGAAACTTTCTATGTGGAACTCTGAAGACTCGACAGTACGCTGGCAGTGGGTTTAACCACAAGCCGCAAGCGGTACTAGCTGCACGTAACGGCTATCCATGTATTTGTCGAAAAGAAAGCCGATGAGCAAACTCATCCGAACTCCTACTGAGCCTGTATGTGACAATCTCCGTACAGTCCGGTCTGTTCGTCTAAGAGTATCGCATATCGGGTCTAGAGAGGCCGTAATCGTCAGACCCCTAATAGCGCAATAAGTTGTGTCGGAGTGTAACCCAAAACACCCTGAGAAACTACTGAAATACCTACCAGTAAATCTCGCTTGCCCTGACCAGGGACTTTGTGTAATGGCTCTCCGAACACAACGCGATATCAACCCCCAATACCGGAAGAAATGAATCCTATCTAACCGCCACCGCCTCCAAGTGCTTCGGGACTGCACCCAACTACTACCTGTTTGCACGACTCTTTTGAACCGTGGTAGGGTAGTAATCAAAATACAGTGGGAACACACTCGAGGCGAAGTAGCAGTGTCAAGTCGACGGACTAAGCTGTACTTATATCACTTGGGAACTGCTACCCGACGATAGGTATAATACCACCAACAGTTCCCGACGAGTCCTGTCCAGTGTACTCATAACCTAATGAGCACCTGCATATTATTTCCAGTACGACGTATTAATGGCTGTGGGACAGACCATCTCCCCTGTTGGGATGAGAAGTTTATACACTAGTCTACTCTGGAGTATCGATATCCCGTCTCGATAAGCCTATGACTAGAGACCTGTATAGGATGTGCTTATAGACTACCCAACCCCCCCATTGTGACTGCCATCACAACGCTGGTAGTCAAGCAAAAGTCCTAAGGGCTCTACCAATATGTATAAGCGATATTTTAAAAGAAACGCATGCACATATTGAGGTAGAAACAAACCAGGTAGCATACCACCATTTCGAGCAAGGCTGTTACTATATCCGTGTATATCCCAAGCTTCGCTTCCATTAAGTAATATACAAACCAGTATGATACAATAATGGCCTCTAGGGCATATATCACTAACAAGAGATGCACATTAAATCCAATCAATGGAACCGAAAACAGAACCCCCTGTATATGTACCCTCCCTGCAGCGCAATCACAAATCATGAAAGTTTCCCTCTCTGCCGATGTCATCGTCGTCGTAAGCTATGTTGGAACCATCTTTGAGAGTCTGGCTTTTGTCAAGATTGGAGACTGTTCATGGGTTCGGATACATACTTATTCAGATGTTGAGGATGCCATCTACCACAAGGGGAGTAACACCGCCATAAATTCATCCGCTGATTTCAAAGTGATTGAACTCGAAGGGCCGTCTCTTGAGGCATTCCTGATCCAAACTAAATTACAGCTCATTTGCTGGGATCTCTTTGTTGTCAGCTCCTTCCGGCGATTTTTTAATTGTTCAAAAGTTTTGAACGTCCGATCAACTTCCGAGTTATGAAGCATGACTGTAGAATAGAACCTTGTTGGATTGAGATTAAAGATTTGGGCGAGGCATCACTGTTTTTGGATAGTCACAAATCTACGTTACTCTCGACTAAAGACGTTCCAGGATTTCAAGAAACTGCATCTACTATGTAGCCGTATACAGGACAAGGCTTGATAATCATGAAGTTGGGGTGTTTGACATAGCAGAAGGCATCATCACTGAAGACTATTTTCCTGCTGAAATGTGTCATAAATGGTTTGAATCATTTCCTCCGATATGGTTTACGCCTTCACTTTTATGAAGTAGAAATAGTTGATATCTTTATGAGGAATAAGGGCATCACCATGATTTCCGTCTTTTAATTCCTTTGATTCTCTCTCTTTACGGTTTGTTCAATGCCCTCTGTATGATTTGGGTTTCATAGTTAATTTACTCGTTATATCTGCGGGGAGTTGCATAGTGAATCTTTATGTGATAGAAAGTGCGCGCGCGCGCGTTCTCCCAACTTTGTTGTTTATCCAAAATTGAAAACATGGAACTCGAGAACTTTCTATCTGATCCAGCATTTTCCTTATAGGATTATGGTACATCCATGATACGAGTGTGTGATCCCTTAGTTCCTCTGTGTCACTCTGGCACCCTCCAATATGTTAGCCTGTGATTTCTTAATTTCTAAATTCTAACCAGCAAACTACTTCTATACAGTTTTTTTTCTAAATTTTTTAAAACCGCCTCTATACATTAGTATATTACCAAAACACTTTGTGCATGTGCAAACATGCTCACGATGTGGATGAACTGTTGTGCATGTGCACTCAGACGCATAATCCATAAATAGCCAGTTGCTTACATATTGATCCAAGATGTTGATGGTTGAGTGGTAAGTGAGTGTCAAGTGATTCGATTTAAGCTAATTTAGTGGCCGATAAGCAATGAACTCTTGTTAAATGAGTAAATTAATGACAGCACTGAAATGTGGATGAGAGTATCTTAGTGGTGTCAACTCCCTCGATCCCTTCCAAAAATTTATGGGGCTTCACTAATTTTGTCTGCCTCTCGATAGTTATTTGCTTAGATTATGTAGTTAGCTTGCTTTTCCTTATCTATTGGCATTGACATTGTTTTTTGTATTGTTAGTTTGCTGTTTAATGATGGGAAGTTTTTCGTGGTATCTTTCAATGGGGGATTTAGAGTTTCACGACCTCCGTTTTTAGGAAACAATTATGATTGAAGGGAAGTATTAAGTTACTCTAATGTTCAAATGGAACCTTTAGATAGCTCTTTTGTCTCACAGTTTTCTTTAGGTAATCTGTTTAAGGTCTGGATTCAATGTCCCTTATGATTTATGAGGAATATGAACATGAACTATGCTATTTGGAGGTTCGCTCCTGAGCCTTGGGTCGAGATTAAGGATTTGGGCATTTTGTGTTTGATATCAGATGGCTGCCATAACATGATGCTATCAGCTGGAGATGTTTTAGGATGTGTGGGAAAAAAATACAATGATTACCTTTTAAAACTTTTTAACAGACCGCATGCAAGATAAACCGATTCTGATGTAGAGGTAACACTTGAGTTAATATTGCTCAACCAATCTTCAGCTACATCCACAGGGGAAACATGGGAATTCCTTTAGCATGAAGAAGTTACAAGTTACACCACTTGATCTCCTTTAATCCCTCATCTCCAAGACTAAATATCGGATATCGGAAATGTATTGGCTAGGTGGTTCCTGTGTCCTATACGGCTGATATAACATCGGCAAAGATTTGCCGGTTTTATCGTATTGAGAGGGGGCCTGATATCATATACTGACTAATATGACTGATATTTGATTATATGCTCATATTCCCTCTCTTGATCTCATCTCAAGAGAGGGAATCACAACATTCATATCTTTGGAGACTACATTTTTGTCTCTCTACTTTCCCACCAAATAATTTTTGACGAGAACACCACTTCAACATAGAACAAGCTCTTCTCCTGATTCGATGAGGAGTCCATCTCTTAATTTTGGGCTCCTTTGCCTTATCTTAATTATACTATTTTACGTTATCTAATTGGACCCCTTATTTAAATTTGAATCTTCACCATAATGTAAATAAGAATCTCAGTCTTATTCTATCTATTATAACTACTACTTTAAGAGTTAAACTACAATCTCAACAAGATGAACTACACTTATCTTCTACATTGACTGGTTTCCTATGATACTGATTTCAATGCCGGAGGTTTTGAGTTAGATACATGACTACATTAATTATGATATGACATGGGACAAAAATCTTCTGTTTTGCCC
Organism: Agapanthus africanus; assembly: GCA_030015575.1. Lineage (NCBI taxonomy): Eukaryota > Viridiplantae > Streptophyta > Magnoliopsida > Asparagales > Amaryllidaceae > Agapanthus > Agapanthus africanus. The sequence goes on from CM057343.1 coordinate 28,608,322, forward strand.
GAATTGGTTCAGGCCTTCTCTTTGGTGATGCAGAGTGATAGCAGAGCTAATGACAATAGATTCATTTCACAATTCCTGGTTTCCGCCACAGTTTTGTTGATTTCCTAGTATTTTCAACTAACTCAAAGCATGATATATTTAATAGTAATGTTTATAAACAGATATGATGTGCACAAGGGTAAAAGTGAAGCCACATTGCCTAGATGGTTAGCATTGTAATATCAGATGCCTTAAGTTAATAGTATTTAAATAAATTGCTAAAACATCGGAGATTGCAGACATTTGAATATAAGAAGAAAGCCTAGTCTCATGATGCCGTCCTTATTTTATATTGTCTTAGGCCGGCATATATAGTTGAAAATACTACTTGGAGACTGTTTTTTAATCACATCTGTTCTTGTGTGATATTGATTGAATATTACCAACTTTATGTTTTTTAAAAGTTATCTTTGTTTAATCGTTATGCTACTCGTTATCTGTCTCTGCTATAGTTTCTACAGTTTAATTTATTGGTATTCTTTTGTCTAAATGGTTTTAAATAAGCATTCATGTAGTGTTAGTGCTGTAGTGAAAGTTACCCTTGATATCAACAAAGTATACTGGTGTTATCTGTAATTTATAAAGTTGATGGCTGTATCTAAAAAAAGTTGTGCAGGTTCATAGTGGATTAATATAATATATTTTTGTCTAAATAGTCCTGTTTCTTGTTGGTGTGATTTTTAATATAATATATTTTTTGTCTAAAAGCCCCCGGTTTGTTTCCGAGTTTAAACCCCTAGTCTGTTTCCATATCATGAAGACCCTAGAGTAGAATCTTGTTGGATTGAGATTAAAGATTTGGGCATGGCGTTGCTTTTCTTGGATAGTCACAAATCTATCTACTCTCAACTAGGGATATTCTTGGGCTAAAAAGAAACGGCATATATTATGTGGGCTGATATAGGACAAGGTTTTGTAATCATAAAGGCGGTGTTTGACATAGTGAAAGGCAACATCAGTGATGAAGAATATTTCCGTATTGAAATATGTTCCGAATCGCTTGTAATATTTCATCCAATAGGTTTATGCCTTCTCTGTTATTATGTAGAAGTAATTATGATAAGCTCATTCATGGTAACCTCCTTTTCTTGTATCTTATCATGGAATTGTTAGGGTATCCTTATGATTTGGAGTGAAATCTTATATTTCATATAAGTTTCTCTTCATGGTTCCTCCTATTTTGTTTGCCTTTTGATATGCATGATTTGGATCCAACTGTTAATTTCAATTCACGTATGAGTAATACTGTCTGTCACGGTATATCAGATACTTTATTATTATTCATAAAAGATATATACAGCCCCTATATATATAGGTGTTATAATATGTCTACTCTTCTAATTTATCCGATGTGGGACTAAACTATTATATCAAACTCTAACACTCCTCAAGTTGGAGTATATATATTATCCATATCCAACTTGTTACAAATAAATTGTATCCTATCACGAGCAAGCGATTTAGTAAGTATATCGGCTAACTGGTGCCCTGTGGGACCTGCGTGCACATGTCGTGTCTCAATCTCTGGAGACTCCTTCTCAGTTCCAACAACCTTATTTCAGACCACATGACAATCTATTTCGATATGTTTGGTCCGCTCGTGGAACACTGTATCTGAAGCAATATAGATAGCAGCCTGATTGTCATAATATAACCTCATCAAGTTGTGTTGAACTATATCTAGTTCTTCCAGAAATCGTTTGACCCATACCATCTCACAAGTGATGTCCGTCATAGCATGGTACTCAGACTCTGCACTAGAACGCGATACCACACATTGCTTCTTACTCTTCCAAGACATTAGATTCCCACCCACGAACACACAATATCTTGTAGTGAATCTTCTAGTTATCGGGCACCCTGTCCAGTCAGTATTGGAAAAACACGTTATTCTGTTGTGTCCTCCATCAATATACAATAATCATTTTCCTGGAGAACTCTTCAGATATTGAAGAATCTTAATAGCTGCATCCCAATAGCCTGTGTGGGGTGATTTCAGAAACTGACTCACAATACTAGCTGGATATGAGATATCTGGTCGAGTGACAGTGGGGTAGTTTGACTGACCAACCAAGCTCCTGTATCTAGCTGGATCATCTAGTAATGTTTCCTGATCTGGTAACAACTTGGAATTTGGATCTATCGGTGTGTGACGAGATGTGCAGTCCAACATTCTATTCTCAGAAAGTATTTTCAGTGCATATTTCCTCTCTGTGATAGATGAATTCCCTCTTTAGATCGAGCCACCTCAATCCCTAAGAAGTACTTAAGTGGGTCAAGATCTTTAGTTTGAAACTGCTTCTGAACATACGCCTTAAGATCATGAATACCTTCCTCATCATCATCTTTGATAACAATGTCATCCACGTATACTACCATAATGATTCGACGACTGTGCTGATATTTATAGTACACTGTATGATCACCATTGCTTCTCCTCATCCTAAAACTTCTAATACTTTCTACATATCGTCCAAACCAGGCCCTCGGAGATTGTTGGAGTCCATACAAAGATCTTTTCAATTGACAGACTTTCGATGATTCCTCCTGAACAATAAAACCAGACGGTTGGATCATATAAACCTCCTCCTCAAGAATACCATGTAAGAAGGCATTCTTGATATCAACATGATGCAGTGGCCAATGAAAGGTAGCAGCCAAAGAAACCAATAGGCGTACAGAAGCCATCTTCGCGACGGGGGAGAAGGTATCACTAATATCTTGATCATAGGTATGAGAATATCCTTTGGCTACTAATCGAGATTTTAACTGAGTGAGAGAACCATCGGAGTTGAGCTTGACAGAGAATACCCGTCAACAACCAACGACACGCTTTTCAGATGGAGGCGGAACTAGATCCGAAGTATCATTTTGTTGAATAGCAGCCATCTCTTCAATCATAGATTGTTTCCAGCTAGAGTGTGCAAGTGCCTCATATACATACGTGGGAATGGTGTAGTTATCCATAGATGAAATGAAAGCACTGTGTGTAGAAAACAAATGAGTATAGGAGACAGAATGGTAAAATGGATTGGCAGTGGAACAAAGTGCTTTGCGAATCGCGATGGGAACATCAAGGTTAGAAGGTGCAGCAGGTGTGGGTTTAGAAATCGGATCAGGATTATGCTTAAGGGGTTGGTATAACAGGAGTTGGGGTCAAAGGAATATCTTGATCCGGTGGAAGCGTCTTAGGTACTGTTGTAGTAGTAGTGTCCAAAGATGGGTTGCAAGCTTGAGTGGGAACAGTTTTGTCCTGTGGAATTTCGGGGTATTCAAGAAATACCATGTCACTGGTGTTATTTGGGAAATGACTCACGGGAAAGAAAGACCGCAACTTAAGAAAGGTGACATCAGCTGTGATAAAACAACTACGAAGGGTAGAATGATAACAGCGATAGTCTTTCTAGGAACGAGAGTATCCCAAAAAGACACTGAAGGGATCGAGAATCCAACTTAGTTCGAACATGTCTATGTTCCTGGACAAAGCACACACAACCAAAAATATGAAGAGGAACAGAAAACAGAGTGTCATTAGGGAATATGATAGAAAAAGGAGTTTGACCATCTAACACAGAGAAGGGCATACGATTAATAAGCGGCCGTAAGAACCGCATCCCCCAGAAATGATGAGGAACCTGTCGATGAATGAGTAGTGTTCGGACGACTTTTAGCAGATGACGATTTTTGCGTTCACAATACCGTTCTGTTGGGGGTATAGGAACAAGAGGACTTATGAAGAATACCAGACGCATACATAAAATTCTGAAACTCAGAAGAAAGATATTCTTTTGCATTATCACTACGGAGTATTTTCACAGAAACATCAAATTGTGTTTTAATTTCAACACAAAATTTTTGAAATACGGAAAAAAATTCAGACCGAGATTTTATTAAGTATAACCAAGTTGTACGGGAAAAATCATCAACAAATGTGACAAAGTACCGATCACTAAATAAAGATTCAACTGGATATGGTCCCCATACATTGGAATGAACTAAGCTAAATGGAGTACCAACGCGCTTATTGACTCGAGGAGAGTAAGATACATGATGGTGTTTTCCTAATTGACAAAACTCACACAATAACTCAGTAGTCGTAGAAACTTCTGGATGTAACTTCTTTAGTTTTTTGTAATGATGGATGTCTCAACTGACAGTGTAAATCTAAGACTGTAGAAGCATTCAAGCATGCAACCGACTCTGAAAAGCTACTTATCTGATACAGACCATCAGACACATGTCCGATACCAATCGTCTTCCTCGTTCTCAGTTCCTAAAATATACGGTGGTTAGGATAAAAGATAGCACAACAGTTTAGAGATTTTATGAGTTGACAGAAAGAAAATTGAAAGGAAAACGAGGCATATATAAAATTGAGTGCAAAGGCATAGACGTATTTAGAATCACTGAACCTATACCACTAACAGGTGAATCAAAACCATCATCTAGTTTGACAGGGGTGTGAAAAATATGTGAGAAATTGGATAATATATCTGAATTTCCAGTCTGTGATCTGACGCTCCTGGGTCAATCACCCATGAAGTAGGAACTAATAAGGATAGACAAGCAGTAGAGTTACCTGTTTTAGCAAATATAGCACTAGAGAATGACTGCGACTGAGAGAGCTGAAACAATTTGAAACTTTCCAACGTCTCTGCATCCATAAAATTAATGGCAGAGTTCGACATGAGCTATAGAACTGTTATTTTTCTTCGGGCAATTTTGAGGCGCTGCTAAGCCCTACCTGTCCAAAAACTATGATACTTCATATGTCCAAGTTCATGACAATAATTACACTCAACATCCTCTCGGCCTCTTGACTACCACCAGATCCTCTCCCTAAACAACTACCTCGGCTACTATATACCATGTCACGATAAATCATATATTTTATTATTATTCATAAAAGATATATAGAGCCCTTCTATATATATGTGTCACGATAAATCATATACTTTATTATTATTCATAAAAGATATATAGAGCCCTTCTATATATATGTGTCACGATAAATCATATACTTTATTATTATTCATAAAAGATATATAGAGCCCTTCTATATATAGGTGATACAATATATATGCTCTCCTAATTTATCCGATGTGGTACTAAACTATTATTTCAAACTCTAACACTGGCCTTTTTAACTCTTATTTTATTGTTTGTAGGATGTGGCAATATGGTCCCTTAGAAAGAAATCTCCGTCTCCAAAGATTTCAGAAACCGATTTTACAAAATTTTGTCATTCTATGATTTCGGACAGTAAATTGGTTGCATATGCTCTCCTGTGATATAAAGCGACATTTTCAACATTTACATATATATACTTCAGGGATTCCTTAGTCTAAATACTAAATACTCTTGTTTGGTGTTGTATGTTGGAAAAACAAAGAGTTCTTTTTGGAGGAAAGGAACAGGCAACAACAGTTGGGTGCTTTTACTTGCGTTCAGTAATTGGACGTGCAAAGGTGCTTGCATTTTGTTTAGCTCCTCTCTTTTCTTTGTTTTATAGAACGGATTTGAAGAATAAATATGAATGCCTGAATTAAAAAAAGGAAGAATATAAGTTTGAAACTACAACAGTGTAACCTTGTGTTGCATTGTGCACTGACATAAATATGATTTTTTTAAAATTTAATTTGGGTTGTTGAAAGATGCTAGTATAACCAAAACTTTGCATGCTTAAGCATTATGTAAGGGAATCAATCCAACTGTCAGGGCAAACTTATGGATATTCATAATATGTGCCAAATTTGAAGTAGTGCATAATCAAGCAAAGGTAATCAGGTGCTCAAGACTTTTCCTTTACAGAATATATCACTTCGAACTCTGCTATAACAGTGGTAAAAAATAAAATAATATATGCTGTATTTAAACATTAATGCATTCTTTATCGGCAAATCACTTCCTAACATGTTTAAAGCCAGCAATATGATTAGTAATTGAAGCTGGTACTTTCATCCTTCACTCTTTCATGATACGCACTTCGATTTATGATTAAGTTTTCGTAAATGTCGATGTTTGATGTTATTTATTTTTCCGTTTATTGACATTTAGTCTTACAGATATAAAGCAAAGATGTGCAAAAGCGTGCAATAGTACTGTAGCTGCATATATTTCTCAAAAGTAAAATAATTAAGAAGTGTGGGGTATAGTTTCTAATGTAGATCTGTGCAAAACCAGTGTTGAAGCTTTCCCAAGCACCTTGTTGGAGTTCTTACAAAAGCTTCTGATTTCCTATAGTAATCATTTGATAATTATAACGGAACAGTTGTTAATCTCAAATCTATACCCCTAGAATCTTATAGTCACCACTTAATTATTCATTCATGTACATTTCCAAAGCTTTTTATATGTATTGATCTTTGTTACACTTTCCTTTCTTTTGGTGAACTGTTTTTGCACCAATTATTTGATTGTTCTTTGAAGCAGTAGAGTATATTTTCCCCTTAAAGATATTTTTTCTCCTGAAAATTAATGATAATGCCATTTATTATGCTATCCTTTTTTGGACTCAAGAAATTTCCTTAAAAAGATTTTTTGGAACATCTATATTAGTATGTGTTTCCTAGTTCCTCCGTAATCCCATTCACTTGTGCTTTCATAATTCCTAGTTACTGCTCAAGATTTGATTTTAACTTCCTAATTCATATTATCATAAACGTAATCCTAATGCTCATGAACATATACAATGTGCATTAGGGTAAAAGGGAAGTCATCATTCCCTAGTTGGTAATATCTTGTGCCTTAATCAACTAGGTTGTGAATATTATTATTATTATTTTTGTTCAAGAAATAGGTTTTGAATAAATTGAAATTTAAGACATTGGAGAGCATGGGCAGTGCTTGGCCCAATGTCCCCTTCTATTAAAATTTGTATATTTGAAAATAAACTGAAAGGCTTGTTTCGTGATGTAGTCCTTATTTTATATCCCTCAGGCCGGCATATACAGTAAAATACTACTGGCACAAAGTTATTTGGTTGCTTTCGCTTCTGTTCTTACGTGTTTGTGATTACTGTTCTGCAAAGTTTTCTTTTTGAATTTCCTTTGTCTAACTAGTCTTTGCTTCTTCAACTTTTCTTAATGGAGACTCCTTTGTATATATACTGATCTTCTAGCTTGTTTGGTGTTGGAAGAAGGTTCAGCAGCAATGGTTGGATGCTTTCACTATGTTTTCAACAGACAAATCGGACACAGAACAATCAAACAATCTCCATCTCTCCCCGATCAGAATCCCAAGAGAGCAACTGGGCAGAGCTCCCATCCGAACTTCTCAGAGTGATTGCTGAACGTCTTACGATCCCCTACAACTTCCGATTCCGTGCCGTGTGCACATCATGGGCTTCTGATTCAAAAAACCTCCTCAAAGCCGCATCAAACTTTCCTTGGCTATTACCGAGACAAGAAAAAGACACACTTTACTTCTTTAGCTATATGGAGAACAGATACTTTCACGTGCCCGTTGGTTCCAAAATTTATCACCAATACTGCATAGGATCCCAAGATGGCTGGTTCGTCATGTCTGATTCATTCAGGCCTAAGGAGATATACATATGGAATCCAATGTCAGGATCTGAAATCAAACTCCCCTGTGTATCTACACTCCCTGTAGTGCGGTCACACATCAAAGAAGTTAGCTTCTCTGCTGGTCCCTCGGTTAATGCTGGTTTCATCACTGTCATCAGCTATGTGGGACCCATCTCCAAGCGTCTGGCTTTTGCCAGGATCAGAGATCACGGATGGACTCCTATATCTACTTATTCCACAGGTATTGTCAAGAACCACTTTGCCCAAAATCTTGGATAGTTTGGTACTTTGGTTTGTGGGATACATTAATGTTTATTAAACTGGGGTCGCATAGAAAGGCCTCTAGTGTAAATTCTTGCTTATATAGGAAGAATAAATAGGGTTAAACCAATGACTAATAATGAGGAGATTTGAATCAAAAACCTCTTGAACCTGGTGCCCTCTTATACCGTCTCAAAAACCACTTTACCAAAAAGCTTAAGTTGTTGGGCTGTGAGATAACTACGTATATCATGCTGATGTAATGTGTAACCGTATTATCTTCGGAGATATAGAGGACGCCATTTACCACAAGGGTAGGATCGTCTCTGTAAATTCATCTGGAGATTTCAAGGTTTTCAAACCTGAAGGGCCTTCTCTTGAGGCATCCACGATTCCAGACAAACTCTCGTTATAGTTCATTGGCTGGTATCGACTCCTTCTGGTGATCTCTTGATGCTTCAAAAGTTTAAACGTCCAATTAATTTTCGTATTTTGAAGTACGACCCTGGAGTAGAATCTTGTTGGAATGTGATAAAAGATTTGGGCAAAGTGTCGCTTTTCTTGGATAGTCAAAAATCTATGTTACTCTCGACTAGGGGCGTTCCAAGGCTTAAAAGAAACTGCAAATGCTATGTGGGTCGATATAGGACAAGGTTTGATAATCATGACAGGCATCATCACCGAAGAGTATTTCCCTGTAGAAGTATGTTCCAAGTCACTTGAAACACTTCTTCCGATATGGTTTGTGCCTTCGCTGTCATGAAGTAGAAGTAATCGGAATAAGCTATTCACCATACTATTATTTAGAACCTCTTTGCTTGTTTGATATCTGTTCAAGGAATCAATACATGATTAGGGCTGAAGTCTTTTAATTCCTTTGATTTTCTGCTGACAGTTCCTTCAATCTTCTCTGCCTTCTGATATGTATGATTTGATTGTATAGTTAAATTACTTATCACTATCTGTTGGGATTTGCAGACTCAATTCATATGATTTTTACAGAAAGCAGTACTTTTGTTACCTAATTGTTGTTCATGTAGGATGTGGAAATGCAGCCACTTTGAAAGAATACTATCTCGAAAGATGTTAGGTATTAATGTCACATTATACTTTCACTAGATAATCTCAGCGGTCAGTTGGTGTCTTGTTTCTTTTGCAAGGCATTATCTCAACTCTCAAGGACCTCTTGTAGTTAAGAAAGTCCCTTGTAGGCTATGAAACATACACCATACTAGTATGTGATTTCTTAACTCTTCTTTACGACTCTGCACTATACTGCCCACAGTCCGGTTGCCTTTCAATTTTTTTTCCCACTAGCTTCTTTGTGAATTCCATTGGTGGTGCAGTCCTGAATTGGGTTGCTGCACTTTTAGGCTGAATTTAGAGGAGGTTGAAGGAATCAAACAATAACAATGGCAATTTGCCAAACTAGGATTTTATTAATCGAAATCTATCTATTAAAATTGCAAGAAGTCTCTTAAATAGACCCATACAAAAATAAAAAATGACAACTAATTTACCAACAAAATAGAAACGGCCTAAAATAGATAACTGCTAAAAATAGAAAGTTGCTAAAAATCAAAATTAATTATTTGATTGCGTTCAGAATTGATTCCCAATACTTTCAATAAAATCTTAACTGATCGAGGCATTGATTTCATCTCTAATTTGAAAGTCAAAGTTTCAAAGCAAAACTTTGACCGTGATTTCGGGGTCTTAAATGATGGATTTTCGTGATTCTGAGAGATGTCAATATGCTCGCAGAATTAGCCCAAACGATTTTGCGAGAGTTTCGATTTGGCTCGGAGAACGCGCGAATCGGATAAGATTTGGCAGTTCGGGTTTCTCGGTTGAACTAGACGTGACGTGTTTTGGAACGATCAAGCCGCTCCATGTAGGTTAGGGCTGCATCATCCACCCCGTCATAAAAAGAGCTCGACCTCGAGCTCATGCCGTCGTTCTCGGAAGAGCTTCCGTCATCCGCATATGGAATCAAGTGCTTGATGTTGAATATGTCTGAAGTTTTTAAATAACTAGACAACTTCAATTGATACGCGTTGTCACCTACCTTCTTAAGAATCTCATAAGAACCAGCTTCCTGTTGCTCAATTTATTATACTCACCTACCGGATAGTGGTCCTTTGTGAGGATGGCCTAAACAAAGTCGTATTTTTCGAACACCATGCGACGACGAGGCTTGTTCGCAGCAGCTTCATATTTGGAATTAGTAGCTTCAATTTGCTGTCGAAATTGATCATGAATGCTTTTTAGGTGCTTGGTCGTGTCTTCAGCTTTAACATTAGGACACCCCATATGTGGAATTGGCGTCAAGTCGAGGACGCCAGTAAGGTTGCTTCTATACACGATCTCAAATGGACAACTCTTCGACTTGTGGTTAATAGAATGGTTGTAAGCGTGCAAGGGCGAGGTCCCACTTTCTTGGGTTGTCTCCAACTAGGCTACGAAGGAGATTACCGAGGTTTCTGTTGACCACTTTAGTTTGACGATTTGTTTGCGGGTAATAAACGTTAAAGCACAGTTTAGTGCCCAGATTCCTCCATAAGGTCTTCCGAAAATGGCTCATGAATTTGGTGTCCTTATCCGATATAATGGATTTGGGTACCCCATGAAGGCGCACGATTTCTTTGAAGTACGGGTCACCGATCCGAGACTCGTCCATAGTTTTCTTACAGGCAAGAAAATACGCCATCTTGGAGAATCGATCTATCATGACACAGACCGAGTCCATGTTCCTTTGAGTTCGGGGTAGGCCTAGGACAAAATCCATGTTGACGTCTTTCCACGGTGTTGCTGGAACCGGGAGTCGGGTGTACAAAGCCGCGTTCGTGGCTGTCTCCTTGGACACTTAGCAAATATGGCAGCGCTCTCCGAAACGTATCACATCTCGTTTCATGTTAAGCCAGTAGTAGATAAGGGTCATGAGTTTGTCGCGCCCAAAATGACCCTCGTTATGAAGTTCCTCCATAATCTTTTCTCGCAGCGAACACTTAGGAATGCAGAGTTGCAATCCTCGAAAAAGATAGTCGTCCATCAGCAGATATGGCCTGACTTACGTTGCTCGGGTCCATATTGAGGTTGCTTTAATGCTCAGTGAATATGACCGAAGAACGGGTTCGCAGGATATAGTTTGCGAAAGGTATCGAACCCTACAATCCGAGCTTGCATTATGGAGAGTAAGGTCGCTTTTCTGCTCAAAATATTGGCCACTCGATTATCAACCTCTGTGATGTGCTTCAAGAAGAAGGTGAACCGGTGGATATATTCAACCCATCGACCATGTCGATGATTCAACTTATGCGACCCATTAATGTATATTGAGCGCTTCATGGTCAGAATGAAGGATGAACTCGCGCTGCAATAAATAGTGCTCCCAATGTCGCAAGGCTTGGATGATGGCATAGAACTCGGCGTCATAGGTGTTGTACTTGGCCCTAGCGCCATTTAGTTTCTCGCTAAAGAAGGCCGCTGGTCGCTTTTCTTGACTGAGTACGCCACCGATACCTACCCCCGATGCATCACATGCCACCTCGAATATTTTGTCAAAATCTGGCAAAGCCAGCATATAGGCAGTAGTTGGTTTCACTTTGATAGCGTCAAATGCTTGTTGTACTTCGTCGTTCCAATAGAAAGGTACTCACGACTTGAGATAGTCTGTGATTGGGGTCATTACACCGTTGAAATTTGGTACAAAACGACGGTAGAAGGAAATGAGGCCGTGGAAACTCTGGGCTTCATCGGCGCAGGCCAGTCTCGAACTGCTTGTACTTTGGATGGGTCTGCACGCACCCCTCACTGGAGACAATGAAACCCAAAAATATAACTTGATCTGCCATGAAGTGGCACTTCTTCGGATGGGCAAAGAGTTGTTGTCTTAATACCTTGAGAACATTTCTCATATCCTGCAAGTGAGTCTCACGAGAAGAGCTATAAATAAGGATGTCATCAGAATATACGACCATGCACCTTCTAAAGAATGGTTGTAGAAGGTGGTTCATGACCCTCATGAATGTGCTTGGTGTATTGGACGGACCAAACGGCATCACCGGCTATTCATAATGTCCATCCTGTGTCATGAACGCGGTCTTCCACTCGTCTCCCGGTCGGATGCGAATTTGGTGATACCCGTTCTTCAGTCTATCTTCTAAAAGATTTTGGCCCCTACAAGCTGGTCGAGCATGCCGTCGAGTCGCGGTATCGGGAGGCGATATTTCACGGTGATTTTTTTGATGCTACGACCGTCGATGCACATACACCATGAGCCATCTTTCTTAGGAGTTAAAAGGGTTGGCATGGCGCAAGGACTCATGCTGGGTCACACAAATCCTTTCTCTAGTAGCTCCTCCATCTGCCACATTAGCTTCTGGTGTTCTCTCGGGTTCATACGGTATGCTGGTTTGTTAGGGAGACTTGCTTCAGGAATAAGGTCGATGCGGTGCTGTATGTTTTTCATTGGTGGGAGGTTGTTGGGCAGCCCGTTTGGGAATATGTCTGGGTAATCCCGCAACAGTGGCTTGACCATATCAGGAACTTCTGTCACGCCCCCTTCCCAAAATCCGAAATGCAGATAGCGACGAAGGCCAGCCGTGCTACCTACGGTAAGAAAAGATCCTTACATAGTCACATAAGGCTGTCTATATTAACCTGTCAAGAATAAAATCCAAAACCAAAAGGGATAATACTGATAATCATGCTGCAACGAAACCACAAAGAATACTAAAAATGGGTCCACTAGATAATCGATGCAAATAAAGATCTGATACAATAGATTCGAAATAAAAACAAGATCCAAAAGAGATACATAAGTCCTAATGTCTCATAAGGACGCACATGCTAAAAACTAACTGAAAGGAAAATAAACCTACGGGTTACTGATTTCGGCAAAGTCCTGGTAGTCGCTGCGGTCCTGCTCGGCCTGAAAATCTGTCTCTAAACCTGAGATGGCAAATCTCAGGGATGTCAGAACATCCCAGCATATACTCAACATATAAAGTGTATGTGTGGTATGATAACATGAATATATGAATGTAGTGAAGCCCGCGTGCGCAAGTAAAAACAGATATATAAATAGATGCATTAATACTAAGAAACCAACATATAAAGAGGTCAAGTCATAACCTAACTGTCACTAAAAATTAAGCCACCCTATCGTAAGCTCGAGTATGTGCGTCAACCTCTGCAGGAGTATTCCTAACCTAAGAGTGGTGCCCCAGGGGCTAGGAAAAACGGGCCCAACTGTGGAATGAACAAGCGACCGATATAGCCCGGTACGAGCTGTAAACATGCGACCGATATAGCCCGGTACGAGCTGTAAACATGCGACCGATATAGCCTGGTACGAGCTATAATAACATGCGACCGATATAGCCCGGTACGAGCTGTAAACATGCGACCGATATAACCCGGTACGAGCCGCCGGCATAGGACCCCTGAGATCCTGTTGTACGAACGCACACTCAAACTACCCCAACACCCGCGTATTTATAGCTACTATGGTAATGACTAGAGCATTAATTAATAATACTGAAAAGACTGGAACTTGTGATATGGCAATTGTATAGAAATGAAACTGGTAAATAGTAGTATGTCATGTCATGTAGTTCAGCATCCTTATCAGTGATCTCGTTCATAAAGACTAGAGTATTGAATAGTCATGACTTGTCAAATGTAATTGTTTTTTAGTAACAGTAACTGCATGAACACGATGTACAAGCTGGTATGAGTCACAATTGTTATATTTACCGTTAAACTTAATATGGATATACTAATCACAATCTGGCTAGGAATATATAACTGTGAGATAGGTTAACAACTTTCGAACTTTATTTGTAGTTAAAAATAAATCTCATTTTAAAACCACACTTGCTAATTATTCTTGCTTGCTGCATAAAAGTTTGCATATATATCTTGTATAATATAACGAAAAATAGGTATGAACACATTTCTCTTTTATTCTAACAGGAATGCCGATGTACATCGACCAAAGATAGAGCAAGAATACTTGCATTGAGAATAAGGATCACGGGAAAGCGATGTACGAAGATGCGAGGCACGAACTCAGCTAAAGTTCGAAATGGGATCAGAATTATACGGTCTGCCTAGATTGATTTAGCCTTATACAATTGTATATAACTAAACATTCACATTAACAAGCACGTTGTCCTATATAACAGCAACATGATATAATCAGGTTCCAGCGTACAACTAAATATGAAATAAACAATACGGATACGAACGGACATCGGAAAACGGTAAAACGGTAACATGGGATGCACAATGAAATAAACATGTAATATTTTATTCATATGGATATAAATATAGCGACATAGCATGCAGCAAGAGAAACTTGTCTGATCGGATCTCACGACGGGGTGCGTATGCCACGTCCGACATCGGGTAAAACGTCGCAATGCACACACGGGTGTACAGAACCGAACCAAGCAAGGCAAGAAGGTGACCATGCTGGCTGGAAACGTCCATTAGGTCGCCTGGATCGTCGGCGACGACACGGCTCCGGCGGTGATCGGAAAACCAAGAAACTAGAAAGAGAAAGAAAAAGAAGAAGGAAGACAAGGGATGCACTCTCTGGGTTTGTGCTCTGGGGTCGGAGGAGGTGGTAAGGGGACGAAGACGGCGATTCGTGGGTTTTCTGGCGAGGTTTCGCGGCAAGGCGGGGCTGCGGTTCTTGATGTTGGGTGAGGGACTCGTGTGTGCAGGGAAAAGGTTCTGTGGAGTAGGAGAGAGGAGAGAGGGAGAAGGTGGTGGCGAGGCCGACGGGGTTGGAGCTCCGACGAGGGTGCAGGCGGCAGTGAAATGATGGGTATGGGTTACAGTTTCGGGTGCAGGGATCTTGCAGGGGAGAGCTCAGGTTCTTTTGGGAGAGGGAGGAGAGAAGGAGAAGAGGGTGGCCGCGAGGACGAGAGGCGACGGTGAGGGATCTCCGACGACGAGGGTGTGCAGATGTGGTTCTTGCAGTGAGGATTGGAGGCGCGGGGATTTCGTCGGAGGTGAGGTTGGGGAAGAAGTGAGGTGGTCGAGAAGATGTGACGAGGTCGAGGGTGGAGGCGAGGTGAGGCCGTCGAGGGTGGTGGTGACGGCGAGACGATTTCCGGCAAGGTGCAGGCGATGGGTTTTGGAGCTCGGGATGTGGGTTTCGGGGTTTGCAGCGGGGAAAGGGGAAAGAGAGGTGAGCGGGAAGGAGAGAAGAGGAGATGAGGTCGAGGGTGTTGTGGGCGACGGCGGTGAGGCGAGGGCGAAGGCATGGGTAGGGTTAGGGTTTTCGTGAGCAAGTGAAGCGGCGGGAACGAAGAAAGAAGAAGAGGGAGGGAGAGAGAACTTGGGTGCTCTTAACAATATATATATATATATATATATATATATATATATATATATATATATATAAAGAATAATGAAAGAAGAGAGAGAATGAGTGAGATCAGAAAAGGATTATAAAATATTTTAATAAATCTAATATGCAGAGAGAGGAAGTTAGGATATTAGGGAAAAATCATTTTAAATTTTTTTTTGTTAAAAAGAATTTATAAACGTATATTATATATGTGTTTCACAATTAAACCTATTAGAATATAATTTTAATAAAATTTGAGTTTTCTGGCTAATACAAAATTATTCCAAAATATGCCCGGGTTGGGTTTAAGATTACGGTTTGAAAATACGGATAATATATGTGTCAACAAAAACCAAAATAGGATATCCGGGTAACGAAAATGCATACCCCACGAACGGATACACGTAGCGTGCATGTAGCTATCTAAACGAGTCTGTTTCACTAAACGGGATATGAACAGGATGCACGGGTGCTACCACAGGGTCATGGGTATTTGGCAGGTCATGCTAGGTATTTTTTAAATATATTATTTAATTATATTTGTATTATTAAAAAAATGCAGATGCCCGATATAATGTAGATATGCACGATATAGAACACGAGAGTGCACGGATCCTCAAAACCAGTAGGGATAACACGTAATCAAGAACCAAGACGGGTTCAAGCATACGGATCGGGTCGGATACCAAGTACAGAATAATAAAACACCATCCGCACCCAAAAGCAAATAACACCAACAAATAGCCACAGGAAAACAATCAAAGAGAATATGGTATAACTGAACTAGGGTGTTACAACTTCTGAGGGTTCAGATTCTGCACGTGCTTCCGCGCTCACCAGGGTATATATAACCCAGTTTCTTGTGCCTCCTCCTCGAACGAACGCGCCTTATTGGCAAGCGTTACTTTGGTAAAAAGACCACTTCTTTCTCCCGATGCGGGTTTGGGCCCAGCCTCTTCTCTCATGGGCCAGAGCACAAATATCTGGCCATCTGTCACAAAAATATAGGTATTTCGCTGTCCATCATGCACTGTCTTCCGATCATACTGCCACGGCCGTCCTAGGAGTAGATGGCATGCGTCTATGGTCATGACGTCACATCAGGCTTCATCAAAATACATGTTTCCCATAGAGAAGGAAACCAAGCAACGCGAATTTACAATCACTTCGCTTCTTTTCTTGAGCCAGTGCAGTTTGTACAGACGAGAATGTTTCTGAGTGACTAGGTTGAGCCTCTGGACCACCTCCTTAGAGATGAAGTTCTCGGAACTTCCTCCATTGACGATGACCTTTAAGATATTCTCTTTGATGGTACATGTAGTGTGGAAGACATTGGTCCGCAGCCAGTCCTCCTTCCTTGTCTAGGTGCGAGAAGGGTCCTCTGGACGACAAAGGCTGAGTGGGTCCCATCACCGTCCAACGAGAACTCCCCTTACTCTTCGCCTTCATCTTCGCTAGCTTTATCGGGTTCTCCTTCATCGTCAGCACCGACTATCAACTGTTTGTCTTTGTTCAAGCGTTTGGGACAGTTTGTGGCGCGATATCCTGGTTATCCGCACTCAAAACAATGGAAGTTGGACTTTGTTGCTGTAGGTCCCATGTTCGGAGCTGCTGCTGTTGGCACGGTTGCTGTTGGGGTTGTCGAGCGGTTGCTTACATCTCCTCGGGAATATTTCTGCCCCTACCTGAGGACTATTTCTTCTTGGCAAGTAAGGCATGCCGACATGCCTCGATGAGCTTGAACAGCGGATGAAGGATCGGCTCGTCCCAGATCGATTGACGGAGTCCCCCAAGATAGTGGGTTACTCGTTGCTCCTCGGTCTTTGCTAGATCGTTGCGAGCGATCAGATGGAACTCTTTTGTGTAGGCGTCAACAGATCGAGTCTCTTACCGTAATTTTTGTAGTCGCTGGTACATAGTTTGGGTGTAATTGAATGGAAGGAATTCTTTTTTCAGTTTCTCCTTCATCATCTCCCAACTCGTGATCTTAGGCTTGCCTCGTCTCTCTCAGACGTGACGCTCTTTTTTCCACCATACTAAAGCCCGACCTTTAAGTTTTATGGCGACCAACTATACCTTCTTTGTGGGGGGGGAATATCTTTATATTCAAAGACACGTTCCACCGTGTTAAGCTAATCAAGAAACTCTTTGGATTGGGAGCCGCCTGCATAATCAGGGAGATCCGCCTTCACGCCATTCCAGGGTCGTTCAAAGCCCCATCGGAAGCACGCCCTGCCTGATAACTCGCTTCGGACCTTGAATTGTCATCATGATCCGAATCTGTAGTTCGTCGCCTCTGGGGACGTGCTTGTTTTATCTTTAACGCCTTGATCTGCCTTAGCAACTATATGTTCTGCCTTCACAGGTCATCTACTATGACCTCCCGCAGTTCTCGTTCGCGAAAGATACCTCCATCTTCTGACATCGCATCTCTCCGATCTCCACAACCACCACGTCCTCCACAACCCCCATGATTTCCACGCGCAGCCATTGGATGTTGTCAACGAGTCTCGAATGAGTATCAAACGTTGCATTCCGATTCCACTTAGTGCAGCCCTGATTTGGGATGCTGCACTTTTAGGATGAATTTAGAGGAGGTTGAAAGAATCAAACAATAACAATGACAATTTGCCAAATTAGGATTTTATTAATTGAAATCTACTTATTATAATTGCAAGAAGTCTCTTAAATAGACCCATACAAAAATAAAAAATCATAACTAATTTACCAGCAAAATAAAAACTGCATAAAGTAGATAGCTGCTAAAAATAGAAAGTTGCTAAAAATTCGAAATTGATTATTTGATTGTGTTCAGAATTGATTCCTGATACTGCCTGTAAAATCTTAACTGGTCCGGGCGTTGATTTTATTCCTAATTCGAAAGTCAAAGTTTCGAAGCAAATCTTTGATCGCGATTTCGGGGCCCTAAATGTTGGAATTTCGCGATTCTGAGAGATGTCAATGGTGCTTGCAGCAATGACCCATACGATTTCGCAACAGCTTCAATTTGGCTGGAAGAACACGTGAATCGGATAAGATTTGGCAGTTCAGGTTTCTCGGTTGAATTAGACGTGGCGTGTTTTGGAACGTTTAAGCCGCTCTATGTAGGCTAGGGCTGCATCAATTGGTTTCATATTTCTGGGGTTGTCTGGATGTTTGTAATCCATTTTCCACGAGTATTACATGTCAGTAATTTGAAGGGGCGATTTCTCCCTTAAAAATAGCCTTTTCCGGTCATTTCTTTTTAGTGAAATACATTTGGAAATTGAACTGAATAGCTTGTCCGTCTGTTTTATTTTTTGTGTAACTGGGAACGATGAAATGGGTGAAGGGTTCCTCCCTTTTATTTGTTTCCCTTAGTTTGTTTGCAATGGAGAAATAAGGGCCATAAATTTGAATTTGGTCATCATGGTGCCAGTGGGACCAAATTCAAATTTATGGACCAGTCTTTCCTTTCATAGTATATATTGACAAACCACTCAATTAAAAACATTTCGTGCAATTGAAGTATATTGCATTATTCACATGCAAACTTCACTTTCTGTGACATTGTCTGGTTGTATCATTGGCATAAAGCTATATATTGCTACTTTGGTCCCATGCCTGCTATCCTCTTGCAAGACTTGTGTTTCAACATTCATAGCACAACCCAAAGCTTAAACTTTTGTGTAATGTGGTAGTTAACTCACTATAATATCAAGACTAGTGTTTCAACATTCATAGCACAACCCAAAGCTTAAACTTTTGTGTAATGTGGTAGTTAACTCACTATAATATCAAGACTTGCTTGATAATTGATGAAATCCTTGCTTTGTCTTCATGCTTCCTATCCTTTCTCAAGATTTGTGTCTTTTATAATTGATGCCTTTGATGCAATCTATACTTCACACTTCACATTGGTCACATATGCTCAATTGATACTAGATTCTTTCATCTAAATATTAAACACTCTTTGTTTCTTGAAGAGGAGAGAGTTCTTTCTTGTTTTAGAGGCAAGGAACAGGCAGTAGCAATGTCTGGGTGTTTCTGTATGCCTTCCCTTTGTTTTCGTTGCTCAAATCAAAACACAAGAGATATAAACACCGGCGACATCAAAAACTGGGCTGAACTTCTGCCCGATCTCATCCGCTCCATTTAAAAAAGACTGCAAATGCTCGACCACTGCAATTTCCGTGCTGTATGCAGCTCTTGGGCTTGGGCTTCAAAAGACTCCCCCCAAATTGCACCAAACTTCCCTTGGCTGTTGCTCTGGCGACGCGAGGGCGTACTTATATTCTTCAGCTACACCGATAGCATGTACTTCCGCCTTCCTGTTCCCTCCATAATCAATCGCCACTGCTGCAGAGGATCCCGAGACAGTTGGTTGGTGATGTTTGCTTTGTACAGTCCTGAAGAGGTGTACATATTGAATCCACTCACAGGAGCCAAAATTAACCTCCCCTCTTTATCTGCCCTTTCAATACCTTACCCATATATCAAGAAAGTAGCCTTTTCACATTGCCCCTCAGCTTCTGCCGATTTAGCCGCCGTCCTTTGCTATGGAAAATTCTCTGACCGTCTTGCTTTTGCCAGGCCTGGGGACGAGAAATGGCTACCGATACTTGCTAATTCTGTTCATATGGAGAGTATTGAGGATGTTGTCTTCCGCAAGGGTAAAATTTTTACAATCACTTGTTATGGAAAAATCAAGATTTTCGACCTCCCGGGGCCTTCTCATGAAGCATCCATGATCGTGAACACAAAGTATCCCAGAAGATTCTGTTATCGGGACTTGTTCGTGTCAGCTCCTTCTGTTCAACATTTGAATATAACTACAAAAACTTGTTTCGTAATGCATTCCTTATTTAATATACCCTCAGGCCCGCATATACAATAAGAATTTGAAAATGATTTGTAGATAGAGATCTTCGGTCACTTTTGCTTTTGTTCTTATGAAATTTTGATATATGCTCTGCAACTTTTGGGGGGGGGGGGGGGCTGTTTCCTTTGTGTACAAAGTCTTTGCTTCTTGTTGGGTGTGATTGTGATATAAATTATTCAGCTATTTTTAATTAGTGTTTCCTTTGTCCAAAAGGATTAATTCCATGAACTTCACTGTTTTTTCAGTTAAAACTATTTATAGATTACAGATAACATCAGCAAACTTATAATTTCGAGGGGAAACTTTCACTTAACCCCAAGTTTGCCTTAGCTAATCATGTTATCTGTAACTTATTAAGTCAGCGGTAGAAATAAAACACCATCGAAATATTCAACTTATTTTTTAGAAATAAAACACCAAAACATTCAAGGTATTTGAGATAGCATCATTGAATTTTTAAAATGCCATAAACCCCCACTTGAAGGGTATTTCTGTAAGGACATTTTCCACAAAAATATCATATTCAGTTCATTTTGGGCCATTCAATCCACGTACAAGGTCATTTTGAGGTTCTTTAATCCATTCATGTCTTAAACAAGTTAAAAAAATCAACGTTTTCATGAATATTGCTAGGGGGATTCATGTCATTTTTAAAGCTCAATGGTGCAATTAAAAAAACCTTGAAAGTTCGATTTTGCATTATAAAATTTACCCTTAAAAAATGAAAGTTCAATTTTCCTCTTTTTTTATTTTTTGGGTTTTGAGGGGGGGGGGGGGGGGGCGCTTTATATACCCTTGTCTAAATACTTTCTTCAGCTTCTCAAAAATAGCTGCCTTGCAGTCTCCTTGGTATATATATTGTCTTGTTTATTGTTGGTGTCGAAGAAGAAGAGGGAATGGTTGGGTGCTGTCAGATGCCTTCACTTTTCTCACGAAGAACAAATCGAACCTGGAAAAGCGAAAAGAAAATTATCAACACAGTCTCCATCTCTCTGCTGAAATGAACATCCATGAGAGAAATTGGGCCGAATTCCACCTGAACTTCTAAGAGCGATCACAGAACTATTGCCCATCCCCTACAACTTCCAATTCCGTGCCGTCTGCACCTCATGGCTTCTGCCTCGAAGGACTTATTCAAAGTGGCACCCCGGTTTCCTTGGTTACTACTGAGACTAGACAGGGCTGCACTTTCCTTCTACAGCTACGCAAGGAACAGATATTTTAACCTTCCCGTTGCTTCCAAAATCTGTCGCCACAACTGCATGGGATCCCTACATGGTTGGCTTGTAATGTCTGATTTGATCAGGTGTATGGATACATACATTTTAAATCCGATCTCAGGAGCCGAAATAAACTATCCTGTATTCACATCCTCCCTGCAGCGCAATCACATAATCTCTTTGCCAATCCCATCATCGCCGTAAGCGATGTTGGAAACATCTCTAAGTGTCTAGCTTTTGTCAAGATTGGCGCTCAGACATGGATTCAGTTACACACTGATTCCTCTAATATAATTTTGAGTGGTATAGAGGACATCATTTATCACAATGGGAAAATTGCTGCCATTTGTTCATCGAGATATTTCAAGGTTTCTGAACTCGAAGGGTCCTCTCTTGAGGCATCCATGATCGAGACTAATTCCCGTGACAGCATATGTGTTGGGATCTCTTTGGTGTCAGCTCCTTCCGGAGATTTGTTCATGGTTCAAAAGTTTGAACAGCTGACTAACTTTCATATTTTGAAGTACGACCCCAAAGTAGAATCTTGTTGGATCGAGATTAAAGATTTGGGTGAGGCATCACTGTTTTTGGATAGTCACAAATCTATGTTACTCTCGACTAGGGACATTCCAGAACTTGAAAGAAACTGCATCTACTATGTGGGCGGATTCAGGATGAGGTTTGATAATCATGAAGTTGGGGTGTTTGTCATAGCGGAAGGCATCATCACTAAGGACTATTTTCCTACTGAAATGCACAAATGGTTCGAATGGTTTCCTCCAATATGGTTTATACCTTCGCTTTCATAAGGGTCTCACCATGATTGGGCCAAAGTCTTTTAATTTCTTCGGCTTTCTCTTTGTGGTTTGTCCAATGCCCTCTATTAAGCATGTGGACCCGATGTCATTCTCACCAAATCAAAATAAGTACGCTGATAAGATTTTCTATAAAAGCAATGTGTATGCATTAAATTGAAAGTAGGAAAGAAGAAACAAGGCATTAAATGATGCTTTGTTTTTTTCCCTGCATAAGAAAGGTTTGGACGCTGCACATGCATGTGGGTTTTCCTTGATGATGTTGATGTATGAAATGAGAGGGACCACAAGAGTGAAATGAAGACGTGAAGATTTCAAAGGAGACATGTGCACTTAAGAAGGGTGAATTTTTGGGGTGAAAGTGACTCATACACACTCCTATGTTAGTTTTCTGATAGCAGCCCATATGTTACATGCTATAACATATATTTGAGTGGGTCCAGAACTCCACATGCAATTACAACGAGAAAAGGACGTTTGGATTTTTCTCTTATCTCTCTCCTATAAATTCAAAGCTTTATGCGATGTATTAATCAACTCAATCACGAAGAAGTGAAGTTGTGAAACTTCATTCTCCATTTTCCAGAGAAACCGTGTGAGAGAAAATACAGAGAGAATGTTGAAGAATTTGTAATCTTGTATCTTATAAAAAGAAAGAAAATAAGAAAATCTACTGCGGCAAGTGGATTAGGCAAATTGTTGAACCAATATAAATCATGTGTCTTCATTTTATTTGTGTGATTATTTCCTTTATTCGTCGACGTTCTCACATATTCGGTAAATCTATTCCTAACAATTGGTATCAGTGCTTAGTTAGGGAACTGAACGATCTTTGATTCTATGATTTAAGTTTACGGTGGGCGACAACGCCTGTGTTTACTCCCAATCTTCTTAGATTGCAGTTTTGAAGGTGTTGGTTCAGATTCGAAGGAGAAATTGAGTTTGCTGCAACGGTAGACGAGCGATGACGTTGGAGGAAGGAAAAGTGAAGATCAATAAATTTGATGGGAAAGATTTTGGGTTCTAGAAAACGCAGATAAAAAATTACTTGTATCAGAAAAATTTTCATGAACCCTTGTTGGGTACAAAGCCAGCAAATACAAAAAAAGAAGATCGGGATCTATTAGATCGTCAGGCATTGGGTGTGATCCGTCTAACATTGACAGAATATTGCGTTCAACATTATCAATGAGAAAACTACAACGGATATGATAAAGACGCTATCAAATATGTACGAAAAACCATCTGCCTCTAACAAGATACATTTGATGCGTCGTTTAATTAATCTGAAGATAAGAGAAGGTGCGTCTGTTGCAGATCACATCAATGATTTCAATATGATTATAACTCAATTGAGTTCTGTGAAAATAGACTTCGATGACAAGATCAAAGTTTTGATCTTGTTGTCCTCCTTACTCGAAAGTTGGGCTGCAAATGTGACCGTGGTGAGCAGTTCTTCAGAGAGTAAGAAGTTAAAACTCGATGAAGTCCGAGATTTGATTCTTAGCGAGGATGTTCGCAGGAGAGAGTCAAGGGAATTTTCGGGACCTGCTTTGAGTACCAAAAGCAGATGAATGAGTTTGCAACGAGGACATATCTCAAAGATATCACCTGCTGGAATTGCGGTATTCAGGGCCACTTCTCCAATGATTGCAGTAAACCAAAGAAAAATAAGAAATTTTAGAAGTACCAAAAGAATGACATTAGGAAGAAGCGTCTTTTTCCGCAAATGTTACTACTGAAGAGATCCATGATGCTCTTATCTGTAGCATTGACAGCCCTATTGAGTTTTGGATTCTGGATTCTGGTGCTTCATTTCACTCAACCCCGTGTAAAGACTTATTGCACTACTTCGCTGCAAGAAAATTTGAAAAGGTTTATCTGGCTGATAATGAACCTTTAGAGATTATTGGAAAATGTGATGTTCATGTAAAGACTGCCAATGGAACTCAGTGGAAGTTGCAGGATATCAGATATGTTCCTGGATTGAAGAGAAATTTTATCTCCATGAGTGAGCTAGACAACATGAGATATACAACAATACTTTGGAGGTGATTCTTGGAAGATCTCAAAAGGTGCTACGGTCGCTCGGGAGAGCCAGTAAGTTAGGAACCTTGTATAGGACTATAGAATGCAAAGACATGGTGGCAGTGGCCAAAGGTGGTACGATTCTAAACTGTGGCATCAAAGGCTCGGGCACATGAGCAAGAAAGGAATGAAATTACTAGCATCAAAGGGACAACTAGCTGAATTGAAAACTGTCGATATCGGTTTGTGTGAGAATTGTGTCTATGGCAAGCATAAAAGAGTTAGCTTGTCAAAAGTTGGAAGGCCACTAAAAAAAGAGAAGTTGGAGCTGGTGCATAC
Organism: Agapanthus africanus; assembly: GCA_030015575.1. Classification (NCBI taxonomy): domain Eukaryota; kingdom Viridiplantae; phylum Streptophyta; class Magnoliopsida; order Asparagales; family Amaryllidaceae; genus Agapanthus; species Agapanthus africanus. The sequence continues at coordinate 28,632,780 of CM057343.1, forward strand.
GGATGTAGGGGGGCCATCCTCGGTTCAGTCCGTTGGAGGCTCTCGCAGCTATGTCACCTTCATTGACGATTCCACTAGAAAAATATGGGTTTATTTTTTAAAAAGTAAATTTGATATGTTTGCTACTTTTAGAAGTTGGAAAGCTGAAGTTGAAAATCAGACTCACCTAAAAGTCAAGTGTTTGAAATCTGACAATGGTGATGAGTATGACAGTATGGAGTTCAAGACATTGAACTCTACGTCATTCGATAAACAAACAGTGCTTTCTCTTTCCTTCATTTAAGATTTATACATATTAACATAAACAAAATAACTTATTTTGTCCTTATTTTATTTTCTCTCAGGTCGGCATATATAGTTGAAACTACAACTGGCAGAAAGGGTTCTTTGGTCTCTTCTGTTTTTATAGGATTTTGTTAGGAATTCTTTTTGGAGTCTTCTTCCTTTAGATATCCTTTTGGTTGTGATTTTGATATAATTTCCTGCAACTTTGTTAATGGATTTTCCATCGTCTAAATAGTGTTGTTTTATGGGGTGTGGTTTGGTTTGGTTATAATTTCATCAACTCTTTGTCTTAATATAGTTTTTTCTTTCTCTCCCTACGTCCTTATTAGGCTAAATAATCTTGTTGCTGTTGATTTATAACATCCAAGCCCAAAAAGTCTTATTTAAACAAAACCCAAATTCAGTTGCAATAGCAAGCGGGTCCAACCTACAGATGGATGACGCATATGCTTACGCACGCATCGGCCCGCCCTCGTGGTCATCACCGTAGGGCTTCGCTGCATTGCATGCAGGGAGCATGGGGGCCATGCACGTGGGCATGCCCCATGTTGGCAGCTACGGTTTTGACTACGTGGGAAAGAGGCAAAGCAACATCTGTTGCTTTGTGAAGTGGGGATGGGGTTGTGGGTTAAAAAAACATTTGTTTCTAGCTTTGTGAAGGGGGGAGACAAGTGCATACGTAGCATTTAATTAAGACACTGAATAAGAGCATGGACTTGTTTATCTAAAAGAGAATTGTCATTGATTCGTGGAGTGAAGAGGTGGTGTGGGACTTCCGAGGGAAAATACAGAGAGAGCTGAAGAGTTTTGTAGAGAGAGAGTTTCTCTGCACTCTTCTCTTTTTTTTGTTTGAGCTGCTCTTTGCATTGAGAGTTTCCCTTGGAATGTTCTCTTTGTAGTTAGCTTTGTGTGAGCGGGAGAGCTGTATAATCTCATTTAATTCTTTCTCTAATGGAAGTTTCTCGTCGCGGTTGCAGGAGTAGGTCTAGTCACGGGCCGAATCTGGGTATATCCTGTGTTACTGGTTGCTTGATGTGCTCTTTTACGAGTAGTTTGATTAGCCGTAAGTTATATTTTTTCATTCGATCCCGAAACATCGGAGTCTGTTTCGTATTCCGCTGCGCTGTATCATTTGTTTGTTCTTGTGTGATTCCTTCGCCGTCAGGAGGATCACCGTGCAGTACAGCAGTTTTTACAACAAGTGGTATCAGAGCTTCAAGATCGGTGTTCTTTTGAGTGTTTGGAAAGATGACGTTGATAAACTACAAGATTGAAAAGTATGATGGGTGCAATAACTTTAGCCCACGGAGGCTGAAAATGACAGCCATATTAAAGCAACAGAGTGTGGATAAGTTTGTTTTTGCGAAAGGCAAAATTCCGGCGACGACCATAGAAACAGAGTTAGAAATGATGGAGGACAAGGCTTTCTGTTCGATCCAGATTCATTTAACTGATGAAGTTCTTTGCGAAGTTGAGCAAGAGTCTACGACGGCGGGGATATGGTGCAAGTTAAAAGCTCCGTATATGAAGAAATTTTTCACAAACCGTCTCTTTCTGAAGCAACGGTTATACATGTTGAAGATGAAGGAAGAGATATCGGTCAAACACCACCTGGACGAGCTCAACCAAATCGTGATGGACTTGCGTAATGTAGAGGTAAAGATAGAGGATGAAGACCAAGCCATGATCCTACTCTATTCTTTGACCCCCTAAATATGGACAGTTCATGAAATTTATGGTGTACAACCGAGACAAACTTTCATTAAAGTATGTCAAGACTGGTTTGCATAGCGAGGTGTTGAGGGAGATAGTGGCGGGTGACTGGGAGTGTCATGGGGTTACGTTGTCCATTCAAGGCCGTTCTTTGAAGCGGTCGGATAGTGGTTCTAAGGGTAAGCCGAGAAGGCGAGTTAATGACAAATGTAACTACTGCAGGGAGAAAGGCCATTGGAGGAGAGATTGTCCGAAGCTCAAGGCGAAAGATAAGCAGCATTCCTCCACTACTGCAATTGTGGTGGAGAATTCACATGACAATAGTGATATAGTCTGCTTCTATAGTTCGAACATGCACATGCTAGATCTGAGGAGGGGGGCTTTGATCTGATTGGAGGTTTTGGGTGGGGTCGGTTGTAAGTGCGTGATCGATGGTGATTTCGGGATCTCCAAATATGTTATCGTTGTCATGACGGCAAATAAAGTGTGGACCCTATATGTTCGCCTTGCACCGGTTTTTTCTCGTGGTGGAGTCAGCTATCATGCTTTCTTCATGATTTCTCGGAGAAGTCATAGGTGTATGTTATTGAAGTTGCGGAAGGCCAAGTGAAAAAGTGGGTCGGTAAGCGCGTAAAAGTTCTTCGGTTCGATATTAGCAGAAGGTTCGTTTCGCAGGGGTCCGCAGGTTTCTGCAAGGCAGAGAGAATGTAACGACCCTGTTTTTACTATAATGCTTTTTAATAATTAAAAATATATTTGTCTCGAAATGATTCGTTTTGTAAAAAGAAAAGATTTTGAAAGATTATTTAAAATATTTTGATTTCTTTAATATAAAGAATTTATTCGATTTTGTTTTGAAAGGAAAATTTTGAAAAGATAATTTGTTTTATTTGAAAGAAAAAAAAATTAGTTTGAGAAAATGATTTATTTCGTTTATCTTTTAAATTATCTTATTTTGAAACTCCGTATATATTTGTTTCTATTTAATTATATGCAATAGTAATCTTATAGTCCATTGGTTAAGTTATTGCATTGCTCGTCCATAAGCTATAGGTTCGAATATTATGTCTTGCAATTATTTTTATCTATCTTTTAAAACCCTTTTCATAACCTACGAACGACCTTTCATTTTCTCTTTCTTTTAACTCCCACCATCAATTAGATGGTTATGAATATAATTATTTTGTCCACTAAACCTAGTTAGTTCTCCTTTAGTACATATAATTCTCTCTTCTAAATTCCACCATAGTTTTCTCCCTTATCAAAATCTAAAATCCTTTCCTTGGAGCTTGGAGAAGCACCGGTTCTCTCAAGTTTCGAAATCTCAGTCAAGTCGAGGTTTTTCTCACCAAATCGGTGAGCCGGTTGTTATACCGACTCACACAATCTCTAAGTCCCCTCCTCATCCTCCTCTCCTTTGGCCTCTTGATATATGTTACCTGCTCATTTCCATGTCGTCGTCATGGCGATGCGTGTTATGCTCGGTTAATCTCTCGTTTAAATAATACCCATAAAATAATATGCTAGTAGTTGTCTCTGCGTAGATTTCATGATAAACTCATATGCTTACTTCACATACGTTAACTCATATTATTTGTCGCTGAAATTATAGTCATTTATATTTAATTTTTGTATAAAAGAAAAAAAACTTACAAATAAATATTATGGTGTTCGTCCTTTCTCAAAATATGACCATAACTTCTTTACCTTCAAATTAATTTTTAGAATTTAATTGTGACACCTGTTAAACCCAAAAAAAATTATTAAGACCTTAAACACATTTCTATGAACGCTGTAAAAATTTCAGATCAAACCGCATAACGATTTAGGGATTACTTCGTCTTTTTATGCACTGTTTTTAAACTCAGAAAGCTGATTTTATCGGTCACATTCGATGACACATAACTCGGTCTACCGATGCCCATTTTGAGCAAATTCATGTGTTTTGAACATCTAGATCAAATGATCTAGAATTTCTTAGTTATATAGATTTCCTGAAAATCAATGTAAATTATAGAAAACCGAATTACAAAATTAAGTGATGAATTACAAAATTAAGTGATGAATATGGACAAAATCTGTCCTGATTCACACACTGTTCTTAAATACGGCATAACTTGAGCTTCCGATATCGGTTTGAGACAAACTTTAGATGTATAGATGTATAATTGACAGACCTAGAACTTTGCTATTTACTCGGTGACCCATAAATACATAAAATGTCCCGATATATGCCCGACAATACACCCATAGTTGCTGTCCAGAAATTAGAATTTCTGCTTTAAACATTGAAGTTAAAATGACCACAATTAGAGCTTCAGGAATCCAAATTGCACGGAAATTAGTTGTTTGGATAAGTACACCGAAAGATCTACAAGTTTCTAATAATCTTCGAAACCTGAAAATCGACGGAAATTAATGCAAACCGTGTTTTAAAAATGTGTGACAGCGCTAGACAGATTTTGATATATTCTGCGCGATGATACGAAAACGAGTAGTCGTATTTAGGCGCGACTGGAACTTATGTGTGCATAACACTTATGGCTATATTTTTCGTTTGTATTCCGAATTCGATTGATTTGAGTAATTAGTCGTACATAACAATTCTTTACAGCATTATTTTTTATTGTCACTTGAATAATATTCTTGCCTCATTTCATGCTCTGTGAATGTTTATTTATTGTTTTTACATGACTTGTGTGATAAAACCCATTGCATTCTTGACTCGAAACTATGAATACGTAATGATTTGACATGAATAGTTGAACTTGATATGAATACTTGAACCTGACATGAATATTTAAACCCGATTTTAAACTTGAACTTGTACTTTTCTTTTATATTCATGAATTTGGGCAATACTTGTGTTATTATATATAATTTAAAATACGCGGGGATAAGGAGAAGTTTGGTAATGAATGTATATCGTAGCACGAGAGTCTACTCAAAATCACCTAACTTGAATCTCGCGTGTCGTTGTCCCGTAGGGTTTGACAGGGCCTTATACTCAACGTGCCGTTGGTCCGTGGGGTTTGACGAACTATTCTCGTATGCATGCACATCTTTATTATTAAGCTACAACAAACACGTTAGAATATAATAACCATGCTTAAATACATTGCTATGCTTACATACATAACCATGCTTATATACATTACCATGCTCATGAATACGCTGCCATGCTTACGATATATTTCCATGCTTATGTAGTTTGCCATGTTTATATATAACTGCCATGCTATCATAATTGCCATGTTTATCTGTCATCTCTTATGAGTCCACTATTTCATGATTTTTCTTTCTATTGATATTGCTTGTTATTATACTCTTTACACTTATAATCACACCTTATTTGGGATTTACCGAGCGCAAGTTCGCTGACGGGCATTCCACCATGTTTTTTTATTTTCTTGGAATATTCGTCAGGTGATTTAGGGACAGAGGAGGTAGAACAGACGGAAAAGGAGTATAACCAGCTAGCGTCATAGGCCGACTATTAGATTTCAATTCAGCTTTTTTTTCCAGTATGCCTCTTGTTAAGGCTTATCATGTTATCGTATCTTGTATTCAGATATATTATCAACTGTTGAACTATGTGGAACTTTGAATGTATATAACAGCTGGATTTTATTTCACCTGTTATTTTTTGTCATTTTATATTGCTTATATATGCTTAAATATTTGTTGCGAGAAATGACCTTTTTGGAATAAATAACTCGCGAGCCTCGTCACGTTCTTGATACCGTCTTGTGGGAAGCGGGGCATGACAGGATTTGTTGGTGGCCCATGCAGGTCAGTTCTGCATAAACATTGTAAGCAATGTATTACAAGAATTTAGAAATCCAATTATGACATTTAACCTTTCCTTTGAATCTCGTCCAATTTCTTGAATCCATCTTGAACTTCGCTTTCGACTTCCTTGAAGATTATGTCCCGACTTTTGATTTCTTAAATTCAGTCCACTTCTTTCCACTTGCAGCCTTTAGAAGTGTTTTGTATTCTTGAACCGTTCTCGTTAACTTCAAACCCTCTCCGCTATCCTTAACTGTCATCAAAGGAGGGTAGTGTTCGAAATTCCCAATCACCGATATTTATTTTCGGAAGTCCTTGAAGATTCTAGTAAAGTTAACTTCTTGCTTGCAATTCTTTAACCATCCTTCTTGTATATCCAACCTAGTAATGTGATGCCAGTAGCCCTGATCTTGTTCCTTGCTCCGTTGCAACATCATCCTTGACTAATTTTGAAGATGAAACTATTTTTAAGGAGGATAGAATGTAACGATCATGTTTTTACTATAGTTATTTTTAATAATTAAAAATATATTTGTTTCGAAATGATTCGTTTTGTAAAAAGAAAGGTTTTGAAAGATTATTTTAAAATATTTTGATTTCTTTAATATAAAGAATTTATTCGATTTTGTTTTAAAATGAAAATATTAAAAAGAGAATTTGGTTTATTTGAAAGAAAAAAATTAGTTTGAGAAATGATTTATTCCATTCATCTTTTAAATTATCCTATTTTGAAACTCCGTATGTATTTATTTCTATTTAATTATATGCAATAGTAACCTTGTAGTCCATTGATTATGCCATTGCATTGCTACTCTATAGCTATAGGTACGAATCTTGTGTCTTGCAATTATTTTTATCTATTTTTTAAAAATCCTTTTCATAACCTACAAATGACCTTTCATTTCATCTTCCTTTTACTCCCACCATCAATTAGATGGTTATGAATATAATTATTTTGTCCATTAAATCTAGTTAATTCTCCTTTAGTACACATAATTCTCTCTTCTCTATTCCACCATACTTCTCTCCCTTATCAAAATCTAAAATCCTTTCCTTGGAGCATGGAGAAGTACCGGTTCTCTCAAGTTTCGAAGTATCAGTCAAGTCGATATTTTTCTCACCAAATCGGTGAGCCGGTTGTTATACTGACTCACACAACCTGTAAGTCCTTTCCTCATCCTCATCCTCCTCTCCTTTGCCCTCTTGCTATATGGTACCTCGTCATTTTTATATCGTTATCATGTCGATACTTGTTATGCACTGTTAATCTCTCGTTTAAATAATACCTATAAAATAATATGCTAGTAGTTGTCTCCACATAGATTTCATGATAAACTCATATGCTTGCTTCACATACATTAACTCATATTATTTGTCACTGAAATTATAATCATTTATATTTAATTTTTTCATAAAAAAACAAAGCTACAAATAAATACCATGGTGTTTGTCCTTTCTCAAAATACGACGATAACAACATGTTTACCTTCAAATTAATTTTTAGAATTTAATCGTGACACCTGTAAAACCCAAGAAAATTTATTAAGACTTTAAACGTATTTCTAGGAGCACAGTAAAAATTTCAGATCGAACCGCATAACGATTTAGAAATTACGTCGTCTATTTATGCACTTTTTTAAAATTCAGAAAACTGCTTTTATTGGTCGCTTTCGAGAACACATAACTCGGTCTACCGATATCCATTTTGAGCAAACTCAAGTGTTTTGGACATTTAGATCGAAAGATCTAAAATTTCTTAGTTATATAGATTTCCTAAAAATCGATATAAATTATAAAAAACTGAGTTACAAAGCTATATATTGCTACTTTGGGAATATAGAGCTTTAACAATTTGGATTCCTAAAGCTATATATTCTGAAAGACCTATTGGTTTCTAATAGTCTTCGAAACCTGAAAATCGACTGAAATTAACGTAAACCGTGTTTTAAAAATGTGCGACAGCGCAGGACAGATTTTAATCTTCCAAACCAGTAGTTATATTTAGGCGCGAATGGAACTCACGTGTACATAACACTTATGGCTATGTTTTTCGTTTATATTCCGAATTCAATTGACTTGAGTAATTAGTCGTACATAACACATCTTTATAGCATAACTTTTTGTCGTTACTTGAATAATATACTTATCTCATTTCATACTCTGTGACTGCTTATTTATTGTATCTACATGACTCGTGTGATAAAACCTATTGCATGCTTGACTCAACTTGACTCGAAACCATGAATATGTAATGACTTGACATGAATACTTGAACTTGACATGAATACTTGAACTCGGATTGAAACTTGAACTTGTACTCTTCCTATGTATTCATGGATTCAGACAAAACATGTGCTTTTATTTATAATTTAAAATATGCGGGGATAAGGAATAGTTTGGTAATGAATGTATGTCGTGGCACGAGAGTCCACTAAAAATCACATAACCTGAATCTTATGTACTGTTGTCCCATGGGGTTTGACGAGGCCTATACTCAACGTGTCGTTGGTCCGTGAGTTTGACAGACTACTCTCGTATTCATGCATACTTTCATTATCGAACTACAACAAACACGTTAGAATAGAATAACCATGCTCAAATACATTGCTATGCTTACATACATAACCATGCTTATAAACATTGCCATGCTTGTGAATACGTTGTCATGCTTGCGATACATTGCCATGTTTATATAGTTTGCCTTGTTTATATAGAACTGTCATGCTATCATAATTACCATGTTTACCTATCATCTTGTCACGTCCCACTTCCCAGTGGACGGAAACAACATCGTGGCAAGCCCGCAACGTATTTACTAAGGAAATACGTTAAGCGTAATTAAGCAATATAACAATGTACAAGAATAACAAGAGTAATAAAATGAAAAAGCAACTTTATTTACATTCAAATTTACATACAACTGTTTGTAATGAAAAGATACAATGATAAAGCAATTGCCTAAACAATGGCATACTGGAAGTAAATACAAGCAGGAGCTAAAAATCAGGCTGAGAAGTGAACTGGTCCAAATCTTCCTGGCTCGGCTCTATACCCTTAGAGTCCGGTCTTCCTGATAAACATTCCAAAGAAAAGAAACAGAAAGGAATGTCGTCAGCGAATTAGCGCTCGGTAAGTCCCGAAAAGAAATAAGTAATGATGAATGAAAGTGAATAGAAATCAAGTGAATGTGAACATGCAAGGTTATATATAAGAGAGTATCTAAGCATATTTATTTACCGGTATAAGATAGTTATTCTAACATGGTTATTTATAGTCTGATAAAAAAGGTATTCATGTATACGAGAGGAGTCCATCTTACCCCGTGGACTATAGTAACATGTAGTATAAGGTCCCGTCATAACCCACGGGACAATGACATGCGAATTCATGCAGGTGTCTTTTAAAGTGACCTCTCGTGTCACGATATACGTTCCGTACTAATCTACTCCTTTATCCCCGCGTATTGTATTATATAGATTAAGATTACAGGTCAATCCATGGATATAAAATGTACAGGGTCATGTTCAAGATGTAATCATATGTTCAGGCATTCATGTCAAGTTCATGTCAAATTATAACCATAATTTGGTCAAGGCGAGTCAAGTATTCAAGTTTGAGTGTGATATTTGAATTCGAGTGTTTAGGTTCATGATCATGTATTCAGGTTCGTGTTTGATTTTGGATTTTGGTTTGAGTTTGGATTCAGATTGAAGTCAGAATGTTATGAAAGGATTTAGTTCTTGAAATTCTTAGGTTCGGGAGTAATTGGCACTGCTGCATATAGACGGCAGAATTTGTATCTTTTTCCAAGACAATTGACATTGATAACTCCGTTAAGTTGTCTAACCTGAATAGACAAGCACTCACTTTCTCCGGCTCCTCCAGACTCAAGAGAAATGATACCGCTTAAGCTTATATTAGTAAGTGGTCCTTAAAATATTGTTTGGATATCTCGAAGGGTTTTTTATAAAAAATACTTTAATATAGTTTTAAAAATAAAGCTCGAGGGTGATTTATAATATTTAGGATTTTCATGAACATGTACTTTAATTGTTGGGGTGTTTTAGTGATAAAAACCTAGCTTTTAAAAGTTTATGGTATTTTTATGAAAATTAGCTCTTTTGGTAACTTGATGGTATTTTATTAAAAATTTTAATCTTTTATTTTAAAAATATGGGTTCATAGTTTGTTTTTATTGAAAATACAAATTCATAGTTTTATATTATTTTCCAAAGTTTAGTTTTGTTTAGAAAAGTCGTATTTATTAAAAACTGTATTTTTATTTCCTTTCGAGACCGAATACTCCGTGAGTAGTTCTGCATCTTGCTCTACTGTCCCAAAAATGTGCGATAATCTGCACCATCCATTAGCGGGTCCCCTGACGAGAGTTGTAGAGACGTATTTACCAAGGATTTAAAATATCGATCTAAAAGAAACCCGTTTTGAAAAATGTGGTATTTTAATGAAATGCTTCTTCTTTGAATTACTCATATATCTAAAATACCATGGTAGGAAACTATAGTGTGCGTGTGGGGTAGGTTGTTACCCCGTGAACGGTTTAAAGGTTTATACTCTAGTTATTGAAAAATACGGTTATATTAAAGTTCATGGTATTTTAATGAAAAGTTTGTTATTTGATCATTTCACATGAATTTTTTTGTTAAACTACAAGCTAAATGATATACATAAAGTTAAGAGTGGTGTTAGGATATTAGTTTTGACTTATTTTGCTTATAAAGTGGATTAAAAAATGTTAAAAAGAAATTATATCGGAGCTAACTCAACTTTGTCGATGTGAGTTTAGAAGGCGGTTTGAGATGAAAGAAATAGAGAGAAGAGGGAAACTTACAATCTTAGATCGTTAACAAGAATGAGGGGAAGCCTTCGGGTGTCTTGGTGTCTTCACAAAGGCTTCGGTCGTTCAGTTTGGCTTGCTACTCCACTTGGATGCTTAACTCCACTTGGTCCTAAGAGAGTTTGAGAGAATTTTTTATAGAAATTTCAGAATAGAGGAGTGCTAGGGGATGGGGTGCTATTTATAGTGAAGAATTAGGGTTTGGGAATTAAAAATTGGATTAAAAGAATTAAAATTGGTGTTAAATGGTGAATTGAATGGTCACTGTTTAATTGCAGGGAAATCAAACAGTGCATGGGAGTTGAGGTGAGCTAAAGGGGTATGTGTGCAAAGCACGGAGGGGATTGAGGCTATATCAACCGTCAGCGGCGGCCAATAGGGGAAGTTTGGGCGGTCAGATCTCGATCATTTGCCTTGAGATTCGTGCCACGTGTATAGGTGTATGTTTACTCCCCATTGTGCCTGTTTGATTTTTCTGAAACTTTTTGTGAATTGCACGCGTATCTCTTGGGCTTCCAAAAAATTAAAAAGAAATATCTTAAAAAATAATTGGAACTGATGGGAATCGAACACACAGGCTATGTCACAGCAGTGTAGAGCCTTTACCAGTGATCTACAAGTTGTTTCTTGTTTTAATTGAACAAAAATAATTTATAACTCCTACACAGGCTGAAATACCCTTTTCTATACATTTAACAAATAATTCCGTACAAGGATTTCAGAATTGTTACATTCTACCGTCCTTATAAAATTTTTGTTCTTGAAATTTACATTTACATAGAGACTAATTTTCAAATAGGTAAGAGTATCATGTACGCATATCTTCTTCTCTTTCCCAAGTTAATTCTCCCGGCGAATCCTTTTTCTACATCACTCGGACCAAGTTCACTTCCTTGTTTCGCAACGTCTTCACCTTTTAGACCAGAATCTTAACTGGTTGTTGCTCGCAGGTTAGGTCAGTCTGTAACGTGAGCTCTAAGTGATCAAGTATATTGCTGGGATCGCTCACATATCGTCGTAACTGAGATATGTGGAACACGTTGTGCATTTCTTCCAATGAAGGTGGTAGTGCCAAGCGGTACGCTATTTCTCCAACTCATTCGAGTATGTTGAATGGTCCTATTTATCTTGGACCGAGTTTACCCCTCTTGCCAAAACGTATCACTCTTCCGTTTCGAGAGATTTTCAGGAATACATGCTCTCCGGGTTGGAACTCCAGATGTTGACGCTTTGCATTTGCCCAATACTTCTGTCGGTCTTGGGCTATGCGCATATTTTCCCTGATCGTGCGAACTACATCTACAGTTGCCACGATCATATATGGTCCAAGGAGTTCACAATTTCCAACGTCGTCCCAACCCAGTGGGGAACGACACTTCCGTTCGTAGAGTGCTGCGAATGGTGCCATCTTAATGCTCGCCTGGTAGCCGTTGTTGTATAAAAACTCCACAAGGTGTAGGTGATCTTCTCACGATCCTCCAAAGTCTAACATACATGCTCTAAGCATATCTTTTAATATCTGAATTATTCGTTCAAACTGTCCATCTGTTTGTGGATGATATGTCGTGCTGAAGTTCAGACTCATTCCCAGACTAGCTTGCAAACTCTGCCAGAACTGTGATTGGAATCTCGTATCACGATCGGAGACTATGCAAACAGGTAGTCCATGTAATCTTACGATCTCCTGCATGAGTTTATGGGTATCAAATATGGTACATCTTGAAGGTTTAAATCTTACTTTAGATTTATACTCACCTCCATGTACTTCCTTGCTAACATCTCGGTTGACTAGCCAACTCGAAATAGAATAAAGTGAGCTGACTTGGTGAGTCGATCCATAATAATCCAAATCGTGTCGTTATCCTTCGTGCTACGAGGGAGAGCAGTCACGAAGTCTATGGTAATGTGCTATCATTTCCATCCTAGGATTGGTAACGGCTGAAGTAGACAAGCAGTTCTGTGATGTTCAGCCTTCACTTGCTGATAAACTAGACACTTTGCTACGCTCCTTGCTACTTCTCGCTTCATTCCATACCATCAGTTGTGTTGTCGTAGATCCTTGTATATTTTCGTGCCGCCGGGGTGTATAGAATAAGGAGAACTGTGAGTTTCTTTCATCAACTCTTCTCGAACAGGTCCGACTGGTACACATAAATGGCTTCCATATCGTAAGGATCCATCTTCGCGGATGATGAAGTCAGTTCGTAGTCCACTTTCTATTTATTCTCGGATCTTTTGTAGCTTGGTATCATTTGCTTGAGTTTCCTTGATCTGATTTACAAGAGTGGACTGGACTTGTATCAAAGATGAAACGTTACCCGGCATAACTACTTCAATCTCCAATCCATGCAGTTCTTGTTGTAGTCTCCACTGAGCAGTGAGGTTCATTGCTAATGGCTGGCGACTAAGTGCATCAGGAACTACGTTCACCTTTCCAGGATGATACTGTAGGTTGATGTCAAAATCCGCCATGAGTTCCAGTCATCTTCTCTACCGCATGTTGACTTCCTTCTGAGTAAATACATACTTTAGACTTTTATGGTCAGTGTATGTATCCATTCGCTCTCCCAATAACCAGTGACGCCAAATTTTGAGGGCGAAGATGACGGCTGCCAATTCCAGATCGTGTGTTGAAAAGTTGTGTTCATAAACTTTTACTGCTTAGATGCAAAAGCCACAAGTTTTCCATGCTTATATAGAACACATCCTAATCTTTTACCGGACGCATTATAATGCACATCAAAACCGTCAGATTGATCCGGTATTACAAGAATAGGTGCAGAGGTTAATCTCGACTTGAGTTCTGTAAAAGCCTTCTCATATGGTTCTGACCATACGATTACTTCATCTTTACGTGTAAACTTGGTCAGGGGTGTTGCGATCCTTGGGAATCCTTCAATGAATCGTCTGTAGTATCTTGCTAAGCCCAAGAAAGTTCTTATATCATTCGCCATCTTTGGTGTCGGCCACTCACTGACAGCTGACAGCTTAGCTGGATCCACAGAGATTACTTCGCCTGAAACGATATGTCTGAGAAATCCGACTTGATCTAGCCAAAATTCACACTTGTTGTACTTGGCATAGAGCTGGTGTTGTCGTAATGTCTACAGGACAATGCGTAAGTGCTCGACGTGTTCTTTCCGATTCTTTGAATACACCAGAATGTCATTGATGAAGATAACAACAAACCTGTCTAAGTACTCTCGGAAAACTTGGTTCATCAGGTTCATAAAGATGGCAGGTGCATTGGTCACTCCAAATGGTATTACGAGATATTCATAATAGTCATAACGAGTCCTAAATGCCGTCTTCAGTCGGATTTTTTGACCTTCACCTGATGGTAACCTGAACGAAGATCTAATTTTGAAAAGACACAAGATCTACTTAATTAATCGAGAAGGTCATCGATGCGTGGTAGTAAATACTTGTTCTTAATTGTCACTTCGTTCAGAGCTCGATAATCCACACACTTCGTGTAGGAACTTTCCTTCTTCTTCACTAGTAACATCGGAGATCCTTAACTTGAAGTACTTGGTCGGATCTATCCTTTCTTCAGTAGTTCGTCCAACTAAATACGGATCTCCTTCAATCCCTCCAGACTTAATCGGTATGGAGCTTTGATTACAGGTTGTGCACCAGGTTGTAAATCAATACTAAATTCAAGAGCTTGAGTGGGAGGCAAACCTGATATGTCTTCAGGGAACACATCCTCGAACTCTCGAACCACCTTAGGTTTTTCTTCTTCAGCTGGTAGAGAGAGCAGTTCTGCATTCTTCGGTTTAGCACAGTAGCTTCCTGACTCTAAGGTTCTGTCTCCACTTTTGAAATAGAAAACTGGGTGATCTGATATCTCAAATACTACTCTCCTTTGACGGTGCACGAACGTCGCCCTTGTCCGGTGGGCCCGGGATTGAACGTCTTTCCTGAATTTGGAGGCAGATATTATTTGGACTTGTCCATCCACCTTTCTGAAAATACAAAGTTAATATATGGCACCATATATCGAAGGTTTGGACAGACGCGACCGTTGTAGCAGACTTCATCAGATTCCCCTTCATTTGTGAGGGATTTTTGATTGTGGGGACGCTCTTCCTTGTAGGTACAAGCCCCTGCAGTTAATTACGTCATCGCATTGCGATAACCACTTTCTCCTTCTCCAGCAGTTCACTTCGTGTCGTGTTGTGTTTTTGTTTGTTTTGATTGCCCGTGGATTGTATACGAAGACTAGTTAATATCGTCGCCCGTAGGGCACGAATTAGTCCAAATCTGTATATTTTAGATATTGATTTGTTTTATTTAAGGACCGTTAATCTAGTTTGAGATTAAGATCTACTTAAATATATGAGCATTTGGGCTCAATTTATTTTAACTAAGGATACGTTAGTCTAATTTGAGACTAAGATCAACTTAGCAAAATTTCAAGGATCATTTTTATTCTAGATCCAACAACAGAGCATTTGAGCTCGGCTGTAAGAAACTTTTCAGAGAGATTTAGCCAATTTGGGCTTAGTCTGCTCAGTCCTTTTTTGTTCAAAAGTGTTAAGCACGTATTTGGGCTATACTTGTTCAGTCCCTTTTTTAATGCAAAAGTGCTAAGCACTTACTTGAAGCTCTGGCGTTCACATGGGTATCATTTGAGCTCTTCAGTTATACGCGCTGTCCAATCAGTGCTAAGCACTCAGTCATTTTGATTATATATAATACTAAGCACTTTTTATATGGTGTCCACATGAGGAGCACGTGCGGCGCTATCCCATTTATTATGCTGGGTGCCCACGTGTGTTTTACGTGAGGCGCTAGGCGCTGCCCAATCAGTGCTAAACATTCAGCCGTTTAGGCTGTGTATGAGGTGCTAAGCACTTTACTCAGCGCTCACGTGTATTTCACGTGAGGCGCTGGGTGCTGCCCAATCAGTGCTAAGCACTCAGCCGTTTTGGCTGCGTATGAAGTGCTGAGCACTTTACTCAGTGCTCACGTGTATTTCACGTGAGGCGTCGACCTTCTGTTTTGGACGCCCACGTGTTTTCACATGAGGCGTTGATTCCTTTATTTTGGGAATCTGTTGCAGACGCCCACGTGGGAAGCACGTGAGGTGTTAAGTTTTTTTTAGAGATTGAATCTCTGTTAATGGAATTTTGAACACAAATGATCACCAAGATCTTTGTTTATCTGGGATCGGGTTTTTTCTTTAAAAACTAAGTTCTTATATTTTTTTTATAAGAACTGAGTTTCTTTTAGGGTTAAACCTTATTCTCAGAGGAATTAAATTCCTATAGAATAGGTTCTTTTACTTTTTTCTTTCTTTTTTTAACCTAGTTCTTTTCTAAATTTTTAATTCTTAAGAACAAGATCTTCCCGATGAGAATTAAATTCTTAACTTGTGGAAGACTTGTCTTGTGAATCTCAGATCCAGAGAAAGAACTAAGTTCTTGAGGAGGGTTAAACCCTTAGATATGCTATGATAGGTAAAGAAGATGTTTTGATCTCTGTAGTTTCTTTACCTAGGGTTTGAGAGGAGGAAGATTTTTTTCTTTATTGAGAATTAAATTCTCTTGTTGTTTTGAAAACTTTTTGTATTTTTTTTTACAGAAGCTTATGGGGTCAATTCTCTATATGAGACTTGAAGTCTCGGATTCTTTATATAGTAGAAGCAAGTTTGTTAATTAGTTTTGAGAAAATCTCTCATTTGAGAGACACCAATTGATTTTATTGGTCTTAAAATGTTCGGGGAACTTTACCCACCGTTGGATTTTTGATCCAAGAATTTCTGTTTTACAGAATATGTTTTCTTGTTTTTAACAAGATTGGAAAAATATTTTTCCATGTACAACATTTTATCCGAAGGTTCTCTGCTTTACAGAGAGCAATCTTTCTTGTTTGTAAAGATTGAGGAAATATATTCCCAAAATAGAATTTTATTCTATCATTAGATCTTTAATTCAACTAATAGTATTAGAAAGATTTGGGAGATATTTTCTCTTAAAAGAATTTAATTCTATATTTTGATGATTTATTATCTCCATTGGATCTTTGATCCGACGGTTCTGTTTAACAGAGAGTATCCCAGTTTTTAGGGACATATCCTCATGTAAAATTTAATTCTACTGTCTTTAACTTGGACGCCAGCGCTCACATGTCATGCACGTGGACACCACTTAAGAATTTAATTCTTATACATGATAGGCGCTGCTGTGTTTTGCACATTGGCGTCCATGTGAGCTTCACGTGCGGCGCCATCATAGGGGTTGGCGCTGGCGGTGGTGCCTTTGTGGAGAGCATGTAAGGTGCTGCCTCATCAAATTTTAACAGATCTTAGCTCTTTTATTTTGTTTAAATGTTAAGGGAACAGACGGCAGTCAATGATAGAATAAAATACTCCCAGCCAATCCATTCCTAACACAATATCGAAATTTGGTATGTCCAGTACTTTGAAATTTGCGTAGAATTCTCGACCGCAAACTACAACTGGACTATCCCAAATTTGCCTTCAAGACTCTATTCCCAGAACTGACATTCTAGCTTGAAATGAGTGGCTTCACGGGAATCGCGTGCGTTCTCATGAATCGTTGTGACATGAAGCAGTGTGAAACTCCAGTGTCGAAAAGTGCGAGTGCAGGAAGGGTGGCTACTAGTATAGTACCTAAGTGGTGTGAGGTTGTGTTTAGATATAGGGATAGTATATCGATGCACAAGAATTGAAAGGTTGAAAAGATGAGAGAATTTACTGATGATGACTTGTCATGTGGCTTCAGCCTCCTCGACCGTCATTGCAAAAGCTTGTCGTCTCGGTACATTCTTCCTCGCCGGAGGCACATTCCTCTATCCTTGAGGCACGTTTCTCTGTGCCTGATGGAATTGACGCTGAGGCTGTGCAGGTGGTCCATATATAGCTGGTGCAGGAAGAGCTAGGCGGGGTGCAGGTGCCTGAATGGATGGCCTCTGTGGAGCTGTAATTGCGGGTCTGGGTGCTGTTGCTGTGTTAATACGATATGGGCATGCTCCTATAGCGTGAGTAGATGCGCCACAAATCAAATACATGCCATTTGCATGCCTACAGTCCTTCGCCAAGTATCCAGTCATCTTGCAGTAGAAACAAAAATCTGGACTGGACCGGTTAAAGGATCCTCCTGGCCTCTTGGGTGCAAAAGTCGGCCTAGAAAAGGCTCCTCCTGTCAGCAGGGCATTTGATTCCGGCTGTTTGAGGCTTACACTTCTTCTTGATCACAGCTTCATAACGGCGTGCTGCCTTCAGTGCGAATTCATGAGTTAGATAGTCGCTTGTGGCTAAAGCCGTCTGAATCTCCGGGTCTAAACCATGTTGGAATTGTCTATCCCGAATCTCATCGGCCGGAATCAAGTATGCCGCGAACCTGATAAGATGTTGATGTCAGGATAGTGATGTGTTTTACGAAACAGAATTTGATACGAATTCTTTACCTCATCCTCTGATTTTACCCATATAGAGCCTTGATGCAGGTGGATGAACTGTTGTTCCATCTCAAAGCGAGCAGTCTCGGGAGAAAACTTCGCATCGAACAAATCGCGAAACGTCTTCCACTCTATTGGTTGTGTGAAACGGCTTTTCTCGGCTTTCCACCAGACTCTTGCATTGTCGGTGAGCTGGAGCTTGGCCACACGAACCCAAGCTATGTCTGGTACCTGCGCTGCTGTAAGGTCGTCCTCGATACTTTGGGTCCATTCTTCCATCTCAAGAGGACTCTCTTTTCCTGAAAAGTTCCTTAGATGCAACGCACGAAATTGCTTTACTCCAGGTGTTTCGGCTTCCGAGCGGTTCATAAGAATAGCAGTTTGCTGCTGCTGGCCTTCCAGAAGACTTTTGATGGCTTCTAAAAGCACGGTTTGTTCATTAATTGGAGCAACAACGGTAGGGGGAGGTGGTAAGGTAGGTGGTGGTGTGTTGCCATTGACGTTGGTACTGGTATTGTTGGGAGAATCCATCATCTTGATAGAAAAGGAAAGGTTAGGATAGATTCAAGAAATTTGAAATGCAAAGAATGTATAGCTGTTGATTCTTATAATTCTTGTGATATATTGCTTAAGATTTCATTCATAATTGACCTGCATGGGCCACCAACAAAACCTGTCACGCCTCGCTTCCCAGTTGACGGAATCAGTGACGTAGCAAGCCCGCAATGTATTTACTAAGAAAATACGTTAAGCGTAATTAAGCAATATAACAATGTACAAGAATAACAAGAGTAATAAAATGAAACAACAATTTTATTTACATTCAAATTTACATACAACTGTTTGTAATGAAAAGATACAATGATAAAGCAATTGCCTAAACAATGGCATACTGGAAGTAAACACAAGCAGGAGCTAAAAATTAGGCTGAAAATCGAACTGGTCCAAATCTTCCCGGCTCTATACCCTCAGAGTCCGGTCCTCCTGATGAACATTCCAAAGAAAAGAAACAAAGAGGAATGTCGTCAGTGAACTAGCGCTCGGTAAGTCCCTAAAAGAAATAAGTAATGATGAATAAAAGTGAATGTGAATAGGCAAGGTTATATATAAGAGAATATCTAAGTATGTTTATTTACCAGTATAAGATAGTTATTCTAACATGCTTATTTGTAGTTTGATAAAGAAGGTATTAATGTATACGAGAGGAGTTCATCTTACCCCATGGACTATAGTAACATGTAGTACAAGGCTTCGTCATAACTCATGGGACAATGGCACGTGAATTCATATAGGTGTCTTTTAAAGTGACCTTTCGTGCCACGATGTACGTTCTGTACCAATCTCTTTATCTTCACGTATTATATTGTATAGATTAAGATTACATGTCTTGGCCGAATCCATGGACATAAAATGTACAGGTTCATGTTCGAGATACAATCATGTGTTTAGGTATTCATGTCAAGTTCATATCAAATTATACCATGGCTCGGTCAAGTCGAGTCAAGTATTCAAGTTTGAGTGTGATATTTGAATTCGAGTGTTCAGGTTCATGATCAAGTATTCAGGTTCGTGTTTGATTTTGGATTCTGGTTTGAGTTTGGATTCAGGTTGAAATCAGAATCTTATGAAAGGATTTAGTTCTTGAAATTCTTAGATTCGGGAGTAATCGGCAACTGCTGCACATGGACGGCAGGATTTGTGTTTTTTCCTCATTGATAACTCTGTTAAGTTGTCTAATCTAAATAGGCATGCACCCACTTTCTCTGGCTCTCCGAGGCTCAAGAGAAATGATACCGCTTAAGCCTATATTAATCTATAGTCCTTAAAATATTGTTTTCATATCTCGAGAGGGTTTTATGAAAAATACTTTAATATAGTTTTAAAAATAAACCTCGAGGGTGATTTATAATATTTAGGGTTTTCATGAACATGTATTTTAATTGTTTGGTTGTTTTAGTGATAAAAACCTAACTTTTAAAAGTTTGTGGTATTTTTATGAAAACTAGCTCTTTTGGTAACTTGATGGTATTTAAAAAAAATTTTAATCTTTCATTTTAAAAATATGAGTTCATAGTTTGTTTTTATTGAAAATATGGATTCATATTTTATATTATTTTCCAAAGTTTAGTTTTTTTTTAGAAAAACCGTATTTCTTGAAAACCGTATTTTTATTTTTTTTCGAGACCGAATACTCCGTGAGGAGTTCTGCATCTCGCTATACTGTCCCAAGGATGTGCGATAATTCACACCATCCATTAGTGGGTCTCCTGACGAGGGTTGTTGAGGCGTATTTACCAAGGATTTAAAATATCGATTTAAAAGAAATCCGTTTTGAAAAATGTGGTATTTTAATGAAAGGCTTCTTTGAATTACCTATATACCTAGAATTCCGTGCTATGAAACCTTAGTGTGCGTGTGGGGTAGGTCGTTACCCCATGAATGGTCTAAAGGTTTATACTCTAGTTATTGAAAAATACGGTTATATTAAAGATCATGGTATTTTAATGAAAAGTTTGTTATTTGATCGTTTCATATGAAATTTTTTGTTAAATTACAAGCTAAATAATATACATAAAGTTAAGAGTGCTGTTAGGATATTAGTTTTGTCTTATTTTGCTTATAAAGTGGATTAAAAAATGTTAAAAAGAAATTATATCGGAGCTAACTCCACTTTGTCGATATAGGTTTAGAAGGCGGTTTGAGTTGAAAGAAATAAAGAGAAGAGGGAAACTTATAAGCTTAGATCGTTAATAAGAATGAGGGGAAGCTTTCGGGTGTCATGGTGTCGTCGGAAAGGCTTCGGTCGAGGAGCTTGGCTTGCTACTCCACTTGGTTGCTTAATTCCACTTGGTCCTTAGAGAGTTTGAGAGAATTTTTGATAGAAATTTCAGAATGGGGGTGTAGGGTGTTTTTCGTCACCCCATTGAAATGGGAATACGCGTCGCTTGTTAGGCGTATACAGATTCCCCCTACCTAGGATAGGATGGGGCTTATTGATTGTGGGGATCCAAATCTCCGGCAGCCACGGACTAAACTACCGTTTATTGCCCCTCGGTTTTGGAACGAGAGAACCTCTGATTGACGGGTAAAACTGGTCATGCGAACTCAATGTACAGAGTGCGTGTTTGTGTTTTGAAGGGTTTTGGATATATCGGGGGCCTCGCAGAGTTTACGTGGGTCCAGGGGCTAAGCCCATTTTTCCACAGCGCCCCATTAGAAATCTTTTCTAACAAGAGATGTGTTTTGAGTGTGGAGCGTGCGGGAAAAAGAGGGTTGAGTAGTGTCCTAAGGACGCGTACGGGATGGGTTCCAGCGGGCCACATGCCAAGCACGCGGGCACTAAGAGACTCCCCCGCTACTCATCCGACCGGTCGAAGGCGACGAGCTATTATTATATCTAGCCGTCTCCGACCAAGATGCAGGTTTGGTGTTTGTTAGAGAATGCGAAGGCATACAAAGGCCAGTCTACTACATGAGCCATGGTTTCAAGGATGCAAAAACAAGATACCCGACCATAGAGAAAATAGTCCCGGCACTTGTTGCCTTTAGAAAACTTCGACACTATTTCTAAGTGCACAAAATCCTCGTCCTCACCAAGCGACCTTTAGGGTCTATTCTCGCCTCCCCGGAGTTGTCAGGTCGTCTGGAGAAATGATGTAACAACCATAATTTTGCTATACAAATTTTTGTACAATTTTTTTTCAAAATTGTTTAAAGGGGTATTTATTGCCTGAGCACAAGATAAGTAATTAATTAGCAATTTAATTACAAGAAGGTGTTTGTGGCTCATTGGTAATACCTTGCACTGCTGAACCAAGCCACCTGAGTTCAAATCCCATAACCACATTATTTTTAATATTGTTTTATTTTTGATTTTTAGAATACCAACAGTTTACACGTGCATTACTCACAAAACCCCCACTACACCCACAAATGTTATTATACCAGTGAGAAGGTGAGACGACGGCGCACACCCCGATGGCTGGACTTGGCCGAGATCGGCCGAGTTGGCCGGCGGACCGGCCGACTCGGGCCGGCTCCGCCGACCGGACTCAGCCGGACCGCCGAGTCCCCAACTGATGAAATCTGCCTCTTAGGCTCCCCTACCCCCTGCACACTTCATTTACCTAGATCGGTTCCAGAGAATTCATAAAGCCTCATTTACTCCATTTTTAATACATTTTAATACATTTTTACATTTTTTTCAATTAAACGCTTCATCTACCCTAACCCCAGCCTAACCCTATAAATACCACCCCTAAACACTACCCCTCACCCTAAAATTCTGGGCCAACTCTCAAGAAATTGCTAGAAACCCTAGTGTACTTTGGAAGAAGCGAAAGGCGAAGCTTCGGCGAATTTTCCGGCCATTTTCCGACGACGATCCTAGGAACTCCCAATGACGAAACGATGCACCGTTGAATCCTCTCGTCTCCCCTTCCTCTCCTCTGTTAACTAAACCCGTAAGTCCCCATCTCTCTTCTCTCTTCTTTTTCTAAAAATACGGAATTATAAAACCCGACGGAATCGGAACAAATTCGATTTCCGATTCCGTTTCTTCCTAAAACCTCACTTTTCTTTAATAAAATTATGCTAAAACCAATTCATATTGACTATTAAATACTAACTAATCATATTGAATAAGTTCTATATCAAAAGTAATTGCTATTTCCATTTTACTATATTTTTTTCATTAAAATACCATATAGTTTCTTTTCTACATTTAAACCATCAAAACCTTGCTATACCTTTAAGTAGATCACGAGGTAATGATCTACCTGCTCATAACACTCATATGCAACATAGCAAAATACCCTCGGGAACATAGAATACGGGAAAACGATATCTTTACAAATAAATACCATTACTAATAAAACCATTTTCTAAACGATTTATTATTTATACAAATCTTTGCAAAACGCCGCTACAACCCATTTAGGGAAGCCGTTCGGGATGGTGCAGATTATCGCACATCCTTGAGCTTAGTAGTGCGAGATGCAGACCTCCGCAAGGAGCATTCGGTCTCGAAAGATTTACAATACGACATCTTAAGAAAATGAGATTTTTAGAATTAGAATATATATATATTAAAATTATTTATATATATATATATATATATATATATATATATATATGTATATATGTATGTATGTAACATTAAAAGATCTATTTTGTAAGAATATAAATATTACAACCCTTTTCAAAAATTACAAGAATAGGTTTACATTAAAATACCATGAAATCCATACAAGTTTAATATTACACTTTAATACCATATATTATGAAAATTAAGTTATTCTCAATAGAAATGACATATGTATAAAATCCATATTTATTATAACTCTGAAGACAATAAATAAATACTTAGGGAGTATTTTGAAAACTATAGAAAAGTATTTTTATATAAAACCCCCTCAAGTTCTATAAATTACCCTAAGAACCCTAGTAAACATAGGTTTAAGCGGGACCAATCTCTTGAGCCTCAGAGAGCCGGAGAAGTGGGTGCTTGCCTATCTAAGGTAGACAATTAACAAACGGTGTTATCAACACGGTAATCGTCTTTGAAAAAGACACAAATCCTGCCGCCCATGTGCAGCGGTTACCGATAACATCAAAACAATCAGGACTTCAATTTACTTTTCTAATTGTCTGACTCAGATGAGTCTCTTTAATAATCTGACTTGAATATGATTCAAGTACAATCAACAATCTATAATCTACAATATTACAATTCAACATGAATCCATGAATCCGTTATTCCATATATTCAATCTATCAATCTCTACAATTTGATCGAACCGAACCATGGATATACATTCCATTTATATGATTCTCCAGTTACATCCATTTACCTGATTCTACAGTTACATCCGTTTACTGATATCATGGTTTCGGTAAGTCATCCAATTATACAATCTACATTACAATACAATTCAAGTTACAATACAATTACAATACAAACAATACAATCAAAATAACACGGGGTTTAAGGGGTGGACTGGTACGGAAAGTGTTAAAAGTGGCACGAGACTGCAAGATTTAAGACGTAATTACGGTCATGACGTTGTTCCGTGGTATTATTGACGGAGTCTTGTACTCTATATTCCGTTTGCCCTGTTCTCTAGCATATAGAGACCCCTCTCATATACACTGGCATCCTTCTGTACCATGCTACAAATAACAACGTTAACTATATAATACAATTTTAAAAGCTACCTTCTCTTTCTGTCTATTCTAGTTCTCTCTTATCTTTGGGACTTACCGAGCGATCTGTTTGCTGACGACATTCTTTTCTTTCTTCTTTGAATGTTGTCAGGTGATCTGGACACGTCAGAGATCAAGCCCAGCGCTGAAGACTTGGACCATTTCGTTGAAGACCCAGAGCTTTAGTTCATTGTACACTTTTATTTCAGTACCTTTCCTTTTCTGTTTTGCCATTGCTTAGGCATTGCTTTCTTCCAGATGTATTTACTTTTCCATGCATTGTACAAAAAGAATGTAAATAAATAAAGTTACTGTTTTATTATATCTTGTCTCTTGTGTATTTACTTTTATATTACTTAGATACGCTTAGCGTATTTACTTCAGAGTAAATACGTAGCGGACTCGTCGCGTCCCCTTCGCCGTACACCGGGAAGCGGGGCATGACAGGTTTTGTTGGTGGCCCATGCAGATCAGAGTTGTATGGAACACTGCCATGCAATTCTGTTCTGCGTGAACAACCTAAGCAATATAACACAAGAACCGGCAACTAAAACATTCTTTACAATCATATTCCTTGAATCTTATCAATTTCATATTCTTTGAATCATATAGTTTGAATCTGTCCTAACCTAAATTTTTCTTCAAGTTTATGGATTCCCCAAACAATACCAGCACCAACTTCAACAACACTCCACCTCCACTACCACTCATACCTGCCGTACCTGCTCCGCTCAACGAGCAAACGGTTCTGCTTGAGGAAATTTGAAGCCTCCTGGTTTGACTGTAGCAGCAGACTGCTATATTATTGAACCGACCAGAAGCAGAAGCAACCATCAGGAAACGCTCTGCCAATCAGATAGCAGGAGGAGCCTCTTCAAGGCCTGCTGTTGAACTCACAAGACTGGAAGAAGTCAATGATCAGCCAAGTCTGGACTTTTGCTTCTATTGTAAGAGGGAAGGATACTTGTGGAAGGACTGTAGGCGCGCAAAAGGCATATGCTTAGTTTGTGGCGCATCCAATCACGGAATTGGAAACTGTCTTTATAGACGCAACTTAGCTCACACA
Source organism: Agapanthus africanus (assembly GCA_030015575.1). Lineage (NCBI taxonomy): Eukaryota > Viridiplantae > Streptophyta > Magnoliopsida > Asparagales > Amaryllidaceae > Agapanthus > Agapanthus africanus. The sequence continues at coordinate 28,658,123 of CM057343.1, forward strand.
CCCACCAACTACCTGCAGCGGCCAACTATCCAGGTTCCCACAACTCGTCCTGCACTCCCAGCACCACCTCCACATGGATTTCCTGCACAGCCAAATCGCCAATTCCATCAGGCACTAAAGAACATGCCTCGAAGACAGAGGAATGTGCCTGCAACTAGGAGGAACGTGCCACGGTGACAGGCTTACACCTTAGCAGCCATAGAAACCAAGACAGTTGACCAAGATAATACTAGTAAGTCTCTTTCATATTTTTAAAACCCTTGCACCACCTTATTATTTTTCATACACTATCAAGTACTTCAGTCACCAAACTTTCCCTTAAATCTGTTACACTTTCCTTTTATAAATTTCGAGGACGAAATTTTTATAAGGAGGGTAGAATGTAACAACCCTAATTTTCCTATACAAATTTTTGTACAATTTTTTTTTCAAAATTGTTTAAAGGGGTATTTATTGCCTGAGTACAAGATAAGTAATTAATTAGCAATTTAATTACAAGATGGAGCTTATGGCTCATTGGTAATACCTTACACTGCTGAGCCAAGCCACCAGAGTTCAAATCCCATACCCCATATTATTTTTAATATTGTTTTATTTTTGATTTTTAGAATACCAACAGTTTATACGTGCATTACTCACAAAAAACCCCACTACACCCACAAACGTTATTATACCAGTGAGAAGGTGAGACGACGACGCACACCCCGGTGGCTAGACCAGGCCGGGATCGGCCGGCGGACCGGCCGACTCGTGCCGGCGCCGCCGGCCGGACTCGGCAGAACCGCCGAGTCCCCAACTGATGAAATCTTCCTCTTAGGCTCCCCTACCCCCCTCCACACTTCATTTACCTAGATCGATTCCAGAGAATTCATAAAATCTCATTTACTCCATTTTTAAATACATTTTAATATATTTTTATATTTTTTTCAATTAAACTTTTCATCTACCCTAACCCTAGCCTAACCCTATAAATACCACCCCTAAACACTATCCCTCACCCTAAAATTCTGAGACAACTCTCAAGAAATTCCTAGAAATCCTAGTATACTTTGGAAGAAGTGAAAGGCGAAGCTCCGGCGAATTTTCCGGCCATTTTCCGACGACGATCCTAGGAACTCCCGACGACGAAACGTCGACTCCTCTTGTCTCCCCTTCCTCTCCTCTATTAACTAAACCCATAAGTCCCCATCCCTCTTCTCTATTATTTTTCTAAAAATACGGAATTACAAAACCCGACGGAATCGGAACAAATCCGATTTCCGATTCGGTTTCTTCCTAAAACCTCACTTTTCTTTAATACAATTATGCTAAAACTAATTCATGTTGACTATTAAACACTAACTAATCATATTGAACAAGTTCTATATCAAAAGTAATTGCTATTTCCATTTTACCGTATTTTTTTCATTAAAATACCATATAGTTTCTTTTCTACATTTAAACTATCAAAACCTTGCTATATCTTTAAGTAGATTACGAGGTAATGACCTATCTCCTCACAACACTCATATGCAACATAACACAATACCCTCGGGAACATAAAATACGGGAAAACGACATCTTTACAAATAAATACCATTACTAATAAAACCATTTTCTAAACGATTTAGTATTTATACAAATCTTTGCAAATGAGATGCAGACCTCCGCAAGGAGCATTCGGTCTCGAAAGATTTAAAATATGACATCTTAAGAAAATGAGATTTTTAGAATTATAATATATATATTAAAATTATTTTTATATAAATATATATATATATATATATATATATATATGTAACATTAAAAGATCTATTTTGTAAGAATATAAATATTACAACTCTTTTAAAAAATCACAGGAATCAGTTTACATTAAAATACCATGAAATCCATACAAATTTAATATTACAATTTAATACCATATATTATGAAAATTAGGTTATTCTCAATAGAAATGGCATATGTATAAAATCCATATTTATTACAACTCTAAACACGATAACTAAATAATTGGGGAGTATTTTGAAAATTATAGAAAAGAATTTTTACATAAAACTCTCTCAAGTTCTATAAATTACCCTGAGGACCCTAGTAAATATAGGTTTAAACGGGACCAATCTCTTGAACCTCAGGGAGCCGGAGAAGTGGGTGCTTGTCTATCTAAGGTAGACAATTAACAAACGGTGTTATCAACACGGTAATCGTCTTTGAAAAAGACACAAATCCTGCCGCCCATGTGCAGCGGTTACCGATAACATCAAAACAATCAGGACTTCAATTTACTTTTCTAATTGTCTGACTCAGATGAATCTCTTTAATAATCTGACTTGAATATGATTCAAGTACAATCTACAATCTATAATCTACAATATTACAATTCAACATGAATCCATGAATCCGTTATTCCATATATTCAATCTATCAATCTATACAATTTGACCGAACCGAACCATGGATATACATTCCATTTACATGATTCTCCAGTTACATCTGTTTACCTGATTCTACAGTTACATCCGTTTACTGATATCATGGTTTCGGTAAGTCGTCCAATTATACAATCCATTTAGGGAACCCGTTTGGAATGGTGTGGACTACTTCATGAACAGATACATCCTTGTCGCTGTGAACTACTTCATGAAATGGATAGAGTCCATACCCATCAGGAAACCGAACGCCACCTCTACGATAAAGTTCCTGCAGAACAACATAATTTCTTGATTTGGGATCTCGAGGTGCATAGTTACCGACTATGGGACCAACTTCGAAAACGATAAAGTCAAAGAGTTTTGCAGCGACTACTACATATTGATATAGTTTGCCGCGATCGCACATGCTCAATGCAACGGGCAGGACGAGGTAGCGAACCGAGGCGTCATCCGCGGTCTCAGAGCCCGTTTGGAAGGAAGGCAAGGCGGCTGATCGAGAAACTACCACGGGTGCTATGGACGTTGCGGACGTAAAAAAAAAACACCTATGGGAGAAACCCCATTTAGCCTCCGCTACGGTACTGAGGCGATGGTCCCCGCGGAGATTGGACTGCCCAGTTATAGGGTCGAACACTTCGACGATGAAGCTAACACCTCGGCACTCCGAAGCAACTTGGACGTCCTATTGAAAAAGTGGGATCGAGCGCAAATCAGAGCGGCCGCTTATCAGCAGTAAACCGCTCGCTACTACAATACCCGAGTTAAACATCGGGACTTCAAGATGGGAGATCTGGTCTTACGAAGAAACGAGTTCATAGACCAAGGTAGACTACACAAGTTCTCCCCGAAGTGGGACGAACCATTCCTCGTAACAGAAGCATTATCCGGTAGAGCATACCGCCTGCAGGACACCGGGGGGCGTAATTTTCTTCGGCCGTATAACGCCGAAAAACTTAAGTTGTATAAATAAAGATGTACCCTCTTTTGAAATAATATAATTCCTATTGGCATTTAATTAAGTCTCCTGAGTTAGGTCCTCTCATAGAAGAGACCTTTTACACCGCCATAAGGCTCCAGCCCTTTGTTTCTTTTCTCGGTTCTAAGGCTCTGAGGTTTTTTAAAAGAAAAAGTATAAAATGTACCGAGGGGATAAAAAGAGACAATGCATCTCAACAAAAGAGAAATTTATTCATTAAGAGGTATTTTGGGCTCCCCAGCCTTACAACTATTACAACAAAAGAGGGCGAGAATTAAGGAAACATTGTTGGTGATACACCGAAGAAAGCTCCTCAAGCTGAGCCTAAGCGGTCTCGACCCACTCCCTCCGACGGTACTCGCGGACCCAAGAAGCCACGGACTCCCCGGGGACCCCGTCAGCCTAGCAAGATGCGACGACCAACCTTTGCTGGCTCCCAAGAAGGAGGTCCACCGAGCGATCCCACCTACTTTTTGAGATCTAATTAAACCCGTGGACAATGTGCATTTTGTCGAACGTCTCGTCCATCAACTGTGGAGATAGAGTGTTGTAGAAACCCAGGGAAGTCCTCCATATCGCATAAATTAGCATCTGAAGAAGAGGAGATCGCCGGGGAAGCAGATGCCCACAGTGGCCCTCTAAGCGGCCTATCACCGCCTCGTATGTCTCCTCGGAACGATCGAGCTTATAAAAGTATATATCGTCATGAGAAACGATCTCCCTGATGGTATACACGCGGCCGCTCTTCTTCAGGGAATGCAAGACTAGGAGAAACCAATATGCCTTCGGTATTTATAGCCTCAACAAAAATCTTCCAACGGCCGAGATTTACTCTCACGGCGACACAAATCACGGAAGTGCACACTTTCCCGATGTGATGCTGCCACGTGTCATCCGTGACGGTCACCATTCCTGCCTATATGGGTCACAGAAGGTTGAACGATTCCCCAAGAAGATACTAGAGATATAATAAAGCCCTCCTCATGAGGCCGCCGAGCAGATTCCTGCTCGGCACATCCGCTGCAAGTAGCTTCCTGCCCAACAACGCTGTGGATACAAAGACCTCCCCACAAGGTCGCCGAGCAGATTCCTGCTCGGCCCCATTCGCAGCGGGTAGCTTCCTGCCCAATAACGTTGTGGATCCAAAGCCCTCCTCACGAAGCAGCCGAGCAGATTCCTGCTCGGCCCATCCACAGCGGGTAGCTTCCTTCCCAACAAGCGCTGTGGATCCAAAACCCTCACCGCGAGGAGGCTGGGTAACTTCCTACTCGGCTCATCCACAAGGAGTAGATTCCTACCTTACAAAGAAGTGGATTTAAAGCCCTCCTCATGAGGCTGCCGAGCAGATTCCTGCTCTGCCCCTCCACAGCGGGTAGCTTCCTGCCCAACAACGTTGTGGATCCAAAGCCCTCATTACGAGGCTGCCGACTAGATCCTGCTCGGTTCATCCACAGGGGGTAGCTTCCTGCCCAAAAACGCTGTGGATATAAAGCCCTCCTCACGAGGCCGCCGAGCAGATTCCTGCTCGGCCCCATTCGCAGTGGGTAGCTTTCTGCCCAGCAAACGCTGTGGATCCAAAGCCCTTTTCGTGAGGTGACCGGGTAGCTTCCTGCTTGGCTCATCCATTAGCGGGTAGCTTTCTACCCAACAAATGCTAAGGATCTAAAGCCCTCTTCGTGAGGCCACCGAGTAGATTCCTGTTCGGTCCATCCACAGCGGGTAGCTTCCTGCCCAAAAACGCTGTGGATCTAAAGCCCTCCTCATGAGGCCGCCGAGCAGATTCCTGCTCGGCCCCATCCACGGTGGGTAGCTTCCTGCCCAACAAACGCTGTGGATCCAAATCCCTCTTCACGAGGCGACCGAGTAGCTTCCTGCTCGGCTCATCCACAAGCGGGTAGCTTCCTGTCCAACAAACGCTATGGATCTAAAGCCCTCCTCATAAGGCCGCCGAGAAGATTCCTGCTCGGCTCCATCCGCAGCGGGTGACTTCCTGCCTAACAAACATTGTGGATCCAAAGCCCTCATCGCGAGGCGACCGGATAGAATCGAGTGACGCCGACCTATTCAAAATTAGCTATCGTTTGATCCATACTCGATGCGCGATCGCCCCTCGACTCTGGGGAAAGGGAGGATACCGACCTTCCTACACTTGGTTATCGTTCGATTCATGCTCGATGCATGATCGTCCCGCGACTCCAGGGAAAGGGAGGGTATCGACTTTCCTACACTTGGCTATCGTTTGATTCATACTCAATGAATGATCGTCACCTAGAAAGGGTGGACACCGGCCTTACACTACCAAGATAAAGAGACTTACGAGCTAAAGTGCTTGCAAGATGAAAAGACTTACGAGCTAAAAGTACTTGCAGGATGATCAGACTTATGAGCTAAAAGTACTTGCAGGATGATCAAACATTTGAGCAAAGGAAAATATATACTTTATTTATAATCAAAGTTGTATATATAAGGTATTGTGGGCTCCTCAGCCTTACAAAAATGCCCGGAGGTTTACAAAATTCTAAAAAAATATATACAAGAAAAATTGTGAAGGGGGGATAGCTCAGACCGCCCAATCGGCTGGGATCTCACCCTGCTCGACGCCACCATCGGAGGCCAAAACGGCGACCTCAGGGCCGGTGCTTTCGCCAACAGCCTCGCTTCCCACAACCAGCTTGGCACCTCCCCCCTGCGGCGCTTCTTCGGCGAGGAGGAACTTAGCGTGGAGCTCGCCGTCGACGAACTCCGGCATAGATTTCTTGACGGCGTCGAGGGCTTTATGGCACCCGATGGCCGCAGATTCGGTGGGATCAAGGTAAAATTGATCAGACGCCTTATATTCCTCCACGGCCTTCGCCGCTCGGCTCTCAGCAAGCTTCTCCGCCCGGCCCTCAGCAAGCTTCACCGCGTTTAAAGCTGCCCGAGCATCCTTCTTGATGGCATTTCTCGACCTTTTCATAGCGTTGTAGAGGCCGTTCGTCTCATTTATCTTGGCTTGGATAGCTCGGCTGGACTCGTTTAGAAGCCGATGAGACTCCTTCAGCTTTGAGATTGTTAGCCCCTCGGCGACCAATCTCGAGTTAAGAATGGTGACCTTCTCCTCTGTCTGCTGCAATTGAAGACGAAGCTCTTCCTCCCGCGAAGAGTATTCGCCCGCCTTCTTCATCGCCGAGGCTATTTCCTCGGACTCCATAGCGACGAGAAGAGCACAGTGCTGAAGGACCTGAGAAAAACAGCAAGCGTGTTAAAAAACTAAAACAGAGAAAATAAAACTTAAGGAATTTTCGAAGAAAGCTAGATACCGACTTGAACCGCCTCCTACGCTATTGCGGCCACCTGGGCCTTCACGGTGTCCCAGGGAATTTGGTCCCGGCTGACTTCTTCATGTACACCAGTAAGCTGTCGGCCACAGATAGCTCCAAGGGCACCTCAATACTGAAGTCGACCTCCTGCACTTGGATCCCGGTAGAGGGTGGCCGAGAAACCACCTGCTTCTGTTTCTTGACGGGGACTTCTTCGGCGAGGGGAGACTCCTCCTCCCTCGTCCGGGGCGCCAGGTCCCGCACGTGCTTTTGATCCCCTCCCCCACGGCGATCCTCCGGGACTGGGGGTGCTACGAAAAGCTTGGATGGAGGAGTTTGCCTCGGGGCCGCGCTTGGACCAGGTCGGGACGAGCTTGCGCCACCGATCTTTTTTCCTTGGGCCTTGGAAGCCATGATTTTTTATCGGTCCATGGGCTCTGCAAAAAAGAACACACAGGAGAAAAGATCAGCGAAGTTGAAACGGCAAAGAAAATTTAGCAAAGTCTAAGCAGTTCGTCAAAAACCCTAACTTACCCAAAAAAACGCGCAGGACTGAGCCCAACCCAACTCAGTACCTGCTCGGAAAGCAGGACATCAGCCCGCTGGATTGGTTCCCACTGGGACACCACCTTCACCTCGGGAGAGGTCGACTGCTTCTCTCTCGGGCAGTCGGTCCTGTGCCACTGTGTGGGCACAGGCCAATTCTCGTCCTCCGGTGGCCCAATGAAGACGTACTCCTTCTTCCATTCATGGATGGAAGAAGGGACGATCACTACCCCTGACTCGGCCGTCCCACCCTTACGTTTTTTAAACAAAAAGTACTCCCTGATCGGCTCTTCCTTACTGGTGCCGGGGTGATTTTTATAACAAAGAAAAGACAAGAGGTGGGTCAAACTGAAGGGGATCCGATCAAATTTTAACCGGACCAGAAATCCGAGAAGGACCCTCCACGAGTTTGGCGCTAGCTATCCTGGGGCAAGATGGAAGCAATGAAGCACCGCACAAATCTCGGATGAGAAGGGCAGACGCATTCCTTCTCGGAATGCTTCCAGATACAGGGCAATCTCCTTGCCCCGCACCTGATCTTCCCGCTCACCCTCTCTGGCCAAACGAAATGAATAGTTAGATAGAACATAGAATCGAGTCTGGATGTCGGAAAGCTCGACCATGCTATTTAAGACGGAGGGCGCATCGTAGGTATTCCCGATGCGCACCTTAGGAGCCCTTATCGCCGCCCGACGGTGAGTGACTAGGGCAGCCCTGACTCGAGGGGTCGAGCCCGACACAGAAGACGCAGTAGAAGAAGAAACCTCTCGGCTATCTGAAGCCGAAGAGAAAGAAGACCTACTGGACTCGGCCCCAGCAATTGGAGCCTCATCGTCCGACTCTATCCCTACTACATCTATAAACACCTCGGAGGAAGATATCTAACCTGATTCAATGAAAGGGACTCGCCAAGGAAAATTCAACAGAAGATTCGATCTAAGTAGAGGTGCGCCGGGCAATCTTCAAACAATGAAAGAGAATCAAGCAAAATGTTGGCCCTAGAATAGTCCCTTCTTATTTATACACCCCAAAGAGAGCATCCTACGACTTAAATCGATTCCCACCAAAATGAAACGTCGCGCCTAGCGGCCATCGAGGCTCCACGTGGCGGTCGACCATTGGGGACGTCTCTTCATTATAGGAGTCAGAGACAGCCTGTCGTGCCCACCAACCGACGTCGGACATGTGGCCCGTAGCCCAACTAACGATCGAGTGAAACGGCGCCGCCTCTTTAAAGCACAATTATTTCACCGATCCGCTGACGTCATCGGGGATACGCGCGAAGACTTGGACGCACGGTGAGACGCAATGTGGACTCAAAGATCGAAACGACGCAACTACCCTACGCCATGTCGTCCCCGGACAATCCACACTATGATTCTCAGCACCAAACTGATCAGTAGAAAACCAAGCATGCCACTCTCGACCCGACCCATAAATAGGTCAGAACAAGAGTGGGGGGCTAATGATGATGCTCATAAGTAGGAATTCCTCAGATTACGACACGTGGCGGGTGATGTGTCCCGGGGCCTACGGAGGTGGAATAAACAAGATGCATTGGGGGCGTTCCTCAGTACTTTGTCTCCGAGGATACATCCGACCTTCCGGATACCTTCCCGAGTATCTTCCATATTCACCTAATAAACAGCTAACAGCTCACCTTCGAGCAATGCTACAACCGAACTTTCTCGGCCTCCATGCTCGTCTCCGAGCTGTTGCAAGGATGGGCTTCCTCGGCCTCCATGCTTGTCTCCGAGCTGTTGCAGGGCCTGAGCTTTCTCGGCCTCCCAGCTCGTCTCCGAGCTGTTGCAGGGCCTAAGCTTTCTCGGCCTCCCAGCTCGTCTCCGAGACTCCTAACTGTTGCAAGGATGGGCTTCCTCGGCCTCCATGCTTGTCTCCGAGCTGTTGCAGGGCCTGAGCTTTCTCGGCCTCCCAGCTCGTCTCCGAGCTGTTGCAGGGCCTGAGCTTTCTCGGCCTCCCAGCTCGTCTCCGAGACTCCTAACAGGCCGAGCTTCCCGGCTTGTATCCAAGCTTCCTGACAGGCCGAGCTTTCTCGGCTTCTCCGATCAACCGCGAGCGTGGAGCCCAAACGCCTCCGCGTATCTCGCCAAGACGAGATATCCTCCGCCCCCCGTTCCGTGTCCCACGCTGGCGTGTTCCCCCATTAATGAGCGTATCCCGCCATTAATGCGGGGATAACGCAGGGGCGTAACTGACGGCGATGATCTCGCGCCGGATCGCTCCATGCGACCACTATATAAACCTCTCTTTCAGGCGACTCAGGTAACTCGAACTCATTCCAATAGGCCGCTACGTTGCTCTAATTCTCTGATACTAACTTGATCGTCGGAGGGTCCTACGGTGGTTTCCCATCCCGGGACTTCCTTTACAGGTAGCTCTGCCTCAGCAACTTCCAACAACCCATTGAGATCCACACCCTCAACATCCCCCAAAACGAATCTCAACCGTTCAAAATCGCTCGCTACCAGATCGACGGAGGACAACATCTGAGGGAGATCACAGTCTCCATCAGATCTTCTCATGAAGCACCCATGATTCTGATTTTCCTTGAAGATTCTATGTTGAGAAGCTGCTGCTGTCAGCTTTTTTACGAAGATTAATTGAGCGTTTGAAGTACTCGCAATCCAGTGTATATATTACCGTATTATGGAAATCCGCCCCTGCTGTAGATTAAAGATTTGGGCGAAATGTCCGTTTTCTTTGGATAGGAACCAATCCATGATACTCTCTGTCAAGGATGTTCCAGGATTGAACGGAAATTGCACTACGTGGCAAGGTCGGATGGCACTTTAATGAAGTTGGGGTATTCAACATAGCCAAGGGGGTCATTTTGCGAACTATATTTTCACACATTTTCTCCAATGTGGTTTATGCCTTCACTACTGATCTAGAATGGCATCAGAAGCAATTATCAGTCAGTTCATTTGCCTAATTTATTTATTTTTTTGTAATCACTTGCTTGTTTCATATCTTTTTGAGGAATAGGTGTGTACTGTGTACATGATGCATCACCATGTCATCGAGAGAGGTTTACTGATTTCTCCTGTATTGTCTTTGCTGGTCCTTTCATGTTCTGATTTTAATATATATGTATGATTTAGTTAGATCACATTGTTAATTTGCTTATCAGCATTGATGTGTGGGTGGCTAACAAAGCAGTCTTTGCGTTTCGCTATATATTTTCCTATTTTATATACGATTTGTAAATATAATCACATTTATATGGAACTCGTCTCATCAAATTAAGACATCAGATATGTATTTGCTTAAGCTCCTTAACCTTCCTCTGAAGCCGGCGAGGATGCAAATCATTAATGCTGCCGATGAAAATGATGGTAGAAGAGAAAGAAGATGATGGGTGGAGTTGATGATGTTGATGGAGGTCGGGGAAGATAGGGTGGTGATGATGATAATGATAGAGAAGAGAGAGGTGGCGGCCGGAGTCGAGGTGATGGGGTCGACGGCGAGATGGGGGGCCATCACCGGAAGGAGGGGGAATAACTTCTATGCATGAGCATACATGGCTTACATGGTGCAAACCACTTGCAAGCTCTTGAATGACTTCCCTTGCACAAAACCTAAAATCATCCAAGGCTTTCCAGTGGCTTGCACCATTTAAACCCTTGCATAAAAGTTTTTTCTGAAAGAGGGGGAAGGGATGAAGGAAGAGTTTTATTTTCTATTTTTTGTTTTTTTTAAAAGAAACTAAGGTTATTGTTACATGTGGAGTAATTTTGGTTTTTTATTTTATTTTATTTTTTTCGACATGTCAACTTAGATGACGTGGCGGTGATATGGCACCATCATGGCTGATGTGGCGCCGTTAAGTAGGGTAGCTTTTTGCAATTTTGAAAGGAAAGTATAGTTTAATGTCACGGGTCCAAAGAGAAGATTTTTCAGTAAATAAGCCTTATTTTATTTTATTCTACTTGATATAGATAAATAATATAGCTGTGTTCTCATATTCTGTTTACAAATTTGGCCTACCCCCTCCCATGTCCGTGTCCGTGCTACATAGGTTGATGTTCTCAATGGCGGATCAGATGGGGTGCAATTTACATTATCATTTTCCTGAAACTTCAAACATAAATAAAATTTGCAGAATTTTTTATTATTATTTAAGAGTTAGAAATTTTTCATATTAAATATTTACTTAAATATTGATGTCATATATTACAAAATGATATCTACTTTCCTATTTAAAGCAATTAGATAATTTGAAGTTGCAATTGTCAAACACAAAATATTGTATAAAAAGTTTTTTTAAAACAATTTACGATAATTAAGAGGTTATATGCAAATACAAATATACAATTGTGTAAAGAGACGAAAGAAAAGAGAGACCAAAAATGGAGTAGAATGATCATATCAATTCTAAATAAACTACTGCTGTGAAAAGGATATTTGTAACATTTTAAGAAAATAAGGATCTACATGTAAATGTAAAACGCAGTTTAGAGAGCCTATGGGCACTAGAGACTTAAAAGATAATCGAGTTAAAGACCCAAAAAATAATGAGATTTAAGGGGATTCAAACCTCTAACCACACGGGTAGCTAAGCCACACGCAATCATTCTGACCCGACGTTACATTGTTGTAATTTGAGCTCCTATTTTATTTGATAACTAATATACAAATATATTATCGGCTTCTGAAATCCAGTTGAGGCCGCTGCCTATTCTCGCCCCTTGCCCCTTAAGGATCGCCCTCAAGCCTAATTATTTACGCAGCCAACAAGAAAACATGGCAGCACATTGGTTGCATATGCTCTATGTGAGTATATTCCTTTGTTTAAATACACTACCAAACACTCTTGTTTCTTGAAGAAGAGAGACAGGCAGCAGCAATGACTGGGTGTTTCTGCTTGCCTTCCCCCATTAGTTTTCGATGTCGAACAAATCGAAAGAGGCGAGAAATAAGCACAAACACGGTTCCAACTTCCATCGAACCCGTCACCAGCGAACTCAGGAACTGGGCTGAACTTCTGCCCGAACTCATCTGCTCCATTTCGAAACGCCTGCAAATCCTCGACTACTTCAGTTTCCGTGCTGTATGCACCTCTTGGGCCTCGGCCTCGAAAGACTCCCCGCAAATCGCACCAAGCTTCCCTTGGCTGTTGCAGACGAAATCGGAGGACGTGCTTACCTTCTTCAGCTACATCGACAACAAGTGCTTTCGCCTGCCTGCTCCCTCCAATATCTATCACCATTCTTGCAAAGGATCATCCCAGGATGGTTGGCTCGTGATGTCAACCAACGATGCTAAAGAGGTATGCATATTCAATCCACTCACGGGAGCCGCCAAAATCAACCTCCCCTCTGTGCCTGTACTCCCCAGGTCTTGCTCGTATGTCAGAAAAGTCATTTGGCCGCATTGCCCCTCAGGTTCTGCTGATATAGCTGCCGTCATTTGTTATGGAGTGTACCTTGGGTATGAGTTACTGGCTTTCGCCAGGCCTGGGGGTGAGGAATGGATCCCTATACCTCCCATCTATAATCCATGTGTCAGGGACATCGTCTTCCACAAGGGTAAAATTGCCATAATATCTGATCGTGGAAGCTTGACGACTGTCGACAGCACGGGGTCTTCTGTTGAAGTGAACCCTGATTATGGTAACAAATTATTTGAGTTGAACTTGTTGGTGTCCGATCCTTCTGGAGATCTGCTGATGGTTCAAGGTAGTTTCAGTGAAGCTTACTTCCAGGTTATGAAGTTCAACCCTGCGGTCGAATCTTTTTGGATTGAGATTAAAGATTTGGGGGAGATGTCCATTTTCGTGGATAGGTACAAAGCTATGTTAGTATCAGCTAGTGATGTTCCGGGAGTGAAAGGAAACTGCATCTATTATGCGTCCGGATATTTTAAAGTGTCTGGTGAATTTGTTAATCAAGTCGGGGCGTTCGAAATAGCGAAGGGGGTCATTAAAGACGATTTCTGTAGCGAGTACTCTTCGTTTGTAGATCGGCGCCCTCCATTATGGTTTACGCCTTCACTGTTGTGATTATCTCTTTATGGATCCTCCAGGTTTTTTTTCGGATTTCCATGTCTAATTTAGATTTCATCATTAATTTTACTTATCATCATCTACCCACATTCATGTGACTAACAAATTCAGTGGTCTTTCCCAGACATATTTTAAAAAATTTTGCGAAGGATTTAAAAGATATCAGATCTGCATAAAAGTAGTATCAGAAAAAAAAGAGAGGAGCTTATGAAGTGCTACTGAAAATAAAATTGAATGGTTGAAATAAGCAAAAGCCTAACCTGGATAAAAAATTTCTGGTGCATCGATGATGTCGGCTACAATATTGATGATAGATATTTTCCCCCACACGTTGCATCCAAGATCCATAACAACCATTGGATTCATAACCATTGTTGCTTAGGATCCAAAGATGGTTGGTGTTAAGATATGCATGTCTTTTATATCGTTTTGTATTTATCTTTTTTACTGGAGTTTACATGTATTATACGTATATTACGTATTATGGTTTCATCTTGTGGGCTATATATAGATAGCATATTATACATTGTATTTTGATCAATCGTTAATAATATTTTTCCTCTCTCAAATTCAATGGTTTCTAACATGATATCAAAGTTTATCCTACCATTAATTGTTGCCGTCATCGTTGATTGATTTTCTCCACCATCTCGTTTCATCGTTTTCTCGATCACCACATCTTCCCAACGTCGAATCACTCGCCATATGATGACTCCGATACCACCATCGATCTATTTCTCCTTCTCCTCTTATTCGAACCAAAATATCTCTTCTATTTTTCTTCTCCTTCTTGTTGGGGTCAAAATTTGCATCCCGGTTGACCAAGTCAAAGTCAAGGTCAAGGTCAACCCCAAGCCAGGTGGGCCCAAGCCCAGATCAAGTGGGCTCATGCCGAGTCGAGCCCGAACATGAAGCGGCCGGCCTCCCCCATGCTGAAATAAAAAATCATGTAATAAATAGTTTTGATGTAATTTTTTATACATGAATGGGTATAAAGCCAAATTTTTGTAAAGCCCATGGTTTATATGCAAAAAGAAATGGCACATGAGCCATGAGATGGGCAAAATGCCATTTTGTAAAGACCAATGGGCTATATGTAAATATGTAAGCCTATATAAGGCAACATGATGATGAATAAATCATATACTTTTCATTCCCTAAAAAATCTAGGTTTTGTGCCTCTTTCCTCTTTCTGAAGGTTCTAAACCTTCTTCTTTCTTTTGAATTAAATCAAGAGTTTTACTCTTCCTTTTCCAAAACTAAATAGTTTTTCACCACAAAACCCACAAAGGGGAGCTTAAATCTCCTATCAGATCTCAAAAAGAAGAGATTTTTAAAATTTCACATCTCTTGATTTTCAAGATCCTGCCAACAGAGAAGGAAAAAGGAGGCCCATCTCCGAAAACCCCATTTGGGGACAAACCCAGGGCTCCAAAGAAGAACCCCTTTCATCAACTCCAAAACATCTTAGGAGTTTAACTCCACTCTAAATCCTCTTTTGGGATTTTAAATCCTATTTCTGGGACTAAAAGCCCCATTTTTCTCGCCGGCGCCCAAGCGCCCTAGCACCTGGCGCCCGAGCGCTCAAGCGCCCAGCGCCCACGTCCCGGGCACGTGGTGCGCTAGCGCTCGAGCGCTCAAGCGCCCAGCGCCCACGTGCCGGGTACGTGGTGCGCTAGCGCTCGAGCGCCTTGCGGGGCTCCCGATATATCCAAAATCCCTTCAAAATACAACACTGCACATTTAGTTCGCATGACCAGTTTAACCCATTAATCGGAGGTTTCCTCGCTCTAAAGACGAGGGGTAATTAACGGTAGCTTAGTCCGCGGCTGCCGGAGATTCGGATCCTCACAATCAATAAACCTCAGCCTACCCTAGGCAGGGGGAATCTGTAATGCGCCTGACAAGTGCGCGTGAATTCCCATCTCAATGGTGTGACGAAAAACACCTTACAGATTCTGGCACGCCCGGTGGGACTGATATCTCCTCCCATATTTCGGGTTAAACGTTCATGCGAACTCAATCAATATACATATCTATACTAAAATGATGCTCTTTCGTGCAGGTTTTCAAGCAATCACTTCTCAATAATGTCTCCAAAGCCGAACTCAGCTCCCATCTCATACACGATGAAGATGTACTCCAGGACGGTCCTCCCGGCAAGTCTCGGACGACAGTGGGAATAACCGCTGCTACAATTTGGGTCTATTCTGTTTGTCCGGGCTAACGCCGTCCCTGTTCTTCAAGCTTCGGTAACCGACAAACCGGCCTCGAAAGGCAAAAGGCCAAATGTGGTGATCTCGAGGGCGCCCCAACCTAAACGCGAGTCGGTGTTCAAACGGCTTTTTATGGCCCCAGCTGGGGGCAAACTGTCAGAACAAAAGAAGTTTCCAGACGTCGCGGGCAAGCCCAGGCGATACCTGTAGGGTTCATTTCGACGGCAGCAAGGTTTCGGGAGGCATCGTTCATGCCATTTTAAAAAATTTGCCGTTAAAGGTAACTCTAAACTAGAATCGCTAGCTAGGATATAATACAGAAACATAGTAAACCATTTACTATCTAAGTGAATACGAAATACAACCTTTGTAGATCGGTCCTTCACTTCAAAAGCTCCTTGTTGTAGTCCCTTCGTTGCGATCATGGTCCTCCCGGGCTCTTGCATGGCTTCACGAGGCAAAAGAAGCGTCCTTACTTGAAGTCTTCGAGGCCGAAGATGATCTAGGTCGAGAGAATACGAACTCAAGTTTCTTCTTCACTAACTAGAGAATTAGTGAAGCAAACACCCTAAACTAAAGTGCTAGTCTAGTAGAGGATGAGGAAATAGGAAGTGGGTACACCTTAGAATTATTTATCTCACTTTTCTTTCTCACTTAATCAAAACCTAGAGAGCTTCTGAGCTCATGGAAGAAGATGAACAAATAATGAGATGAGGATAATGATCAAGTGAGAGAGCTAACCATGGTGAGTGAGTATCATATACTAACCCATGTAGAGCCATAACCATGGCTAAGTGTGATGGTTAGGTTACTAAATATCTAAGGTAAAAACAAAGTGAGTGAACTTTGTCAAAGCAAACCCTAGCTTCTACAAGCTTCATGCTTATGAAAAAACCTCCACTTATTTTGTAATTACCTTAAATAATAAAACCTAATATCACAATTAGAATGGTGTATGTCTTACACACCCATGAAAGATGTATCAACAACCATGATACAATAAACAAATCACAAATTAATATATATCACATATATATTAAGTTGTGCACAAGTGAGAAAAACAAATGCTTAAGTGAACCAAAATTAGTTAATGTAAATTAGTATATCACATATACAATTATACACTAAATTATTAAATCAACACTTGACTTAATAATCCGGCTATATCATATATAACCGACTAACATCCAATGTATCGACTTATCGAATCAACACTTGATTCGACAACCCGGCTATATCACATATAACTGAGCGATACTGGAATCGTGAGAATAGAATGCGGTATCTCATACACGCATTATTCTCAGTCCCGCACATATCACATATGTGCTCCTATTTCGTTTTGCCTGAGCCAGTAAAACCTCTATGTAGGACTCTAAAGACTCGTCAATACGCCGGTAGTAGGTGATGATCACATCAAGCACCCACAAGCCGTCAGCGGTACTAGCTGGACGTAACGGCTACCCGGATATTGAGCGATCAGAAGATCAGCAAGCAAGCCCGCTCCAACTCCTGCAAAAGCCTGACGATAACACTTGCCGTACAGTCCGGTCTCCTCGTCTGATATGTCGCATATCAAGTCTAGGGGTGGTAAACATCAGACCCCAATAACTGATAAGTCATGCCGATATGAGGCTCATAACTGGTCGAGAAACTACTGGTAACCCTTACCAGTAAATCTCTAAAACAGCCCTGGCCAGGGACTTCCCTGTTATGGCTAATCGAGCACAGCGCAACATCAACCTCCAATACCGGGAGAGACGAAACCCCTCCTATCGCTCATTGCCTCCATGTGACTCGGGACTGTACCCAAAAACCACCGTTTTGCACGCCCTTTTGGACGTGGTAAGGTGGAAATCAAAGCACAGTGGGAATCACACAAGACTCTATGACGATCTCGGGTCTACAGAATAACCTGTACAAGTGTCACCTGAGAACTGCCATATGACGTGAGGTATAATACCATCTGGGAGTTCTCGGCAAGTCCGTCCAGTGTACCCAGTCTCCACTGAGCATCCATATACCATCTCTGATGTCAAACACCAATGGATATGGGATCATCCATCGCCCATCTCTTGGGTCGAGAAGCGTATACGCTAGTCTACTCTGGTATATCGATGCCCTGTCTCGATACACCTACGACTAGGAATATTAAAGGATGAACTTATGGACTACCATGGCCCCACTAGTATGATCTGCATCATAGTCCTGGTAGTCAAGTACACATGCTAAGGGCTTTACCAACATGTAACCATAAGATAGTATCAAGAGACAAGTATACATGTTAAGATAAAAAGCGACCAGATAGCATATTATCATATCGAGCAAGAAATTCCTCTCTATATATGTCCAAATATCCAATATAATATACATCATATGTACAATACTGGCCTCTAGGGCATTCATACAACTAACAATCTCCCACTTGCACTATGGCCAGCTGCTGTAGTATCGCATACCGAGCATCCCGAAGAGTCTCTCAAACTGTATCTGGGGAATGGTCTTCGTGAGTGGATCCGCTGTGTTATTCTTCATGTCAACTCTCCTGACCTCGACCTCCCGGCGATCAACTATCTCCCGGATCAGGTGATACCGCCTCAGAATATGCCTGGATCGCTGATGGGACCTGGGTTCCTTGGCCAAAGCCACCACTCCATTGTTATCACAATACGAAGGTATTGGATGCTCAATGGATGGAACCACTCTAAGTTCAGTAATGAACTTCTTGATCCAGACAGACTCTTTAGCAGCATCGTTGGCAGCGATGTATTCAGCCTCCATCTCGAGTCTGCCACGGTTTCCTTCTTGGAACTCTTCCAGCATACCACCCCTCCGTAGAGGGTAAAGACAAATCCCGAGCGCGACTTAGAGTCGTCCTTATCACTCTGGAAGCTCGAATCAGTAAAGGACTCCACTTGGAGTTCTCCGTTACCATACACCAAGAGCATCTCTTTAGTCCTTCGTAAGTACTTGAGAATGCTCTTCACAGCTGTCCAGTGACTCTCTCCAGGATCAGCTTGATACCTGCTCACTACACTTAGTGAGTGTGTTACATCGGGTCTGGTACACAGCATCGCGTACATGATAGAGCCTACTGCCGAAGCATAGGGTATCCCTTGCATGCGAGCTCTCTCCAAATCAGTCTTGGGAGACATCTCTTTGGAGAGAGTGAGCCCTGAGATTGTGGGTAAAAACCCACGCTTGGACTCTTCCATACTAAATCTCTTTAGTATGGTATCAATGTACCTAGATTGGGACAATCCCAGTATCCGTTTAGATCTATCTTTATAGATCTTAATCCCCAAGATGTAGGAGGCATCCCCTAGATCTTTCATTGAGAATTTTTGTGATAAGAAGAGCTTGACCGATTGCAGCATAGGAATGTCATTTCCTATCAAGAGTATGTCGTCCACGTACAATACGAGGAAGACAACCTTATTCTCTGCCACCTTCTTGTAGATACAAGGTTCATCTACGTTTTTGACGAAATCAAACTCTTTGATAACGACGTCAAAGCAGATGTTCCAACTCCGCGATACTTGCTTTAACCTATAGATGGATTTAAGAAGCCTGCACACCTTTCCGCTGCTCCCACTGTCTACGAAGCCCTCTGGCTGAGTCATGTACACACACTCTTCCAAATCACCATTTAGAAAGGCGGTCTTAACATCCATTTGCCAGATTTCGTAGTCATGATATGCAGCGATGGTAAGCATGATCCTGATGGATTTAAGTGTAACAACTCCATTTTTTAATGTACAAAGAATTGATTTAAATTCAATGTATACCTGGAGTATTTATTGTTGCTGATATCTCTTCAAGTATTTATTTCACTCCATAATTACAAGAAGGAGCTTGTAGCTCATTGGTAATACCTTGCACTGCTGAACCAAGCCACCAGAGTTCAAATCCCATGCCCCACATTATTTTTAATATTATTTTGTATTGATTTTTTTAGAATACCAACAATTACACGTGCGTTTCTCACAAATTTCCTTCTACACATGAAAAGTTAGATGCACCAGAAACCACTCCTGACGCCCCCACAGCCCCCGACCACCCGACTCGGGCCAGCGCTGCCGGCCGGACTCGGCCGGACGGCCAAGTCCCCAACATAGAAGTTGGGTATCTTTTCTTGGTCAACCCCCTGCATACTTTAAATATTCGGATCGGTTACAGAGAACCCATTAAACCCCATTTACTCCATTTTTAATAATTTTTATATAATTTTGACATTTTTTTAATTAAAAACCCTAACCCTAGCCTAACCCTATAAATACACCCTCTACCCTCTACCCTCTCATCCTAAATTTCTGAGTCCATTCTCTCAAAATTCCAAGAGAACTTTGGTACTTTGGAAACGAGCGAAAGGCGAAGCGCTGACGAAATCGAAGGCGAAATTCCGGTGTTCGTGCTAGGAACTCTCAACGACGAATCGACGCACCGGCAAACCCTCTACTTCCCTCTCACTCTTTAGTGTTGTCCAAACCCATAAGTCCCCCTTTCTATCTTTCTTTTCTTTCATTAAAATACGAATTTACAAAACCCGACGGAATCGGAACAAATCCGATTTCCGATTCGGTTTTCTATAAAATCTCACTTCTCACCAATTCATTCATGCTTAAACATCTCTATGTTGACTATTAATCACTTAACAAATAATTTGAACAAGTTTCTCACATGAAATGATAGCTTTTGCAATATATCGTATTTTGTCACTTAAATACCATAATGCTTCGTTTTCACATTTAACCCCCTTAACATTGCTAATCCTTAAAGTAGATCACGAGGTAATGACCTACCTCCTCACACACTCATATGCAAACATAACACGCTACCTTGAAAACTTAGAATACGATAAAACAAGATTTTACACTTAAATACCTCTTTCTTAATAAAACATTTTCTAAAAGTTTTAGGTTTGATATACTTTTAAAACAAATATCTTTTAATAGAAAAATACAATATGTTGTGGACATCGATCGTTTATCTAAACCTAAATTTATGGTGTCTAGGGTAGGCAAGTGAGAAAAGGTAATTTTAAAAGGCCCGTCTCACGATTCGTGAGCGGATCCCTCCTTTCCTCACTTGTACTTACCTGGCCACAATTGGCGGTGAAGAGGCGATTTGAGGTTTCTAACGACTTATCGTTTAGACCATTTAGAAATAGGCTAGTTAGCGTAGGAAACCCTAAAATCTAAAATACGGAAAATTTACATCTTTGCAAATAAATACCTTTTACTTTATAAAACCGTTTTCTAAAGGATCAGTATTTATAAAATCTTTGCAAAGCGTCACTACAACCCACCTTTGGGGAACACGTTAGGGATAGTACGGTTTATCATGCACCCTCGGGTTTAGTAGTGCGAGATTCAGACCTCCGCAAGGAGCATTCGGTCTCGAAAGGTTTAAAATACGACATCTTAAGAAAAATGAGATTTTTTTGAATATAAAATATTTATTAAAATTATTTTTGTATATATATATATAT
Organism: Agapanthus africanus; assembly: GCA_030015575.1. NCBI lineage: Eukaryota > Viridiplantae > Streptophyta > Magnoliopsida > Asparagales > Amaryllidaceae > Agapanthus > Agapanthus africanus. Next base: position 28,679,084 of record CM057343.1, read on the forward strand.
ATTTATCATTTCAATATCTATTTTATTACAATATAAATGTTCCACCTTTTCCTAAAAAATCACAAGAATAAATTTTACATTAAAATATCATGAATTTCAAATAAATCAATATTACAGATAAATACCTTTATTTATAAAACTAGGATATTTTCACTAGAAATATCACAATATAAAATCCACCTTCATTGCAACTCTAAAGATGAATAATAAATACTTGAGGTGTATTTTTGAAAAGTATATAAAAGTATTTTTACATAAAACCCCCTCAAGTTTTGTAAATTACCCTAAGGCCCCTAGCAATTATAGGTTTGAGATATAATCAAAATTGCAATCTACATTTCTAATTGTTTGACTCGGATTTGAGTCTGATTATTTCTGACTTGAATATGATTCAAGTCAATCTACATTCTATAATATTCTAATTCAATATGAACACATGAATCCATGAATCCAGTTATCAATCTATACAACTTGACTGAATCAAACCATGGATATACATCCATTATCCCGTTATTCCATTTACCTGATTATGCAGTTACAATCTGTTTACTGATATCATGGTTTTGGTCAGTCATCCAACTATACAATACAATACAGCAATATAATCAAAACACTACGGGGTTTAAGGGGTAGATTGGTGCGGAAGGTGTTAGAAGTGGCACGAGACGGTAAGATTAAGACACCTAACCTATATTTCGTTGCTGTTGTACCGTGGCTTAACGGTTCCTTGCACATTCCGTTTGCCCTGGTCTCTAGCATACTAAGACCCCTCTCGTATACACTGGCATCCTTCCGTACCAAGCTACAAACAACAGCGTGAACACAATATTCTACAATATTATACAACTTTTTAGAAGATACCTTTTATTCTGTCTTTACTAATTCTTCCTTATCTTTGGGACTTACCGAGCGACCTGTTCGCTGACGACATTCTATTTCTTTCTTCTTTAAATGTCGTCAGGTGTTTTGGACCCGTCAGAGATCAAGCCCACCGGTGAAGACTTGGATCAGTTCCACGAAGACCCCGAGCTCTAGACATTGTACCTTGTTCTATTCAGTATTTTTCATTTCCTGTTATGCCATTGTTTAGGTATCGCTTTTATTTCAGATGTATTTACTTTTCATGTATTGTATAAAAGAATGTTATTAATAAAGTTGCTGTTAATTTTATATCTCTTGTCTCTTATGATTTACCTTTATATTTCTTAGATACGCTTAGCGTATTTATTTCACAGTAAATACGTAGTGGATCTCGTCGCGTCCCCTTCGCCGTACACCGGGAAGCGGGGCGTGACATTAAGCAATGCCACTGGAGAAAAGGTTTTGTCATAATCGACATCTGGTCGCTGACGAAAACCCTTTGCAACAAGTCTAGCTTTGAAAGTCTCCACTTTCCCATCTACACCAAGTTTTTTCTTGAAGATCCACTTGCTCCCAATGGGTTTTACCCCTTCAGGAGCAACTTCCAAAGTCCATACTTTGTTGGTGTACATGGATTCCATCTCGGACCGCATTGCATCCAGCCATTTCACTGAGTCCCCACTCGTGATGGCCTGCTCGAAGCTAGTTGGGTCATCATCCTCCATAATGCAATCCTCGCTCCCACCATCTTTGAGAAAACCGTAGTATCTCTCAGGTGGGTGAGGAACCCTACTAGATCGGCGGAGTGGCTGGGGTTCATCGGGAACTACCGAATCCTCTGGTTCCACCAGATCTTCTGTTGTAGCTTTTGTAGTTAGAACCTCTTCCAGTTCTACCTCATGACCACTAATCTTTTTTTCAAGAAATTCCTTTTCTAAAAAGGTGGCATGCCGAGAAACAAACACCCTTTGTTCCTCAGTGTGGTAGAAGATATACCCTTGTGAATTCTTAGGATATCCTACAAATTTGCATAGAACAGACCGTGCCTCGAGTTTGTCCGGATTTTTTCATTTGACATAGGCTGGACAACCCCATATCTTAATATAATTAAGACATGGTCTCTTCCCTTTCCATATCTCATATGGAGTGGTAGGCACAGATTTGGTGGGGGCCATATTCAATAGATGTCTGGCTGTCTCTAGCGCATACCCCCAGAAGGAAATATGTAACTCAGCTATGCTCATCATAGAGCGCACCATATCTAATAGGGTGCGGTTCCTCCATTCCGATACACCGTTGTGCTATGGTGTATATGGAGGAGTCAGCTGAGAGAGAATCCCATTCTCTTTTAGGAAGTCCAGGAATTCATTGCTCAAGTATTCACCTTCTCGATCAGATCGAAGGATTTTAATACTGTCCCCGGTTTGGTTCTCGACTTCTTATTTATATTCTCTAAATTTCTCAAAAGTTTCAGACTTGTGTTTTATTAAGAACACATGTCCGTATCTTGAGAGATTGTCAGTGAATGTAATGAAGTATGAAGAACCATCCCTGGCATGTGTAGACATGGAACCGCATACATCGCTATGTATCAATCCCAAGAGTTCAGTAACTCTTTCTCCGTGTCCCGTAAACGGAGTTTTGATCATCTTGCCTTTGAGACATGACTGGCAAGTGTCATAAGATGAAAATTCGAACGGTTTTAAATATCCATCCTTATGCAACTTAGCTAGCCGTGTCGCATTTATATGACCAAGTCTACAATGCCACAAGAAGGATTTGTTCATTTCTGAACTCTTCCTCTTGTGTGTGTTTGTTATGCTCAGAACTGTTGATTGATTTAGAACATAAATGCCATTGCACAACGTGCCTGATCAAACCAACTTTTGGTTCAGGAAAATGTTCATAATTATCCTGTAATACAAAATTATATCCTTCTTTACTCAATAAAGAAACTGATATAATGTTGCATATCAGGTTCGACATGTAATAGCATTCGTTCAGAATCAATGTATTACCAGTTGGTAATACAAGGTGATATTCCCCGACGGTTTTAGCTGCAACAATTGCACCATTTCCAACCCTTATGTATTTATCATCTTCTCCAAGTTCTCTACCTTTTCTAAGCCCATGTAACTGATTACATATATGGGATCCTGACCCGGTATCTAATACCCAGGACGTAGAGCAAATGGAGAAACAGTTCTCTGTAACGAACACACCCGAAGAAAATGCATCAATATGTACTTTCTTCATTCGGGTGGCATGGGAATCCTGATATTCCCCTATATTCTGTTCAGTCTTATAACTTTTATAAGAAAGAACGGAACCAACGTTCCCCAGCACAGTATAACATGCGGGTTCGGTCAATACATCCATATTATTATCTTGATTAAGGCATGATATGGTCGCTACCTGGAGAGAGAGAGAGAAGAAAACACTTTAGCGTATGCTCTTACAAGATCAGATTGGTTATTATTTTATCTAATCAGGATGACTCCCACTGTTTTTATCAAATCTTCCTTCAAACCCTAAAAGGAAGACTAGCCGGAATTAATTACACCCTACAATTTCGCCAATCTTTCAGCCAGGCCAGTGTCGGTACTTTGAGAGAGGTTCCCCATGCTTTCACACGGACCTAATTAAAATAAACCTCGTTTTCCCAGAGGCGTAACCCCGTTGACACCTTTCTAGACACCTACTTGATCGGCTAATTGTCCTGTGTAAAACTCTCCCAGAAGTAACAATTACTCGCAGTGGGTATCGGGATCCAACTATCTCATAGAAGGTATGCAATCTTATTGCAAATTTCAACACTTGAAATTCCTGATAATATTTTGCCCCTAACGTGCTATGACCTTGACGAAAGCCAACAAACCATAACCCGCTAGTCAAGTTCAACCCGTACATTTCTTGACTGAATTAAACCCACCTGCACGACCCTTGACGAAGGCCAACAAAGCCGTACAACTGCCCTAATCTAATCGCATCATATGCAGAAGATAAGTAGCATATAGCTACCGCACACTACACCTTAACGAAAGCCAACAAATGCAGCACGAATACTATATACAACTTATCTGAAATGACAGAGGGCTACGACAGGTTTTTCTGAAAACCTATTGCGTAATGAACTTGATATCGTTGTAGAATCGAGTGAATTTTGAAATGGAGTGATTTTGAGGCTTTCATTAGTTTTGCTAAAGAGGTCACTCCCGGTGAAGGGATCTCGGCTCTTTCCTTATGGAATAAGGTACAGGATATATCATATATATCGCTATGCAAAACAAAAACTCCAAAAGCAATCAAAAGACAAACCGAGTGTTGTAGCATCTGCCATTTTTGCTAAAAAGGTCACTCCCGGTGAAGGGATCTCGGCTCTTTCCTCATCGAATAAGGTGCAGGATATATCATATATATCGCTATGCAAAGCAAAAACTATAGCTACCCTTTTTGAAAATTTGATTCTACAATATCTTTTAGGTTTCTTTTCTTTCATTAATCATATTAATGAAGTCACATCATTTAAGTCACCTAAACATCACAGATAAATACGACGTACACTTATGCCATCCGCATTCGCCTCGATGTCCCCTCGTGCACCGTTAGGTTTGGTAACTAACGGCAGAGCGGGACAGGGTTAGCGCGGGTGTAAAACATAAGTAACGTCTATATAATATATCATATATACTATATACAGTATCTATCTCAACATATCAAATGATTACATCATAGATATCGCAGCAGAAGAAACATATGAAATGTTGGATATACTAGGAGGTCCGTGTTTTATTTTGAGCCTCTATAAAACACGGATTTCACGATCGCGATGAATAGCCAAACCCACATCCCCAGACCCCTATGAGAGCGGCAAGCAACCCTTCCAATTCTAGAGTTAGGAGACCCGGACTCGACTCCTCGAGTTGGTCTCCCACTGGACCCTAGAACCCGGTTACTTGTGCTCTCCTCCTTGGGTCTATCCTAATGCGGAAAAGTAAATAATATACATCAATGGTGATATCAACCTCAACCCGGAAGTGCCACAATAAAAGAATATTACATACATTTAATTTTACATGAATGAAAATAAAAACTCTCATCTCACATAAAACCGCCGGCTATTCAAAACGCGACGATCCAATATAACATATCCAGCAGTCATAACATCACATGTCATCACAGCACAGAAAAACTAGACGATGTTAAACATTCCAATCGAATCATCGAACACCCAAGATTACCCAGAAAAACTCAACTCTTGAGCGTAGTTTTAAGTAATTCAGCACACGCCATAGCACCAATGAACCAGCCGTAGAAGGGTCAAACCAACGCCTCATATGTGAAACGCTAAACCACCACAAACTCTAGGGTTCAAGTGGCGGTTTTGACATCCACATAATCGAGTTAAGGTTTGCATTCTTGTAGAGGGTCCAAAGAATAACCTGCATGATCTTTGAAAGCTTTTCAACTACGGAAAAAATCCAACACTTGGAAATTCTCCCGGCAAGGGTTAAAATGGGTATTTGACATCCGATTGAACTTTTTAACAACATCTAAAGATACCCGAAAACAGTTAAAATTACGACTACGAAACACTCCGAATTGTCATTACAGTAAATTACCATCACATGACAATTTAGCAAGAATAAACAACACCCGAAGCACCAAAACCCAAGAAACAGAACACTGGAAAAATTTGGAGGGGGGCTCGGATTGGGCCGGTGAGGGGGGGGTGTGGCCGGCCCAAACAGCTCAGTTTGGCTCCAGATTTCTTCAGTGTTCATTGTATCATACATACATCATTCTGTACATGTTTAAAAACTTTATTGGGCTCATTTAAAATCGACAGAAAGTGGCATTTTGGGTTTCAAGTTTCGGAGTTCGTTTCGTATTCGTAATCTAACATTATCCGTAAAATTTCCTAGCTAGGCTCTGATACCACTGTAGGGTTCACTTCGACGGCAGCAAGGTTTCGGGAGGCATCGTTCATGCCATTTTAAAAAAATTACCATTAAAGGTAACTCTAAACTAGAATCGTTAGCTAGGATATAATACGGAAACATAGTAAACCATTTACTATCTAAGTGAATACGAAATACAAGCTTTGTAGATCGGTCCTTCACTTCAAAAGCTCCTTATTGTAGTCCCTTCGCTGCGATCATTGTCCTCCTGGGCTCTTGCATGGCTTCACGAGACAAAAGGAGCGTCCTTGCTTGAAGTCTTCGAGGCCGAAGATGATCTACGTCGAGAGAATACGAACTCAAGCTTTTTCTTCACTAACTAGAGAATTAGTGAAGCAAACACCCTAAACTAAAGTGCTAGTCTAGTAGAGGATAAGGAAATAGGAAGTGGGTACACCTTAGAATTATTTATCTCACTTTTCTTTCTCACTTAATTAAAACCTAGAGAGCTTTTGAGCTCATGGAAGAAGATGAACAAATAATAAGATGAGGATAATGATCAAGTGAGAGAGCTAACCATGGTGAGTGAGTATCATATACTAACCCATGTAGAGCCATAACCATGGCTAAGTGTGATGGTTAGGTTACTAAATATCTAAGGTAAAAACAAAGTGAGTGACTTTGTCAAAGCAAACCCTAGCTTCTACAAGCTTCATGCTTGTGACAAAACCTCCACTTATTTTGTAATTACTTTAAATAATAAAACCTAATATCACAATTAGAATGGTGTATGTCTTACACACCCATGAAAGATGTATCAACAACCATGATACAATAAACAAATCACAAATTAATATATATCACATATATATTAAGTTGTGCACAAGTGAGAAAAACAAATGCTTAAGTGAACCAAAGTTAGTTAATGTAAATTAGTATATCACATATACAATTATACACTAAATTATTAAATCAACACTTGACTTAATAATCCGGCTATATCATATATAACCGACTAACATCCAATGTATCGACTTATCGAATAAACACTTGATTCGACAACCCGGCAATATCACATATAACCGAGCGATACTGGAATCGTGAGAATAGAATGCGGTATCTCATACACGCATTATTCTCAGTCCCGCACATATCACATATGTGCTCCTATTTCGGTTTGCCTGAGCCAGTAAAACCTCTATGTAGGACTTTAAAGACTCGTCAATACGCCGGTAGTAGGTGATGATCATATCAAGCACCCACAAGCCGTCAGCGGTACTAGCTGGACGTAACGGCTACCCGGGTATTGAGCGATCAGAAGATCAGCAAGCAAGCCCGCTCCAACTCCTACAAAAGCCTGACGATAACACTTGTCGTTCAGTCCGGTCTCCTCGTCTGATATGTCGCATATCAAGTCTATGGGTGGTAAACGTCAGACCCCAATAACTGATAAGTCATGCCGATATAAGACTCATAACTGGTCGAGAAACTACTGGTAACCCTTACCAGTAAATCTCTAAAACAACCCTGGCCAGGGACTTCCCTGTTATGGCCAATCGAGCACAGCGCAACATCAACCCCCAATACCGGGAGAGACGAAACCCCTCCTATCGCTCATTGCCTCCATGTGACTCGGGACTGTACCCAAAAACCACCATTTTGCACGCCCTCTTGGACGTGGTAAGGTGGAAATCAAAGCATAGTGGGAATCACACAAGACTCTATGACGATCTCGGGTCTACAGGCTAACCTGTACAAGTGTCACCTGAGAACTGCCATCTGACGTGAGGTATAATACCATCTGGGAGTTCTCGGCGAGTCCGTCCTGTGTACCCAGTCTCCACTGAGCACCCGTATACCATCTCTGATGTCAAACACCAATGGATATGGGATCATCCATCGCCCATCTTATGGGTCGAGAAACGTATACGCTAGTCTACTCTGGTATATTGATGCCCTGTCTCGATACACCTACGACTAGGAACATTAAATGATGAACTTATGGACTACCATGGCCCCACTAGTATGATCTGCATTATAGTCCTGGTAGTCAAGTACACATCCTAAGGGCTTTACCAACATATAACATAAGACAGTATCTAGAGACAAGTATACATGTTAAGATAAAGAGCAACCAGATAGCATACTATCATATCGAGCAAGAAAGTCCTCTCTATATATGTCCAAGCATCCAATATAATATACATCATATGTACAATACTGGCCTCTAGGGCATACATACAACTAACAATACCTTCGACGGACATGCGGGCGGATGTTTTCTCAAGCTTCCCTATCACTCGGCCTATGGCGGCTTCCCGAAGTGCAGAAGCCTGCCAAGCGCTCAAGGCAGAGAAGCTGATGCAGAAGCGGCTCAGATATAGAGCCAACAAAAGGGCCAGGGTTCTGGCCATGTTAAAATTTATGAATTTCCAAAGCCCGGACCGCTCCGCGAAACCAGCTGCCAGTGATGAAAGAATGGCTGAACGTGTTATCCACACCGTCTACGTGGTGGGCACGCGTCCCAGCGACAACCTTCGCAGCAAAAGCAAGGATGGGGCCACCGCATCTCAAATCCAATCTGGTGTGAATATGGCTACCACATTCTAAGACCAGCATCTTCTGGAAGGTAATGAAGACCCTTCCAGTGAGGCTGATAAGTAGAGAGAGCCCTCGGTTCATGAGGAGTCGGGCTTGGAAAGCGAAGATGAGCCAATCTTCCGTCCCAAGAATGCAGAGCAGCAACTTCTCCAAGAGCTCCGAAAGCAGCTCAGAAACAAAGACAAGGAGATGGCCAAACTTTACTCCAAAATTGACGACTTGATGAATGTCATCTTGCAGCTCACGGCCCGACTTGCCTCTCAGCCGCCCAATCAAGCGCAGGGCTCTGCTCGTGAACCGGGAAACGGTGTCCCAAAGCAGTCGACGCCTATTCCCTCAAATCCAAAAGTGTGCGAACCATATGAAAATCAGTCGCATCCTATCTCGGGAAATGTCTTGGCTACCGATGACAGTAGCCCGCTAACTCAAGATCAAACCATGGATTTGGTTGCCAGCAAAGTCAAAACATTGGTGGCCGAAGTCGAAGTGCAAAAAGATATCAGCATTAGTGGGAGACCATATCCTGCTCAGTATGATCTGGTAGAATTTCCTAGCGGTTATGGCATCCCTAAATTCAGAAGATTTGATGGGACAGGAAATGCTAATCAGCACATCGCCCACTTTAAGGCCTCATGCGGGAATACTGGAGGCAATGATGCGCTTCTCCTCCGCCAGTTCGTTAATAGCTTGAACGATATTGCTTTCGACTGGTACGCGAGCATACCGGATGGCTCCGTCACAACTTTCATCCAAATGGAGTCTCTGTTTCGGCAGAGGTTCATGAGCGTCAGCGATAAGATCACCATTGCCGAGCTCGTAAGGACCAAGCCAAAGAACAACGAAAGCATCACGGATTTTATAACCCGATGGCGTAATCTCTCCGTCAAATGTGAACCGCCGATAGAGAAGGACCAATCTGTCAGTCTCCTCGTCGGAAATCTCAACAATTGGATGGCCCTGTTTCTATGCACCGCGGGTCTCAAAAAATTCCAAGAGCTTACCAGGAAAGTTCAGATGCTGGAGCGCTCAAAGCAGGAGTCCTCCTCGGATTCCCAAAATAACAATAGGTCCTGGAGAAACCGAAAGGATGATAATCGCAAAGGCGGGAATTCTGACGATTCTGAATCTTTTAACACTACGGCTAACCGAAATAAGCAAGGGATGAGCGGGCCTGGTGCCAACCAGCCTCGGAAGCCAGTGTTCGGAGAGGGAGGAGAATCTCTACTCAAAGAGAAGCTAGATAAGGTCTATTCCTTCAGAAGGGACAAAATCCGTAAAATATTCAAAGACGCCCTGAAGAACGGTCTACAACTGCCAGAGTCAAAAAGACCGCAGGAAGCGAATATGATCAACGACCCCAAATACTGCCCCTATCACAGAGTGATAGGTCATGCCATTGAGGACTGCTTCGTCTTCAAAGATTGGGTCGAAAAGCAATACAAGGCAGGAGAGATAGAACTGTCTAAAGGCGTGTTAACAAATAGTCAAGCTGCGACCGCCAATTTCATACAAACGAAGACCGAAGTCCTTCATGAAACTGATTCTCTCAGACATCTGCCTTTCTCTGAGAACAATCGATCACCACGTCATTAAACTGGGAACAGTCGACCTCTAAGTCGTTAAACTGGGAATGTAAAAAAATGTAAATAAACAAAAAAAATGTGTAAATAAAAGAAAAAAAATAAAAAGTCGAAATAATGAGGCAACTCGCAATAAAAATCAGCGAGTAAAAATAAAAATGAAAATAAAGCCGAAATGATGGGGCAACCGCGAATAGAAAGCCGAAATGATAGGGCAATCACGACCTTCGCGATAAGAAAAGCTGAAATGATAGAACAATCGCGGTAAAACAAAAAAAACAAACAAAAAAAAAACAAACAAAACAACGGCGAATGATGAATCGCTCCTGGTACCATATTTCAGTGCAGCGATGCAGACGCCGGCCAAAATCCAAATCCCTAAGTGGCGAATGATGAGTCGCTCCTGGTACCATATTCCAGTGCAGCGATGCAGATGCCGGCCAAATTCGAAATCCCATACCCCAATGGCGAATGATGAGTCGCTCTTGGTACCATATTCCAGTGCAGCAATGCAGACGCCAGCCAAATTCTAAATCCCATACCCCAACGGCGAATGATGAGTCGCTCCTGGTGCCATATTCCAGTGCAGTGATGCAGACGCCAAAAAAGTCCCAAAATTTTTCCGGCCCTACGGTCTGGATCATACATCCTGCAAAACCGTATACAATCCACGGGCGTAAAATGATCCCAATCTCTCCCAAGTTCTACCGGCGAGACCACATTCAAAGTCCCACCGGCAAAAAAAAAAGGTATGTCCACAAGCAAAATGGGCACGGATGAAAACCCGAAAGGGCTCCGTGAGTAAAAACAGCAGGACTGCCGGCGAGTTTGTGAAAACCCGAAAGGGCGCAAACTCGTGAAAAAGAGATGAAATGCACTCGCAAAGTCCTCTCGATTTTGTGAGGTGAAAATTCCCGCGTGAGATCCTTACGACTCATAAAGGAGAAACACACTTAGGAGTCCCCACGACTCCTAAGGAGAAAATACACCTACGAGATGCTTTCGACTCGTGGGGAGAAAATGCTTTTATGGGACCCTCACGGCCCATAAAATTGAAAAGCCTTAGGTGATAGGGATTTAAACCTGTCTCCTAAGCCACCAATTTCCAAATCCTCCCGAAGAAAATGATGAGTTGCTCTTGCCATTATTCTAGTGCAGCAATGCAGATGCCAAACCAAAACCAATCGCCAAATCCACTCATGGCAACTGATGATTCGCTTCTGGCACCATATTCCAGTATAGCGATGCTGATGTCAACCCAAATCAAATCAAATCAACAACTTCTGCGGTGGAATCATGCTTCGTCCCAGAATTTACCCCGTGTCGAAATCATGCTTCGCCTCGGGATACTTACCTTCCCTATCGGAATTATGCTTCTGCTCGGAATCAACCAACAAGCTCTGCGTCGGAATCATGCTTCGTCTCAGAGTGTACCCCGCGTCGAAATCAAGCTTCGTCTGGTAGTATCTGCTTTCCCTGTCGGAATTCTGCTTCGGCTCGGATTCAACCATCAACCTCCTCGTCGGAATTATGCTCTGCCTCGGAATCAAGTCAACCAGCAAACTCTGTGTCGAAATCATGCTTCGTCTAAGAATGTGCACCCAGTGTCGAAATCAATCTTCGCCTCGGATTATCTGCTTTCCCTATCGGAATTATGCTTCGCTTGGGAATCAACCTCTGCATCGAAATTATGCTTCGGTCAGAATGTATGCCGCCCGTCGGAATTATGCTCTGATCCCTGGAATCATGCTCCGCTCTTCGGAATGATGCTCGGCTCTTCGGAATCATGCTCCGCTCTTCGGAATGATGCTCCGCTCTTCGGAATGATGCTCCGATCCTTGGAATCATGCTCCGCTCTTCGGAATGATGCTCCGATCCTTGGAATCATGCTCCGCTCTTCGGAATGATGCTCCGATCCTTGGAATCATGCTCCACTCTTCGGAATGATGCTCCGACCCCTTTGGAATCATGCTTCGCTCTTCGTATTGATGCTCCGATCTTCGGAATCATGCTCCGCTCTTCGGAATGATGCTCCGATCTTTGGAATTATGCTCCGACCCTTGGGAATCATGCTCTGCTCTTCGGAATGATTCTCCGATCCTTGGAATCATGCTCTACTCTTCAGAATGATGCTCCGATCCTTGGAATCATGCTCCACTCTTTGGAATGATGCTCCGATCCTTGGAATCATGCCCCATTCTTCGGAATGATGCTCCGACCCTTTTGGAATCATACTTCGCTCTTCGGAATGATGCCCCGATCCTTGGAATCATGCTCCGCTCTTCGGAATGATGCTCCGATCCTCGGAATTATGCTCCGATCCCCGGAATTATCCTCCCGGGATGATGCTCCGCCCCTGGAACGATGTTCCACCTCGAAGTCCAACTTCAAGATCAATCAATTTCATGCACACAACTCATGCATGCAGTGTGCATTCATTGATGGGGAGGGCACTTTGTTGGGGTCAAAATTTGCACCCCGGTTGACCAAGTCAAAGTCAAGGTCAATGCTAAGCCAGGTGGGCCCAAGCCCAGATCAAGTGGGCTCATGCCCGAGTCGAGCTCGAACATGAAGCGGCCGGCCTCCCCCATGCTGAAATAAAAAATCATGTAATAAATAATTTTGATGTAATTTTTTATACATGAATGAGCATAAAGCCAAATTTTTGTAAAGCTCATGGCTTATGTGCAAAAAGAAATGGCATATGAGCCATGGGATGGGCAGAATGCCATTTTGTAAAGCCCAAGGGGCTATATATAAATATGTAAGCCTATATAAGGCAACATGATGATGAATAAAGCATATACTTTTCATTCCCTCAAAAATCTATGTTTTGTGTCTCTTTCCTCTTTGTGAAGGTTCTAAACTTTCTTCTTTCTTTTGAATTAATTCAAGAGTTTTACTCTTCCTTTTCCAAAACTAAATAGTTTTTCACCACAAAACCCACAAAGGGAAGCTTAGATCTCCTATCAGATCTCAAAAAGAAGAGAATTTTAAAATCTCACATCTCTTGATCTTTAAGATCCTGCCAACAGAGGAGAAAGAAGGAGGCCCATCTTCGAAAACCCCATTTTGGGGAAGACCCAGGGCTCCAAAGAAGAACCCCTTTCATTAACTCCAAAACATCTTAGGAGTTTAACTCCACTCTAAATCCTTGTTCATATCATAATTTTGCATTATTATATTCCCCATTCTTATTCATTTTACAAATAAACAGGTACTTTGATCCATGTCTGCTACATAGTTGCAGGTTACAGGTTCTCGGAACAAAACAGTGAAAATGATGAAAAGATGATACAAAAGTGAGACTACGACCAAGAAATAGAAGAATCTTGATCATGCCTACAGTTTGAGAGACAAATGAAGATCAATGAACAATTTCACAAAATACAAAGGCAGCGCAAGGTTCAAGACTTCGACATGAAGCATACGGTAAAAGTCCACGACATTATGCACTGTGGAAATCTGGAAGAAACTAGAAGACATTCTGAAGAACCAAGTGAAGAAAAGCCAAGTAAAAAGCAACAGAAAAAACCCCAGAAGACTCCGGCCAGAGAGTCCACCATACGGCCGCGGATCTGCGGCCAAACAGGGCATATGGCCATGGATCCGCGGCCGTGCTAAGCACATGTCGGTGCAAACTTTGACGGCGGCGGCGGTGCGTTGACTAGGTTTCTTAGGGTAATTTTGTAAATGCAGATAGGGATCAGATGTAACCCTAGGGTTTCTATAATCTATAAATAGGAACCCTACAGCTCTTTTTGGAGCATGCCTCCTTTTGTTTATCAAATTCAGAATTTTATTAACTGTAATGTTTTGAAGAGTGCATCGAATAAAAGTAAGTAGTTTTTCTTTACCTTGCCCTAGTTAATTTCTTTTCTGCCGTAATTTAGTAATTTTATTATTCTGCCATAGTAAATTAGTTAGGAATTTTATTTATTTGCCGTAGATCAGATAGTTAGGTTATTAAAAACAATCATAAAAAATATCTCTTTTTATCAATTCCCTAATGAGTGAGTAGTTCCTCACTTGTTAGGATTAGGAATAGGAAATGTTTGAGAGATGAAAATCTCTCACCCCTTTCTTGCCCATCATATGTTTTAATAGGACTCTATGCATACATACACACACCGCTCACCACGGCACCCTATCCCATGAGGTAGCGGTGATACCATAGTTTAAAAGACCGGTTGTATATGTTTTCCATGGAGGTTAGGGTAAGAATTAAGAAAGGACGGACAAGGACCTAGAGGAAGAAACCTAGTTTCTTCCCGATCGTGCTAATCCCCTTTATTAAATATTACCATAACACCTAAAAAGATCTTAATTAGGGCATAGAAAGCGGTGAGACATATTGAGTTTTCAAACTTAACTTAAACCTAACCCTAGCAAGATTTTAATCCTAATCAAACTCATTTCAGTTTTTAGTGATAATCAATCCAACACCATTTGGAATTAACTCATTAGAACAAATAAAAAATACACAAAATCCCTGTGGACCGATCCATACTCAACCGGCTAGCTACCAAGCGACGCTGTTCTTGATTGCGGTTAATATTCTTTGATTCATCTTTTAAAAGCGAAAGTGCATATAAAATATCTTCCAATCAAATGGCGCTGTTGCCGGGGATCGAACCGCGCTCCACGATCTTTTCTACCCTATCCGCACCGCTTTACCCACTTGTCTTTAACTTCCACCGGCCAATGGGGATAACTTTGAGATTAAACCCCACTTCATCAATATGTTGCCCAAAGTTCACGAGTTGGAATCCGAAGACGCCTACATCTTCATAAACAAATTCCAGAATGTTTGCGCAATGATGAAGACCACACAACTTTCTGATGATGCTATAAGGCTATGTGTCATTCCATTTACTCTATGTGACCTAGCCGAGAAATGGTTATATAGCACAGCATCACACTCGATAAAAAATTGGGAAGAGTTTGTTAAGGCTTTTCTAAAAAAGTTTTACCCACACCACAAGACCGCGAGAATTCGCAACGAAATTATTCAATTCTCCCAGCTTCCTTCCGAACCTTGTTGGAAGTGTTTTGAAAGATTTAAAGACCTACTTATTCAATGCCCTCACCACGGTATCGAGAATTGGAAACTTTGCCAAACTTTATACGAAGGATTGAACCCAACAACTAAGCAGTTGTTGGAAACCATTTGTCAAGATCACTTTCTTACAAAATCTAGCGAGGAAACTTGGTAATTTCTCGACGATCTTGCTGAACAAACACTTCAGTGGGAAAGCACTAAGACCATCTCATCTTCTTCATCAGGTCAGTCTAGGGCAGGCATACATCAACTTGATATGTCAATTGCAATGAAGGTCGAAATGGCCGCACTTACGAAAAAGCTAGAAGCAATTGAGAGCAAATTCTCATCGCCTTCTCCTGCCCCTGCTTTACTCCACGCACAGTTTGAGCTTGTTGTTCGGATCCATCCCATCTTACCGAAGAGTGTCCTTACAATCCACCTGTTCAAGGACAAGATCAAGTCAACATTGCCTTTCAGCAAGGACAAAGAAATGATCTATACTCTTCGACTTATAATCCTGGTTGGAGGAGCCATCCAAATTTTGCTTGGAATCAAAATCAACAATTCCAAGGCAATAACAACTTTCAAAGGCCTCCTCCTCCACAACAACAAGCACCTCAACAAACTCAATACCAGCAACCTTTCCAACCCCAACCTTACCCAAACCAAATGAACAATTTTGTACCTCACAATTCTTATCCTCAAAACAATTTTGTTCAACCGAATAACGATAAGGTTTCCTCGCTAGAACGAAGTCTAGATGCGTTTTTAAAACAATCTACACAATCCGCAGTAAGGTTAGAAACTTCCATTTAGTCTTTGGTACAAAACAGTGCTTCACATGATCAAAACATCAAATCAATTGAGGCCCAAATTGCACAACTAAACGCTGCGTTAAGCGAGCGAGAAAAGGAAAAGCTTCCGTCTCAACCATTGTCAAATCCCGGTCACACACACAACGCACATGTTGCTTATGAATAACAAAATCATAATATAAATGTTGTGACTATGTTGAGATCTGGAAGAGTGTTGCACAATAACGTGGGTAATAGTGATGACAACCCTGCCGGTGCTTCTTCATCTTCTTCTTCTTCTTCTTCATCTTCTTCAGAGCCTATTCTTCATTCTTCACAAGGCTCTACTTCTTCTACTTCTAACGGACCCACATCTCACTACATGAACACACCAACACTGAGATCCGTTCTAACTCCGCAATCTCCTCCACAGATATTGGACTCAACAAATTTTCAAAATGTTCCATTTCCAAACAGGTTGAGATCCAATAAACCAACTCCACAAATGGAGAAGATTATGGAAGTATTCAAACAGGTTAGCATAAACATACCTCTCTTGGATGCAATCCAACAAGTCTCTTCATAGGCTAAAATCTTAAAGGACTTATGCACTAAGAAGAGGAAGTCACAAGTACCAAAGAAAATTTTCGTGGCTAGTGCTGTAAGTGATGCTTTTAACCAACCTTTACCCCAAAAACATAAGGACCCCGACTGTCCAACAATTTCAATAACAATTGGGGATAAGAACATCAATCGATCACTTTTAGATCTTGATGCTAGTGTTAATTTGCTACCCTATTCAGTATACGAAAAATTAGGCGTTGGAGAGTTTAAACCCACTCATTGTACTCTCCAAATGGCCGACCGATCCATCACCCATCCTAGGGATGAGTTAGAGGATGTTTTAATTAAAGTAGGGGATTTCATTTTCCCCGTCGATTTCATTGTTATGGATACACAGCCTGTAGCTAACCCCCGGAGTCAAATTCCGGTGATACTTGGTCGACCATTCCTTACGACTTCTAATGCGTTGATCAATTGTCGAAATGGTTCAATGAATCTATCTTTTGGAAATATGACAATTGAACTCAACATTTTTAAGTTGGGGAATCAGTCCTCCGAGTCTAATGCTAGTATACTTGATGTTTGCTCGATCCACGAGATCACGCAGGAGGACTGTGAGCTCGAAAAATTTCTGTTCGATCACAGCAGTTTTGACGCCTCTAGTGCGTTCCTCCTAGAATCTGACACAGCTTTCACACCAGATAACGATTACGAGTGTTTCACTTTTTTGGACAATTTTGAAGACTCACCATCCGAGTTTGAGTCCTTTGATTTTTCGGATGAGTTAGCTGAACCATTCGACTCGGTTGCTTACACTCACTTTGAACCATTGTTGGAATCCTTTGATTTCGAGACAGTTTCACCAATGTTACCTTCAATTGTTTCACCTCCAAAACTTGAACACAAGCTTTTTCCGTCTCACCTTAAATACGGTTACTTAGGTGAGAATGAGACCCTTCCTGTTATCATATCGGCATCTCTAGCTCTCGAGCAAGAGAAAACCCTTTTAATGGTCTTACAAAATAACCGGCAAGCTTTTAGCTGGACTATGGCGGACATCAAGGGGATTAGTCCCCTCATAGTTGAACATCATATACATATGATGGATGATGCTAAGCCAGTAAGGGATCCACAAAGACGCCTCAACCCCATAATGAAGGAGGCTGTCAGAAAGGAGATTGTCAAATGTCTTGATGGTGGTATCATTTACCCTATCTCTGATAGTCAGTGGGTTAGCCCCATTCACGTTGTCCCAAAGAAATCAGGCATAACGGTCATAACCAATGAGGCGAATGAGTTAATACCTACTCGCACCCAAACTGGGTGGCGAGTTTGCATCGACTATAGAAAACTCAACGCCGCGACACGGAAAGACCACTTTCCGTTACCTTTTATTGACCAAATACTAGAACGATTGGCTGGGCACGAATTTTACTGCTTTTTGGATGGCTATTCCGGCTATAATCAAGTCCCCATCGCCGAAAAGGATCAAGACAAGACCACATTTACTTGTCCTTTCGGTACATTCGCTTACCGTTGCATGCCCTTTGGGCTATGCAATGCACCCGCTACTTTCCAGCGGTGTATGATGGGGATCTTTTCAAATATGGTGGAGAAATTTTTGGAAATTTTTATGGACGATTTCTCCATTTTCGGCGACTCCTTCGATGAGTGTTTGCTACACTTAGACGCAGTTCTTACCCGCTGTAGGGATAAAAATCTCACTTTAAATTGGGAGAAATGCCACTTTATGGTACGAGAAGGTATTGTCTTAGGACATGTCATCTCGCAAAACGGTATTGAGGTTGATAAAGCCAAGATTGAAGCCATTTCTAATCTTCCTCCTCCTAAATGCGTCAAAGACATTCGAGCCTTCCTTGGCCATGCCGGTTTTTATAGACGGTTCATCAAGGATTTTAGCAAGATAGCTAGACCCTTGACTCTTTTATTGGCCAAGGACACCACTTTTGATTTTGACTCCACCTGCATGAAAGCGTTCGAGTCATTGAAACACTCACTTATTTCTGCGCCCATTCTTTCATCTGCCGACTGGACTCATCCTTTTAAAATTATGTGCGATGTATCTGATTTCGCCATTGGTGCTATCCTTAGATAGCACATTAATAGGATGCCGCACATAATTTATTACGCTAGCCGAACATTAAATGAGGCCCAATTGAATTACACAACAACATAAAAAGAATTTTTAGCCGTTGTGTTTGCACTTGAAAAATTCCGGCCCTATTTAATCGGCTCTCCAGTGATTGTTTACACGGACCATTCAGCTCTTCGCCATCTTTTTGCGAAGAAGGATGCTAAATCTCGGTTAATACGTTGGATCCTCTTACTACAAGAGTTTGATCTTGTCATAAGAGACAAGAGAGGATGTGAAAATGTAGTTGCCGACCACCTTTCACGACTTCCTTCTTCGCCTACACTTGAAATTCCTATTAAAAACGTTTTTCCTGATGAGCAACTCTTAACCGTGTCATGCGAATCTTGGTTCGCTGATATAGTAAACTATTTGGCCACCGGACTGATACCTAAAGATTGGTCGAAACAGGACAAACTCCGATTCCTGTCCCAAGTAAAACATTTTTACTGGGATGAACCGTATCTCTTTAAATATTGTTCCGACCAAATCATTCGTCGGTGTGTCCCCGAAAACGAGTTTAAGAGTGTGCCGTCTTTTTGCCACGATCAAGCGTGTGGCGGGCATTTTGGCCCCAAGAAGACAGCAGAAAAAATCTTGCAGTGTGGCTTATACTGGCTACGACCTTTTAAATATACATACGAATACTGCAAGACATACTCCCGGTGCCAACACTTGGGCCGGATATCGAGGAGAAATGAAATGCCACTCCAACCAATTTTGGTTGTTGATATTTTTGATGTTTGGGGAATAGACTTCATGGGACTATTTCCCAATTCCTTTGGAAATATGTATATTCTATTGGCTGTTGACTATGTGTCAAAATAGGTGCCCAGCCGAACCAATGACAACAAGGTTGTTGTTAGATTTCTTAAAGAAAATATCTTTTCTCGGTTTAGGCATCCTCGAGCGATTATAAGTGATAATGGATTCACTTCTGTAATAGGATTTTTGAGTCCTTAATGCGCAAATACTCCATTACTCACAAATTTTCAACACCATATCATCCCCAAACTTGTGGGCAAGCCGAGATTTCGAATCGGCAGATTAAACAAATTTTGGAAAAAACGGTTTCCAAAAACCGTAAAAATTGGTCAACAAAACCGATTGATGCACTATGGGCATTCCGTACTGTTTACAAGACGGATCTTGGCATGTCTCCATACCGGCTTGTTTATGGGAAGGCTTGCCACCTCCCTGTTGAAATTGAGCACAAGGCATTTTGGGCGAATAAAGAGTTGAACTTATCCATGGGAGATGCGGGCAGTAATAGAAAGCTGCAATTGAATGAATTGGATGAGCTGCGGGATGAAGCCTATGAAAATGCGGTAATTGTTAAAAACCGAACGAAGGTGTTCCACGACAAACACCTTATGCGCAATACTTTCGAACCTAGTCAACAGGTTTTGCTTTATGACACTCGGTTACACTTCCATCTCGGCAAGCTCAAATCTAGATGGAAAGGGCCGTTTTTGGTACGCACCGTATATCCGCACGGTGCGGTAGATCTAGAAAATCTGGAGGACGGTACACTGTTTAAAGTAAACGGATATTGACTTAAACCATTCCTCACCGCGGACCCGTCGGAGGAGCTCCTGTTTTTGCAGGAGCCGATTTATACTGACTGATCTTCCTCCATTTATCCCCAAATATTCGATCATCTAGCCAAAACATTGTTTCAAATAAGTTTGGGGGTATGTATGATGTATCATTTGTAATTTTATACAAAATAACATAAAAAATAAAAAAAAATTAGAAAATAAATTTTATTTTGGATATTTTTGTAAATTTACAGATTAAATAAATAAAATAAATCTTTATTTGCAAATAATTTTCTCTTTTTAGAGGGGTTTATTTGCAAATATCCATCACCCTCCCCCTATATAAATAACCCCGATCGCTCTCTGTGATAAAAAAAACCCTAATTTCATCTTTAAAAAAACCCTGGCCGCCGCCGCTTCAATTTTTCCAGAGAGAGACCTCCAGATAGCCGCGCTTCCGCCGCACGAGCCGCCTTTCCGCCGCTGATCCGCCGCGCGCTCTGGTCTTCACCCCCTGAATTTTTCAGGGGAGGTTCGATTCCTGAAACCCTCTCTGTTTTTAATTTTTTTTAGACTTGTAGCTTATCTGATGGCTCCCAGTATGCAACTGGAGCGTGACTTTTCATAATTTTTTCACATGCGGTGTATGGAAGTTATTTTGCAAATGAGATAGCACGTAGGGGCTGGAACTTTTTGATATATAATCACCCAAACGCCTATACCTTTCCAGAATTAGTCACTCGTTTTTACGAGTGCATTAAAGATGGGTGTCTTGCCCAATACGGCTTTATAAAATTGCAGTGGGGTGATAGGGAGATTATCATTGATAGAGACCTCATACATGAAGTCACATTAATCCTTTGGTTACCCGTTCATGATTAGCCATTACAGTTTGAGGATTACATGCCCTTGATGGGCAATGATTGCTCGAGGGAGCCACGGAAGGGGATCCAAGCGAGAACCCTTTTCGCAAACATTTTAACTGTGTGCCGGTGGGCACAAAACAATATTTTTGGGAGCTCCCAAAACACCACATTTTTCATACCCTCACTGCATATCGTGCACACACTCATGACAAGAAACCCTCGTTTTGACATGTGCACAGTTTTACTGAACTCAATTGGTACGGGCAAAAGAGCCGCGAACTATCCTTGCCCCATGCTTGTGACACAACTGTGTCGATATTTCCTCCCCGTGGAGGAGTTTGAATTTTACATGCTTGGAGGCATACCTGTCAGGCTTCTCATTGAGGACGTTTCTACGTCCTATACACGATTGACGGATATTTGGTCAAGAACTGAACCGGCGGAGCACGTGCCCGCCCGAACACCTAGCTCCAGCTCTACCGCGAGCGAGGGAGAACTCACCCCTTTAGAACATGCAAATTTAATGCGAAGAGCTGTTAGGGGAATTGATGAGTTGAGGGGGATAGCTAGGGATCATGATCGACGGTTGACTGAAATAGAGTAGGGGATCCGAACCCTGCTGGGTAGGGAGGAGCGTTCCCGTTCACGCTCGAGGGCATGTCATGGGGCCGAGCAGTGAGGGCACTGCTTTTAGTTAAGTTTGGGGGAGGTGGTGGTTGTAAATAGTTATCTTTTGCATTGCATATTTTTTTAAATTTTTGTATATATTTTTCTTTTTCTTTTGCATGTTTAAATTCTGCATTGCATTTTTATAAAAAAAAAATCATAAAAATTAAAAATAAAAAAAAATTAGAAAAATATAAAAATCAAATAAAAACTGAAAAATTTGAAAAATTATAAAAATGGAAAAATTCAATTTTAGCCATAATTGACTTGAGTTTGACAAGAAAGTCGACTAGCTAGGAAAAACTAGATCCTAGACTTAGTAAATTAAAAACCCTAAAAATAACCTTTCTAAAAATTTAATGGTAGAAAATATATGTCTTTGTAGTTTACTTAGAAATAGGCAAATTTTGAGTTCACTTCTTGGGCTAAGTCAACATAAGGGAAGAATATTGATATTTTTATTAAAGTATAAGTCTGAAAAATAATTCCTAAGCTTAAGTCTAAATTCTGAAAATATATACCCTACAAATTGCACAAACACGAACCTTGAAACTTGGAATCGTAGAGGAGACCTTGAAATGCTCTTGTCTAAAGTCCTTAGTATAAAGGAAAATAAAATAAAAATATAAGTGTGAATAAAGAGATATAAAAAAAATGAACACTGGTTTTATAATTACTTAAGGCTGCATAAATAGAAAAAATATATAGCGAGGGTGCTTTATCACCTAATGCCTTAGACCAACTGGTTTGGGAGTCACTGCTAAAAGCCTTAGGTATTACAAGACGAGGAATTACGTCTTAATGCGCAAACACATTTTGTAATCGGTCGTTAGTACCTCAAGAAGTATTAACGGTCGCATGAAGGATGTGTGAGTAATGTCATCTAAAAATTCACCAACTAAAAGTACTTTGGACGATGGACAAGAGTATAAGAGCTTGAATTGAATTTCCAAGTATGGGGGTGATACATACACACACGTAGGGGTATGTGATTGGGGTTTGGATGAGAGATAGGAATGAAAAATAGGACTTATATCTTTAGTTGAGATGATAAAAATTCCTAAGTTGAGATGGAACCTTAGAAGGAAAACTCAAAAGATGCTAAAATCTAAAGAAATTTACAGAACATATACAATCTTAAGTTAAATGATAAGGAAGCGTGAAAAATATGGGTTGATAATTTCTGAGTCGAAGATAATAGAATTTCTTATTAGAAAACCGAATTGGAGAATAAAACTCAATAGGCCGAATTGATAGGATTTTGTGGGTAGTATCCGCTGAAAACGCTCAGGAGACAACACTCCTACTAGGGACACCTAGAGGTTTAACGGCTTATTGCACGAGCTCAGTGCAATCGCGTTTCCCTACGAAAGTGAGGTTAGGCTTTTTCGAGAATAACACTAGTTTTTTCTCGAGGACGAGCAAAAGATAAGTTTAGGGGTATTTGTTCATATCATAATTTTTCATTATTATATTCCCCATTCTTATTCATTTTACAAATAAACAGGTACTTTTGATCCATGTCTGCTACATAGTTGCAGGTTACAGGTTCTCGGAACAAAACAGTGAAAATGATGAAAAGACGATACAAAAATGAGACTACGACCAACAAGTAGAAGAATTTTGATCATGCCTACAGTTTGAGGGACAAATGAAGATCAATGAACAATTTCACAAAGTACAAAGGCAGCGCAAGGTTCAAGACTTCGACACGAAGCATACGGTAAAAGTCCACGACATTATATACTGTGAAAATCTGGAAGAAACTAGAAGACATTCTGAAGAACCAAGTGAAGAAAAGCCAAGTAAAAAGAAACAGAAAGAACCCCAGAAGATTCCAGCCAGAGAGTCCACCATACGGCCGCGGATCGGCGGCCAAACATGGCATATGGCCACGGATCCGCGACCGTGCTAAGCACATGTCGGTGCAAACTTTGACGGTGGTAGTGGTGCGTTGACTAAGCTTCTTAGGGTAAATTTGTAAATGCAGATAGGGATCAGATGTAACCCTAGGGTTTCTATAATCTATAAATAGGAACCCTACAGCTCTTTTTGGAGCATGCCTCTTTGTATGCCTCTTTTTGTTTATCAAATTCAGAATTTTATTAACTGTAATGTTTTGAAGAGTGTATCGAATAAAAGTAAGTAGTTTTTCTTTACCTTACCCTAGTTAATTTCTTTTCTGCCGTAGTTTAGTAATTTTATTTATCTGCCCTAATTAATTAGTTAGGAATTTTATTTATTTGCCGTAGATCAGATAATTAGGTTATTAAAAACAATCATAAAAAATGTCACTTTTTTTATCAATTCCCTAATGAGTGAGTAGTTTCTCACTTGTTAGGGTTAGAAATAGGAAAGGTTTGAGAGATGAAAATCTCTCACTCCTTTCTTGCCCATCATATGTTTAAATAGGACTCTATGCATACATACACACACCGCTCACTACGGCACCCTATCCCACGAGATAGCGGTGATACCGTAGTTTAAAAGACCGGTTGTATATGTTTTCCATGGAGGTTAGGGTAAGAATTAAGAAAGGACGGACAAGGACCTAGAGGAAGAAACCTAGTTTCTTCCCGATTGTGCTAATCCCCTTTATTAATTATTACCATGACACCTAAATAGATATTAATTATGGCATAGAAAGTGGTGAGACATATTCAGTTTCCAAACTTAACTTAAACCTAACCCTAGCAAGATTTTAATCCTAATCAAACTCATTTCAGTTTTTAGTGATAATCAATCCAACACCATTTGGAATTAACTCGTTAGAACAAATAGAAAATACACAAAATCCCTGTGGACCGACCCGTACTCAACTGGCTAGCTACCAAGCGACGCTGTTCTTGATTGCGGTTAATATTCTTTGATTCATCTTTTAAAAGCAAAAGCTCATATAAAATATCTTCCAATCAATCCTCTTTTGGGATTTTAAATCCTATTTCTGGAACTAAAAGCCCCCTTTTTCTAGCCGGCGCCCATGCGCCCGAGCACCTGGCGCCCGAGCGCTCAAGCGCCCAGCGCCCACGTATCGGGCACGTGGTGCGCTAGCGCTCGAGCGCTCAAGCCCTCAGTGCCCACATGCCGAGCACGTGGTGCGCTAGCGCTCGAGCGCCTTGCGCTCAAGCGCCCACCGCCCACGTGCCGGGCACGTGGTGCGCTAGCGCTCGAGCGCCTTGCGCTCAAAGGGCCCAGCGCCCACGTGCCGGGCACGTGGTGCGCTAGCGCTCAAGCGCCCAGCGTCCACGTGCCGGGCACGTGGTGCGCCAGCGCCTAAGCGCCCAGCGCTCGCGTGTTAGACACGCGAGGCGCTGTCTCCCACGCATCCTTTGGATGCCCTTTTCCTTATACACACACATACTCTACAACACTGTCTCTCTCAAAACACAACACTGCACATTGAGTTCGCATGACCAGTTTAACCCGTTAATCGGAGGTTCCCTCGCTCCAAAGGCGAGGGGTAATTAACGGCAGCTTAGTCCGCGGCTGCCGGAGATTCGGATCCCCACAATCAATAAATCCCAGCCTACCCTAGATAGGGGGAATCTGTAATGCGTCTGACAAGCGCGCGCGTATTCCCATCTCAATGGGGTGACCAAAAACACCCTACACTTCTTCCTTCAATTTTTGTCGTCGCCATCGTCTGAAATCGCAAAATCAGAGTATGATGAATCCGAATCCTCTCTTCTGTTCTTCTTCTCTTCCTTCCTTCAATTGTCCCGTCTTATTCACCTTCATTTATCTTTTCCACGACTACCAATAATAATAAAATCCTCCTCGATAAAATTGTAACAACTCTGAAATCCCTGTACAAATATAATTTATTCAAATATATAGAATGGGTATTTCAGCATGATTAGGAGTTATAAGTTAAATTTGTTTAATAAAAACAAGAAAAAACTTGTAATTCACTTGTCACGCCCTACTTCCCAGTATACGGGTAAGGAGACGTGACTGGGCCCGCTACGTATTTACTCAGAAATAAACACGCTAAGCGTAACTAAACAATATAATGTAAATATACACAAGAAGACATAAAATGTAAATGAACAGCAAATTTTATTTATTAAACATTTCTTTACAATACAACTGAAAATTAAATACAATGATGAAAGTAATTCCTAAATAATGGCATAAACATGAAAGTAAAGTATATACAAGAGTCTAAAGATCGGGGTCCTCGCTAAACTGATCCAAGTCCTCTGAACTAGGCTCTATCTGCAGTGAGCCGGATCCACCTGACAACATTCCAAAGAAAGAAGAGAGAAGGAATGTCGTCAGCGAACAATCGCTCGGTAAGTCCCAAAGAAAAGTAGGAAAAGAATAGACAGATGAATAGACAGATATGAGAATATAACTGGTGTATTGTGAGTTTGTTATGTTAACGCAGTTGTTTGTAACTTGTTACAGAATATGCCAGTGTATACGAGAGGAGTCCAACTATTCCCTGGACTAAGGTATACAGAGCACAAGGAACCGTTAAGCCACGGAACAACAACAATAGATATTCAGGTTAGGTGTATTAAAGTGATCGTCTCGTGCCACTTCTAACACATTCTGTACCAGTCTACCCCTTTAAAACCCAGTAATGTATTTTGTATTGATTTGTATTATTTAATTTGTTTAATAAATGCACAACTTGCCGAAACCATGATATCATCTAAACGGAATGGATATAAATGGATAGTCATGTAATCAGAGTATATCCATGGTTCGGTTCAGTCGAGTCATGTTGATATTGATTGCATTCTAGTATAAATGGATTCATGTTGAATATGAGTTATACTTGAATCATATTCAAGGATAGACTGATTGATTTCAGATTAGACTGAGACTCTGCCTGAATCAGACACTTAAACAGAATTGAAGTCTTGAATTAGTTTTGATGTTATCGGTAACTGCTGTATATGGATGGCAGGATTTGTGTCTTTTTCCAAGACAATTACCATATTGATAACACCGTTTTTAGGTTGTCTACCTTAGATAGGCAAGCACCCATATTCTCCGTGTTACGACCCGAAATTCAGCTCGTGACCGGCACTTAAACCACATAACGTCTTCAGGCGTAACGCAATTTAAGTAAGCCGAAAACCCAGAAATCTAAACCATAAAACATGATAAGTGATGAAAACATTTGTTAAAACATTTAGAAATCTCAAGTAAAAATCTTTCAAGTTTAAATTATTTTATTAAAAATTTCGGCAGCACCTCCTTTGTAAAAACAAGCCCCAAAACGGGTACAACATAAGAAAAAGGTAAAACAACTGATGAAATATAAAGAGTATCCCAAACGGGAGCAATCACGTCCAATGGCGGAACAACCACCACACAAATACTATACGACGCCGTAGCGAAGGAATGAACAATATAAGTGTAAACAACATGAAAGAAATAAAAGAAATAAACACCCAGAGTCACAAAAATAATATACAACATCGTCTTCACAACTGGTCTCTAAGTCAATACATAACTGGTAGATGGAGAGTACTAGATACAATGAAGTGTACAATGAAATGTAAACAGATAACCGCTACCCACCTATAGCAAAATGGCTCGCACGCCAACTGTAGTGGTATCCGCAACAAAAGATACAAGGATGTAGCCCTGCCGCGACTACTCTGAGGGTCTACCTGCAAGCACTGTGGCACAACGGGGGTGAGTTGCTAACTCGTGAATAGTAAATAACATATAAAGGTAATCGCAGGTATACACGTACTACGATACTCTAACAAGTGCAACAGATAACATCAATATGGTAATCTGGGTATACAATAATCATGCGAGGTACTCTATCAGGTACTAAAGGTACATGATGCAATGCATATAAATGAGTGCTGAGCATGGGAAAATAAATCACCAACACGAATCATCATCGTGGAAAAACCCGGTGTCTACCAAAAACACCCTAAATCCCATATAACTCAGGCGCCGTCAATCTAATCGGCCCTCATGTCCTGTAAATCTCATAGAAACGGAGTGCCCAACATCGACACTCGAAAATATCATGGCATACTCGTGTCCAGCATCGACACGGAAATATTCATCTCTCCGGCGCCGCATACCAAATCGGCCCTCAATATATCCCATGTCATAACTCCCAGGCAGTATCTTCCGATATCCATCGGGTCTCCAAACTGTCACCGGCAGGAAGTAGTCCCTCCGCTGGGCTCACCATCTAACTATACGAGTCTTCTTGCCCCGAGGTACCATACCGGGTCTACCATGTACCCACAGACGGTGCGTACCTCTCCTCGATCGGGTATACACAAGCTCTCAGAACCGAGAAAACTCATGATGGACGCACTGAAATATCATATTAAGAGAAACTGGGTTTTTAAAATAAAGCATACTTTCTTGAAATAATACCATGGTTCTCAAATCCAGAAATCACATAAAATCCAAACTCAATGCGTAAATCCATGCGATGTGATGTGTGCATCATAAAGTCGTACTATGAGTAAAAGGGAAAAGACGCTCTTTAAATAAATTCAGTTTTTAAAATAAATCATACGATCCCTAGTTTTCCCAAAAACCAGCTTATCTAGGTAGATACAATGTGTATATGCGTAAGTATGGATGTATCAATGTGTAGGTGCACCAATATAGATATACAAATGTGTATGTGCACAAGTATAGGTGTATCAATGTGTATGTGCACCAATATAGATATACAAATGTGTATGTGCACAAGTAGAAATGTATCAATGTGTATGTGCACCAATATAGATATGCAAATGTGTATGTGCACAACTAGAGATGTATCAATGTGTATGTGCACCAATATAGATATACAAATGTGTATGTGCACAAGTAACATAACCATGTCGAATCATATATAAGGTGAGCTACAATATATTGTTCATGGCAATTCTATGGTGTGAGTGTCATGGCAATTACTAACGGTGTGTGTGTAACATGCAGATTAGTACTCGTGCAACATGAACCGTTAGTAACAGTGCAGTGTTCTATTAATTCTAAGTCCATATATAGAATGGAATACAGTATGCAACAAATAGTATCCATGCGCAATCAATGTATATGAATGCAAATATGCAGCTACAATATCCTATCAAGCCCTGACGCATAACGCCATACGGGCGATTTCCCCGTAGATGTTAAATCTACTCACCGGTGATTTGGTGCTACGTGTATCCGACCACCTGCTTTCCCTTCTTCGCGGCGTCCGAAGTCTCTGCCTGCGAACCTAGAGTTTACACAAAATAACACATGTAAGGCAAAATCCTGCAAAAACGCGATATCAAGTCCAAACGAGAACTAGCGTCGCGATCTAAACAAGTGTGTATACGTAACGTGTGTGCATACGCCAAAAACCACCGCGACACGCTGTGACACACAGCAACACCAACTCAACTCGTATCGTACATGTCGTGTAAGTCCCGCTACGCTAATTATAGGTAATTTGGTCCCAGATTTTATCTGGAGCAAAAATAAGAAAAATAAACAAGACCAAACCCCTTAAAATACCTACAGACAGCTACCTGCAAAAATTCAACATGTTACAACAAAATTGGGCCGGCCACCATAGGGGTCATATCGGCCCAAAACGGGTGAAAACGGTCCAGGTTTATACACTATATTCCTAGCACAAAATATAGCCTGATGTATATGTTTGCTCATCAATAATATAATCCCAGATACAGCAGATTCTACGTATCCTAAAGTTTAGTTTTAAAAATGTTTTAAAACACTAATTTGCAACATTTTGGTATTTTTATGAAATCAGGTGAAATTACATGAATTAAGTGATACCAACAGCACATAATCTATTTAATCTAACCATAAAAACCCTAATTTAACAGAATTTCCCCCTAAACCACTAAATCATCACAACACCCTCAAAACACTAAAATTAGCTAAACAACCCCAGATTTTTCCCACAGTAAAAACCCAAAAACCAAACAATACCAAAAGACCCCAAACCACAGCAGACACCTACCCTAAAAGTTTCAACTCCTAACTCACCCTAAAAACCGATCTAGCCGGAATTTCCTCTCTCTTCGCCGACTAAAACCACCCAGGTCCCTCTCTAACTTTGGGTGTCTACTCAAGTCAGCTAGCATTATACTACTATATTGTTTGGGTTTATCAAATAGTCTCGGGGTTACAGCAGATTACAGTGGCACTAAAATAACACTAAAATACGTTATCGGCACCAAAATTACGACTATAATGTTCTAAACTGAAGCTAACACATAACACACCCTAAAAACTAGCTAAATAACAGTTAGGGGATTATACCTATACCAACTTGCTCCATAGTCCAAGTTTTCCTAGCTCCATGGATTAATTTGGGGTCAATTCTTGTGAAAGAAGTGTTGAATTTTGATGAAGTGAGGTGGAGATCTTGTAGATTTTGGGTTGAGGTTGATGAGGGCAGAAGATGTTTCAGCTTTGAGGGAGAGGGAAGGAAATATGAAAGAAGAAAATAGAGTTTGAAACAATAGAAAGAGTGAGAAGGGGGGTGTTATGGGAGCAAGCATGCACCTCTCTCTCTCTCCTTATTAAATGCCAATCATGATGGTGCCCCCATGCTTAACCCAAATCATGGTCTCCCTCTCTCATCATTTCCCTTAAGTCAACCCCTAAAAAATTATTTGTAAAATTAAAATTATTAATTTTTTTTTTGAAAACTAATCAATTTGCTAATTAACATTTATCATTAGTAAGATGGTTAATGTCCCATGTCACGCCCCGCATCCCGGTGGACGGCGAAGGGGACG
Organism: Agapanthus africanus; assembly: GCA_030015575.1. Classification (NCBI taxonomy): domain Eukaryota; kingdom Viridiplantae; phylum Streptophyta; class Magnoliopsida; order Asparagales; family Amaryllidaceae; genus Agapanthus; species Agapanthus africanus. Next base: position 28,709,395 of record CM057343.1, read on the forward strand.
CGACGGGTCCGCAACGTATTTACTCCGAAGTAAATACGCTAAGCGTATCTAAGCAATTTAAAAGTAAATACACAAGAGACAAGATATATAAACTGAACAGCAACTTTATTTATTAACATTCTTTTGTACAATGCATGAAAAGTAAATACAACTGAAATAAAAACGATGGATGCCCAAACAATGGTATAACAGGAATGTAAAGTACTGAAAGGAAATGTGTACAATGAAACTAAAGCGCTGGGTCTTCAGCAAACTGATCCAAGTCTTCAGCAGTAGGCTCGATCTCTGACGTGTCCAAATTACCTGACGACATTCAAAGAAGAAAGAAAGAGAATGTCGTCAGCGAACAGGTCGCTCGGTAAGTCCCAAAGATAAGAGGAAAGTAGAATAGACAGAATAATAAGGTATCTTTTAAAATTGTATTATCTTGTTGTAATGTTGTATTAATGCTGTTGTTTGTAGCTTGGTACAGAAGAATGCCAGTGTATACGAGAGGAGTCTCTATATGCCAGAGACTAGAGGCAAGTATAGTACAATGAACCGTTTATGCCACGGTACAACAGCAACTGGATTCATGTTAGGTGTATTAAGTCTTACAGTCTCGTGCCACTTTTAACACCTTCCGTACCAATCTATCTCTTAAACCCCGTAGTGTTTTGATTGAATTGTTGTATTGTATTGTAAATTGTATTGATTGTATAATTGGTTGATTGGCTGAAACCATGATATCAGTAAACGGATGTAACCGTAAAATCATGTAAAAGGAATAACTGGAGAACCATGTAAATGTAATGTATATCCATGGTTCGGTTCGGTCAAGTCGTATAGATTGATAATTGGATTCATGTATTCATGTTGAATTGTAATATTGAAGATTGTAGATTGTAGACTGTAGACTGTAGATTGTAGATTGTACTTGAATCATATTCAAGTCGGATTATACTAAGACTCAAATTGAGTCAGACAATTAGCAAAGTAAATTGAAGTCCTGATTGTTTTCATTAATTTGTCTACCTTAGATAGGCAAGCACCCACTTCTCCGGCTCCCTGAAGTTCAAGAGATTGGTCCCGCTTAAACCTATGTTTACTAGGGTCCTTAGGGTACTTTATAGAACTTGAGGGGGTTTTATGTAAAAATACTTTTATATACTTTTCAAAATACGCCTCAAGTATATATTAATCGTCTTTAGAGTTGTAATGAGTGTAGGTTTTATATTGTGATATTTCTAGTGGAAATATCCTAATTTCAGAAATAAAGGTATTTATTTGTAATATTGATTATATGGAATTCATGGTATTTTAGTGTAAAATTGATTCTTATGATATTATAGAAAAGGTGAAATATTTATAATACTTCAAAAATAGATATGTTTATGTTACATATACATATATTTATATGAAAATAATTTTTGTATATATTTATAATATTATAGAAATCTCGTTTTCTTAAGATGTCGTATTTTAAATCTTTCAAGACCGAATGCTCCTTGCGGAGGTCTGAATCTCGCACTACTAGGCCCGAGGATGTGCGATAATCCGCACCATCCCGAACGGGTTCCCCAAATGGGTTGTAGCGGCGCTTTGCAAAGATTTGTATAAATACTAATCATTAAGGAAAACGGTTTTATTAGTTATGGTATTTAAATGAAAAAGTGTCGTTTTCCCGTATTCTATGTTCTAGGGTCTCCTAAGTCAACTAGACTACTCCTAACTGGTCCAAAGTGACAAGTTGTGAGATACCTCAAATCGTCTCTTCACCGCCAATTGTGGCCAGGTAAGTACAAGTGAAGAAAGGAGGGATCCGCTCACGAATCACCGTAAGATGAGCCTTTTAAAGTTACCTTTCTCATTTGTCTAGCCTAGGCACCACAAAGTCAGGTTTAGATAAACGACTGATGCCCACAACCTTATCCTATTTTCATAATAAGTGGTATTTATTTATAAAGATGTATCAATACTAAATCTTTTAGAAATGGTTTTATTAAGTAAATGGTATTTAAATGAAAATGTTTGTTTTCCTGTATTCTAAGTTCTTGAGGGTATCGTGTTATGTTGCATATGAGTGTGTGAGGAGGTAGGTCGTTACCTCGTGATCTACTTAAAGGTATAGCAAGTTTAATGGAGTTAAATGTATAATTGAAACAATGTGGTATTTAAGTGAAAAATACGATAAATGAAAATAGCTATCATTTTATGAATTTAAACTTGATCAATTTAGTTGATTAATGATTAATAGTCAACATGAGAGTGTTTAAACATAATTGAAATAACGAGAAGTGAAGTTTATAAGAAAACCGAATCGGAAATCGGATTTGTGCCGATTCTTTTGGGTTTTGTAATTTCGTATTTTTAAAATATAAAAGAGAGATAGAAAATGGGACCTACTGATTTGAGAAAACAAGATGAGTGATAGGGAAGTAGAGGAATCGCCGGTGCGTCGATTCGTCGCCGAGAGTTCCTAGAACGATCGTCGGAAGTTCGCCGGGAATTTCGCCGTAGCTTCGTTTCGTGCTCGATTTCATAGTACACAAGATTTCTTGAGAATTTTAGAGAGTTGGCTTAGAGTTTTAGGGTGAGGGGTAGAGGGTAGGGGTGTATTTATAGGGTTAGGCTAGGGTTAGGGTAGGTGAAGGGTTTTAATATAAAAATGTAAAAATGTAGGAAAAATGTATTAAAAATGGAGTAAATGAGTGTTAATGGGCTCTCTGGAAACGATCTCAATATTTAAAGTATACAAGGGGGTTGAGAAACTCAAAAGGCACAACTTTCATCTTGGGGACTCGGCCGTCCGGCCGAGTCCGGCCGGTGGCACCGTACCGAGTCGGCCGGTCCGCCATCCGAGTTGACCGAGTCGGGCTGAGTCGGAGGTCAGGGAGATGGGGGGTCGTCTGGTGTAGTCTCTGGTATATTTAGTTTTTCATGTGTAGTGAAAAATTTTGGAGTTATCTCGTGTGGACTGTTGGGCTTCTATAAAATTTAAAACAAATAAATATTAAAAATAATGTGGGGCATGGGATTTGAACTCTGGTGGCTTGGTTCAACAGTGCAAGGTATTACCAATGAGCAACAAGCTTCTTCTTGTAATTATGGTGTGAATTAATTACTTAAAGAGATATCAGCGACATCAAATACTCCATGTATACTTTGAATTTAAATCAATTCTTTGTACCTTAAAAATGGAGTTATTACATTCCTTTAACTTGAAATTAAAAAGCAAAATAATTACTTATATCATGTGCTCAGGCTAAAATACCCCTTTATGGATTTTTGAAAAAAATTTGTAAAAACTTGTATAGGAAATTTAGGGTTGTTATATTCTACCCTTCTTATAAAAATTTCGTCCTCGAAATTTATAAAAGAAAAGTGTAACAAATTTAAGGAAAGTTTGGTGATTGAAGTACTGACAGTGCGTGAAAAATAACATGGTGGTTCAAGGGTTTTAAAAATGTGAAAAATGTGTGAAGGAAAGAAAGAATGCGAAGGTTTTGATAAGATTGTAAAAGGGGTGAGGGAAATTTTGGGTTAGGACAGATTCAAAGTTTATGAAATGATAAGATTCAAGAGGTATGAATTGTAAAGAATGTTTTAGTTGCTGGTTCTTGTGTTTTATATTGCTTAGGATTCCATACAGCTCTGACCTGCATGGGCCACCAACAAAACCTGTCACGTCCCGCTTCCCGGTGTACGGCAAAGGGGACGCGACGGGTCCGCTACGTATTTACTCCGAAGTAAATACGCTAAGCGTATCTAAGAAATATAAAAGTAAATATACAAGAGACAAGATATATAAACTGAACAGTAACTTTATTTATTAACATTCTTTTGTACAATGCATGAAAAGTAAATACAACTGAAATATAAGCGATGCCTAAACAATGGCATAACAGGAATGTAAAGTACTGAAAGGAAATATGTACAATGAAACTAAAGTGCTGGGTCTTCAGCAAACTGATCCAAGTCTTCAGCAGTAGGCTCGATCTCTGACGTGTCCAAATTACCTGACGACATTCAAAGAAGAAAGAAAGAGAATGTCGTCAGCGAACAGCTTGCTCGGTAAGTCCCAAAGATAAGAGGAAAGTAGAATAGACAGAATAAGAAAGTGTCTTTTAAAATTGTATTATCTTATTGTAATAGTGTATTAACGTTGTTGTTTGTAGCTTGGTACAGAAGAATACCAGTGTATACGATATGAGTCTCTATATGCCAGAGATTAGAGGCAAGTATAGTACAATGAACCGTTTATGCCACGGTACAACAGCAACTGGATTCATGTTAGGTGTATTAAGTCTTACAGTCTCGTGCCACTTTTAACACCTTCCGTACCAATCTACCCCTTAAACCCCGTAGTGTTTTGATTGTATTGTTGTATTATATTGTAAATTGTATTGATTGTATAATTGGTTGACTGACCGAAACCATGATATCAGTAAACGGATGTAACTGTAGAATCATGTAAATGGATGTAACTGGAGAACCATGTAAATGTAATGTATATCCATGGTTCGGTTAGGTCAAGTCGTATAGATTGATAATTGGATTCATGTATTCATGTTGAATTGTAATATTGAAGATTGTAGACTGTAAATTGTAGATTGTACTTGAATCATATTCAAGTGGGATTATAAATTGAGTCAGACAATTAGCAAAGTAAATTGAAGTCCTGATTGTTTTCATTAATTTGTCTACCTTAGATAGGCAAGCATCCACTTCTCCGGCTCTCTGAAGCTCAAGAGATTGGTCCCGCTTAAACCTATGTTTACTAGGGTCCTTAGGGTAATTTATAGAATTTGAGAGGGTTATATGTAAAATTACTTTTATATACTTTTCAAAATACACCCAAGTATTTTTTAATCGTATTTAGAGTTGTAATGAGTGTAGATTTTATATTGTGATATTTCTAGTGGAAATATCCTAATTTCAGAAATAAAGATATTTATTTGTAATATTGATTATATGGAATTCATGGTATTTTAGTGTAAAATTGATTCTTATGATATTGTAGAAAAGGTGGAATATTTATAATACTTCAAAAATAGATATGTTTATGTTACATATACATATATTTATATGAAAATAATTTTTGTATATATTTCTAATATTCTAGAAATCTCGTTTTCTTAAGATGTCGTATTTTAAATCTTTCGAGACCGAATGCTCCTTGTGGAGGTCTGAATCTCGCACTAGTAGGTCCGAGGATGTGCGATAATCCACACCATCCCGAACGGCTTCCCCAAATGGGTTGTAGTGGCGCTTTGCAAAAATTTGTATAAATACTAATCATTAAGGAAAACAGTTTTATTAGTTATGGTGTTCCCCAAAGTGAGTTGTAGCGGCGCTTTGTAAAGATTTGTATAAATTCTAATCATTAAGGAAAACGGTTTTATTAGTTATGGTATTTAAATGAAAAAGTGTCGTTTTCCCGTATTCTATGTTCTGGTGTCTCCTAAGTCAACTAGACTGCTCCTAACTGGTCCAAAGTGACAAGTTGTGAGATACCTCAAATCGCCTCTTTACCGCCAATTGTAGCCAGGTAAGTACAAGTGAAGAAAGGAGGGATCCGCTCACAAATCACCGTGAGACGGGCCTTTTAAAGTTACCTTTCTCACTTGTCTAGCCTAGACACCACAAAGTCAGGTTTAGATAAACGACTGATGCTTACAACCTTATCCTATTTTCATAATAAGTGGTATTTATTTATAAAGATGTATCAATACTAAATCTTTTAGAAATGGTTTTATTAAGTAAATGGTATTTAAATGAAAATGTTTGTTTTCCCGTATTCTAAGTTCTCGAGGGTATCGTGTTATGTTGCATATGAGTGTGTGAGGAGGTAGGTCGTTACCTCGTGATCTACTTAAAGGTATAGCAAGTTTAATGGAGTTAAATGTATAATTGAAACAATGTGGTATTTAAGTGAAAAATACGATAAATGGAAATAACTATCATTTTATGAATTTAAACTTGATCAATTTAGTTGATTAATGATTAATAGTCAACATGAGAGTGTTTAAACATAATTGAAATAACGAGAAGTGAAGTTTATAAGAAAACCAAATCGAAAATCGGATTTGTGCCGATTCCGTCGGGTTTTGTAATTTCGTATTTTTAGAATATAAAAGAGAGATAGAAAATAGGACTTACGGGTTTGAGAAAATAAGAAGAGTGATAGAGAAGTAGAGGAATCGCCGGTGCGTCGATTCGTCTCCGAGAGTTCCTAGAACGATCGCCGGAATTTCGCCGGGAATTTCGCCGTAGTTTCGCTTCGTGCTCGATTTCAAAGTACACAAGATTTCTTGAGAATTTTAGAGAGTTGGCTCAGAGTTTTAAGGTGAGAGGGTAGAGGGTGGGGGTGTATTTTTAGGGTTAGGCTAGGGTTAGGGTAGGTGAAGGGTTTTAATTTAGAAAATGTAAAAATGTAGGAAAATGTATTAAAAATAGAGTAAATGAGTGTTAATGGGCTCTCTGGAAACAATCTCAATATTTAAAGTATACAGGGGGTTGAGAAACTCAAAAGGCACAACTTTCATCTTGGGGACTCGGCCGTCCGGTCGAGTCCGGCCGGCGGCGCCGTACCGAGTCGGCCGAGTCGGGCCGAGTCAGAGGTTAGGGATGTGGGGGGTCATCTGGTGTAGCCTCTGTTATATTTAGTTTTTCATGTGTAGTGGAAAATTTTGGAGTTATCTCGTGTGGACTGTTAGGCTTCTATATAATTTAAAACAAATAAATATTAAAAATAATGTGGGGTATGTGATATGAACTCTGGTGGCTTGGTTCAGCAGTGCAAGGTATTACCAATGAGCTATAAGCTTCTTCTTGTAATTATGGTGTGAATTAATTACTTAAAGAGATATCAATAACATTAAATACTCCAAGTATACTTTGAATTTAAATCAATTCTTTGTACCTTAAAATTTGTGTTATTACATTCTTTTAACTTGAAATTAAAAAGCAAAATAATTACTTATATCTTGTGCTCAGGCTAAAATACCCCTTTATGGATTTTTGAATTTTTTTTGTAAAAACTTGTATAGGAAAATTAGGGTTGTTACATCCCATGATCACATAAACATGGTTTAACCCCAAAATTTGCCATAGTTTACATGCACATGTGTGTGCAAGCCAAATTAAATTCTAATAAAATATTCATTAATTCTTATAAAATATTTGAAAACCGTTTTGGTAAACTTTTTTTACTAAAAACCCGTATTAACGCATAATTAACCACTAATCGCATCCTAAGGTGTTACACTTCAGCTCCCTGAGACTCAAGAGAACTGGTCCCGCTTAAACCTATATTTACTGGGGTCCTTATTGTAAATTAATATAACTTAAGGGGATTTTATGAAAAATAGTTTTGATATATTTTCAAAATAAACCTCAAATATTTATTTATCGTCTTTAGGGTTTTCATAGTTGTAATTTTTATAAACTGAAATATTCTAGTAGATATAAATCTAACTTTGAATAGTATATGGTATTTTCTTGTAATTTGACTTGTATTGAATGCGATGGTATTTTCATGATCTTTTGTGACTCTTCTCTTTTGATTTAGAAAACATGGAATATATATTATATTTAAAATAGATATTTTGATAATATTTATATATATATAATTATAAAAAATAGAATTTATTTAAAAAATAGAAATCACGTTTTCTTAAAAATTGTTATAAGAATTCCATCGAGATCGAATGCTCCATGAGGAGGTCTGCATCTCGCTCTATTAGTCCCGAGGACGTGCGATAACCCATACCATCCCGATCGAGTTTCCTAAAATGGATTGTAGAGGCTTATTTGCAAGGAATTAATTAAAACAATTTAAAGAATACGGGTTTTGATAGTTTAAGGTATTTTAATGTAAATTGTGTTTTTCCCCACAAAAATTGTTACAAAAGCCATCGTGATATGTCAAGATGAGTGTGGTGATGAGGTAGGTCATTACTTCGTGCAATTTCTAAGGTAAAATGAGAAAAACGATAAAGTAATGTCGTATATAAATTTGATGGTATTTTACCGAAAAAGTGAAATAGAATTTGTTTAACATTAAATTGTGAATTGAAACTTAGTCAAATTGTTGTTTTATGGTTGCTAAACAATATATGAAAAGATAGTAAATTTTTTGTTTAAGCGTAGTTGAATTTTTAAAGAAAAGAGAATCGGAAGTCGAAATAACTCCGCTTCCAACGAGTTTTGAAAAGAGGTTATATTAGATTAGAAATGGAGAAGGGGGGAGATGACTTACTGATTGATTATAGAGGGGGAGGTAGAAGAATATTTCGAAGGTGTTGTGGAGTCGCGTTGTCGCCGGATTCTTCCTGAAACGTCGCCAGAACTTTGACCTTGGTTAACTCCACTTGTACAACTTTTGAACCTAGGAATTTTAGAGAGTTTTGGCAATGAATTTCAGAATGAGGAGGGCCAAAGTGTAGGGGGGTATTTATAGGATAGAATTAAAGTTTTGTGAGTGAAGAGAGATTTAAAAATACATTAAAATTAGAATTAAAAAGTGAAATTACACTCTCAGGATAATTGCAGAGTAATCAAACATAATGGGAGTTATGGGGGAAGGCCAAGAGACTAGGGCACAAAAATTGGGGGCATTTGGTACGGTTGGGACCGACGGCGTCGGCCCCAAAAGAAATCTCGCCGGTCCAAAGTAGGGTGTAGGGGCTTGGATCTTGGCCATGTGTCCTAATTGCTTCATATAGCATTTTCCACATGTTTGTTTAATTTGACTTTTCATTTTTGCGTGTATTGCACGAGTAAACTTTTGGGCTTCTAAGAGTTTAAAAGAAAAATCATTAAAAATAATATATGGCTGAGGGTATTCGAACACAGGGGCTACGTTACAGCAGTGCAAGGGCTTTACTAGTGACCTACAAGTTGTTTCTTGTTGTTAAAAAGCAAATTAAATACTTATAGCATACACAGGATTGCAATTACTCCATTTGTACATTAACTTTATAATTTTCTGTACCTTATAAACAGAGTCGTTACATTCTACCCTCCTTACAAAAATTTCATCCTCGAAATTTACAATTATTAAGGACTAATAAACAAGTGAGGGTATCTTGCACGTATATCGTCTTCTCCTTCCCACGTTGATTCTCCTGATGTGTCTTTTTTCCACATCACTCGAACCAAATTTACTTCCTTGTTATGAAGTGACTTCACATTTCTATCCAGGATTTCAACGGGTTGTTACTCACAAGATAGATCAGTCTGTACAGTGAGCTCAGAGTGATCAAGAATGTGACTGAGATCACTTACATACCTTCTGAGTTGGGATATGTGGAATACATTATGCACTCCTTCTAATGAGGGTGGAAGTGCCAAGCGATAAGCCACTTCTCCGACTCGTTCAAGTATGTCGAACGGTCCAATGTACCTCGGACTTAGCTTACCTCGTCTTCTAAAGCGAATCACTCCACGGTTTGGTGAGATCTTCAAAAAGACATGATCTCCCGGTTGGAACTCCAAGTGACGGCGCTTTGCATCAGCCCAGTGCTTCTGTCAATCTTGGGCTATGCGCATTCTTTCCCTGATAATGCGAACTACATCTACAGTTGCTACTATCATCTCACGTCCAAAGAGTTCTCTATTTCCGATGTCGTCCCAACTTAATGGTGAACGACACTTCCTTCCATATAGAGTTGCAAAGGGTGCTATTACAATACTTGCTTGGTAGCTGTTGTTGTATGAAAACTCCACAAGGTGTAGGTGATCTTCCCACAATCCTCCAAAGTCTAGCATACAAGCTCTTAGCATGTCTTCAAGTATCTGAATCGTTCGCTCAGACTGTCCATCTGTTTGTGGATGGCACGCTGTGCTAAAGTTCAGACTCATTCCCAAGCTAACTTGCAGACTCTGCCAAAATTGCGATTGAAATCTGATGTCACGATCGGAGACAATGCAAATCGGTACTCCATGTAATCTCACGATCTCCTGCATGAGTTTATGGGTATCAGAGATAGTACATATTGAAGAGTTAAATCTTACTTAGGTTCATACTTACTTCCATATACTTCTTTTCTAATGTCTCGGTAGATTGGCCAACTCGAAATGGGATGAAGTGAGCCGACTTTGTGACCCAATCCACAATAACCCATACTGCATCGTTACCTTTCGCGCTGTGAGGAAGAGTGGTCACGAAGTCCGTGGTGATGTGTTGCCACTTCCATTCTGGAATAGGTAACGGTTGAAGCAAACCAGCAGTCCTGTGATGTTCATCTTTCACTTGCTGACACACCAAACATTTAGCGACGCTTCTGGCTACTTCACGCTTCATTCCATGACACCAGTAATGTTGCCGCAGATCTTTGTATATCTTTGTACCACTAGGGTGTACTGAATAGGGAGAGGCATGAGCTTCTTTCATCAATTCTTCCCGAACAGGACCTTGTGGTACACACAATCTACTGTCGTATCTCAAAGATCCGTCTTCATGGATGATGAAGTCTGTTCTAAGTCCACTTTCTACTTGTTTTCTGATCTTTTGCAACTTGGCATCACTTGCTTGAGCTGCTATAATCTGATTGACAATGGTAGATTGAACTTGTAAGTTCATCAAATTTGAAGCGTTACCTGGCATGACCACTTCTATCTCTATCTGATGCAAATCTAGTTGAAGCTTCCACTGTACAGTGAGATTCATTGATAGTGGTTGGCGACTAAGTGCATCAGGTACTACATTCACCTTCTCTGGATGATATTGTAGGTTGATGTTGAAGTCCGCCATGAGTTCTAACCATCTTCTCTGCCGCATATTCAATCCTTTCTGAGTAAACACATATTTCAGACTCTTGTGGTCTGTGTATATGTCCACTCTTTCTCCAAGAAGATATTGGCACCTGTCGGGACCCGGTTCTTGCTCACGGAGCAAAGTGCCACGCCAAGTGTCATGTTAAGTGGGCGGGGGCCACCTCTTGAATCCGTGGAGGCCACCTCTTGAGTCCGTGGGACCCACTGTAGAATAATGAGGACTCTTCGGAATACATTCCGAAAGAGGGCAGGTCTGTACTATAAATGGAATGATACCACTCCTCAATACAGAGGTGTCTTTTAAGTGAACTGGCACTACAGGAGCTTGAGAACTCCGTAGTTAAGCGTGCTCGAGTCAGGGAAGTTTTGGGATGGTTGACCTCCTGGGAAGTGGCCCCTGGCCGGGTCCGGTTCACCCCGAAGGAAAAAAACCATGCAGCTTCGGCCAGAGCGGACAATACTCTCTGTATTAGGGGTGGGGCGTGACAGAATGGTATCAGAGCCAGGTTCCTCAATAGTAGGTCTGTGGTTCGAGGACGAACCATTGTTCAAAAGTGGGGAGAATGTCGGGACCCGGTTCTTGCTCACGGAGCAAAGTGCCACACGGAACAAAGTGTCACGCCAAGTGTCATGTTAAGTGGGCGGGGGCCACCTCTTGAATCCGTGGGGGCCACCTCTTGAGTCCGTAGGACCTACTGTAGAACAATGGGGACTCTTCGGAATACATTCCGAAAGAGGGCAGGTCTGTACTATAAATAGAATGATACCACTGCTCAATACAGATGTGTCTTTTAAGTGAACCGGCACTACAGGAGCTTGAGAACTCCGTAGTTAAGCGTGCTCGAGTCAGGGAAGTTTTGGGATAGGTGACCTCCTGGGAAGTGGCCCCTGGCCGGGTCCGGTTCATCCCGAAGGAAAAAAACCGTGCGGCTTTGGCCAGAGTGGACAATAGTCTCTGTATTGGGGGTGAGGCATGACAGCGCCAAATCATAAGAGCAAATATAACGGCTGCCAACTCCTAATCATGCGTCGGATAGTTGTGTTCATGAATTTTCAGCTGTCTTGGTGCAAAAGCTACAATTTTACCGTGCTGATGTAGAACACACCGTTATCCCTTACCGGATGCATTGCAATGCACTACAAAACCTCCGGATTGGTCTGGTATTACGAGGATAGGTGTTGATGTCAATCTTGACTTGAGTTCTACGAAAGCTTGTTCGCATGCTTCTGACCATACGAATTCTTCATCTTTACGCGTGAGCTTGGTCAAGGGTATTGCAATCTTCGAAAATCCTTCAATGAATTTTCTGTAATATCTTGCAAACCCAAGAAACTTCGAATGTCCTTCACTGACTTCGATGTCGGCCATTAGCTTACTGCTGATACCTTAGCTGGATCTACAGAGATTATATCTCCTGATACAATATGTCCGAGAAAACCGACTTGATCTAGCCAAAACTTGCACTTGCTGTACTTGGCATAGAGTTGATGCTGTCGTAAAGTCTCCAGGACAATTCGTAGGTGCTCGGCATGTTCTTTCCTACTCTTAGAATACACCAGGATGTCGTCGATGAAGATGACAACAAACCTGTCTAGGTACTCTGGGAAAAATTGATTCATCAGGTTCATGAATATAGCTGGTGTGTTGGTCACTCCAAATAGCATCACACGAAACTCATAATGACCATAGCAAGTCCTGAATGCCTTCTTCAGAATATCAGACTCTTTGACCTTCACCTGATGATATCCCGAACGAAGATCTAACTTAGAGAAAACGCAAGACCACTTAGATGATCAAACAGATCGTCGATGCACGGAAGTGGATACTTGTTCTTTATAGTTACTTCATTCAGAGCTCTATAATCAATGCACATTCGATATGAACCTTCCTTCTTCTTCACAAGCAGAACTGGCGATCGCCAACTTGAAGTGCTGGGACTAATCCATCCTTTCTTCAATAATTCATCCAACTGATTTCGTATCTCTTTTAAACCTTCGGGACTTAAGCGATATGGAGATTTGATCACCTGTTGTGCTCCAGGTACTAAATCAATGCTGAATTCAAGAGCTCGATCGGGAGGCAAACCTGATATGTCTTCAGGAAATACATCATCGAACTCTCGAACTACCTCTGGTTTATCTTCTCCCGCCTGTAGAGTTGCAATCACAGCCCTCTTCGGTTTTGCTTTGTATGTGCTTGGCTCCAGGGTGCGGTCTCCACTTTTGAAATAAAAGACCGAATGTTCTAGAATCTCAAACACTACCCTCTTTTGACGACAGTCGATGGTAGCATAGAATGTTCCTAGCTAATCCATACCCAAAACGACATCGAAATTCGGTATGTCCAGCACCTTGAAGTTAGCATAGAATTCTCTGCTGTAGACGACCACTAGACACAGGTCGTATCCCATTATTGCCTTTAGAACACCGTTCCCTGAACTGACATTCCAGCTGGATACAAGTGGTTTGACTGGAATCGCATGAGTTTGAACGAACCGTTGCGACATAAAGCAATGAGATGCTCCAGTATCGAAGAGTGCTAGTGCAGGAAGTGAGGCTACTAAGATCGTACCTAAGTTATATGGGATAGGTTTTAAGTATAAGAAAAAGATATATGGGTATGTTTAAAGATTGAAAGAAAGCTTGAAAGAAAAGGAGTTACGAGTGATGACTTGGCTAGTGGCTTCAGTTTCTTCAACAATCATTGTGAAAGCCTGTCGCCTCGGTACATTCATCCTTACTGGAGGAGCATTCCTCTGTCCGTTCCTCTGTACCTGAGTGTCACGACCCAAGTTAGGTACATAACCGGCACTTAGACTACGTAATGTCAACAGACGTAACGCAATTTAAGTAAGCCGAAAACCCAGTAATCTAAACCATTACAAGAAGGAAAAGATAGAAACATTTGGAAATCTCAAGCCAAAACCTTAAAGCTTAAGTTTGTTTTCATAAAAATTTCGGCAGCACCTCCTTTGTAAAAGCTAGCCCCGAAACGGGTACAAACATAAGAAATAAGTAAAGCAACCCAAACGGGAGCAAATCTTGCCCAAAGGCGGAAACAACTACCACAACAGATATACGACGCCGTAGCGAAGAAACAGTATAAAAGAGATAATCAACATAAACAAAGGCCGGCTCACACGAGCACGACACCCAGAGTCACAAGAATATACAACATCGATCCTCACAACTCGTCTCTAAGTCAATACATGAAGGTGGTAGATGGAGAGTACTAGATACAAAAGATATACTATGAACATCATCGGATAACTCTAAAACCCACTTATAGCAAAAGGTCTCACAGCCAACCGTAGTGGTATCCGCAAAAGTAGAGATAATAAGGCGCCCTGCCTCGACTACTCTGAGGGTCAGACCTGCAAAACACTGTAGCACAACGGGGGTGAGTTGCCAACTCATGAATAGTAAATAACATCATACTGTAATCGCAAGTATGCACGAACAGCGATAATCTATCATATGCAATCTGATAGCATAAGTATGGCAATATGGATATGCAACAATCATGATCAAGGTACACCACCAGGGTACAACATCTACATGAATCAAATGCATATCAAATAAATCCTGAGTGTGGGATAAATAATAAACCTCACGCACAAATCATCAGTATGGAAAAACCCTGGTGTTCATCAACGACACCCCAAATCCTAAAATCCTCAGGCGCCGTCACCAGGACCGGCCCTCATATCCGTACATCTCATGGAACCTGAGTGTCCAACATCGACACTCGAAACATCATGAAATACTCGTGTCCAGCATCGACATGTAAATCCACGTACCATGGGCTCCGTCTGCTCGGATCGGCCCGCGGGCTCCGGCGGTACGAATCGGCCCATATCCATCTCACGACTCCAGTCGATATCCTCCGAATAACCGCCGAGTCCAAAACTATCACCGGTAGGTAGTAGTCCTCCTGCCAGGCTCATCGGCTAATCCATCGACATACCTTTCTTGCTCCGGGTACCATTCCGGGTCCACTATGAACCCGCAAACGGCCACATCCACTCCTCGCATCGGGTTTCTAACACAAGTCTCAGAACCGAGAAACTCATAGTGGATGCACTGAAATATCATATCAAGAGAAACCGGGTTTTCAAAACAATACACATTTCTTGAAATATCCCCGCGGTTCTCAAATCCAGAAAATCATATGAAATCCATATCTTAATGCGTAAATCCATGTAATATGATGTATGCAACATAGAATAGTAATATGAGCATATCAAGGGAAAATCCGCTATTTAAATGCATCAAGTTATTAAATATATCATGCGGTTCCCAATTATCAAAATCCAACGCAACATCATATAAAGGTGAACATGTAGCTATAGCAAGGTATATGTGTAAGCATATAGGTATGCATGCAAACTATATTTCATATACGCAATCGCACAAGAACCAATGCCTCAATGTCACTAATCAATACAATATCACACACACACACGCACACACACACACACACACACATATATATATATGTGTGTCATGCGTGTCATGGCAATTACCGACGAAGTGTGTGTAGCATACAATTAGTGCTCGTGCAATATGAACCGTTAATAATAGTGCAGTGTCCAATGGTTACAAGTCCAGGCACAACAAGTAATAATATGCAATGATGTTCATGCACAATCTCTATATGTGCATATAAACATGCCGCAAATATCATATCATATCTAGCCCTGACGCTTAACGCCATACGGGCGATTTCCCCGTAGATGTTAAATCTACTCACCGACGATCTCGAGCTAGGTAACTCCAGTCACCTGCTTCCCATTCTTCGCAGCGCTCGAAGTCCCCTCCTGCGATCCTATTAACACAAAACATAACAAGTGCAACTCAGAATCGACCAATATCAGACCGACACACCAACTCCAATCCAACTCTCAAGTGTCCGTCTCGTGGCTAACGTGTGTAGCGACATCACAAAACCAACCCAGGTGCAGAAGCTACACAAGATCACGAACGCGCTTAGTCAAAACACTAGATTATAGCAAAGTGATCCCAGATTTTGATACACAAACAATTAGTGAAAGTTGCAAGTTCCACGAGACCACATACAACCCCAGAGACCCCACGACCAAGACACAGACCATCATTCACCAGTCTGGCCGCAATTTGCGGCTAGAAGCAATATATTTGCGGCCCGGTTAGAGGGAAATGGTCTCCGTTTTTTATGGTGGGTTCTATACTTCAAAACTAGGTCTCTGTGATGACAACTTCTAAAACAACAACCTGGTTCAACAGCATATTCACTCGAGGCACAACACTTTACTAAAATACGATATGTTCCCAAAACCTCTACCTTTAGTATTTTAAACCACAACTACAAGGAAACACAACAATATAAACACTTAATTATCAGTTAGAGGTCATTATCTAGCCACTCTTGCTCAAAAATCCAATCATTCCAAGCTCCAAGTCAACTTAGTGGCTAAATCAAGACTTGTGAAGTGTTTTAGTGGGATTTAATGAAGTTTTGCAAGGTTTTGTGATGAAGTAGTGAGGGTTTCAGTTGAGAGCAAAGGAGATGAAGGAATAATTGAGAAGAGATAAGAATGAGAGAGTGAGGGAAGATAATGATGAGAGGGTGAGTGTAGAGTGAGATTTAGCCTTACACTTACTCTCTCCCTTTCCTCATCAATGCTAGCATAAATGCCCTCATGACTCACCTAGCCACCTTCCTCATTCCAAAAATTGAAAATATCTCTCACACAAAATATCTAAGTGCAAGGTTAAATCAAGGCATGGATTAGCTTAAGGTGCCATGGCTACTTAACAAGATTAACACTAACTAACCCCCACATTAACATGCACAAGTGTGTGCAAGCCATAACAAATAATAATAAAATATTAATTAATTGTTATAAAATGTGAAGAAACTTATTTGGTAAACTTTTCCTTAAAAACCGTATTATTGCTTACTTAACACTATTCGCATTCTAAGATGTTACAATCTCCCCCCTTAAAGAAATTCGTCCTCGAATTTAAAATTCTTACTACGCGTACCTTCAAAGAGATGAGGGAATTTCTTCCGCATCTCTCTCTCGGCCTCCCAAGTGATCTCCTCACCAGTTGGGCTACGCCAAAGAACCTTCATAGATGGCAAGACCTTAGATCGAAGTTTCTTCACCTGCCGATCCAATATAACTACCGGCTGCTCGGTGAACGAAAGATCGGGCTCAAGCTGAATGGTCTGGTGCTGAATCATGTGAGAAGGATCATGAAGGTATCTACGAAGCATCGACACATGGAATACGGGGTGAACATCCGGAAAACTGGGCGGGAGTGCCAAACGATAGGCAACGGTACCAACTCGCTCAAGGATCTCGAAAAGACCTACAAATCTGGGTCTAAGCTTTCCCCTTTTCCCAAATCTCATAACGCCCTTCATCGGAGAAATCCGCCGGAATACATGATCCCCCACCGCGAACTCAAGTATGCGACGACGACGGTCGGCATAAGACTTCTGTCTGCACTGGGCTGCTCTCATCCTGTCCTGAATCAGCTGGATCTTCTCCGTAGTCTCCTAAACTAGCTGGGGTCCTAAAACCCTACTCTCGCTGAGTTCGGTCAAACAGATTGGCGATCGACACTTCCTACCATACAAAGCCTCAAAAGGTGCCATCTGAATAGTCTCCTGAAAGCTGTTGTTGTAGGAGAACTCAATCAATGGCAAGTGACGATCCCAACTGCCACCAAAATCAAGCACGCACGCCCGAAGCATATCATCCAGAGTCTGTATAGTCCGCTCTGACTGACCATCGGTCTGCGGATGGAAAGCGGTGCTAAAACTCAACCGGATACCTAAAGCTTCCTGAAGCTTCTGCCAATTGCGGCTAGTAAACTGGGTGCCTCTGTCGGATACGATGCATGTAGGAACGCCGTGCAAACACACAATCTCATCTATATACAACTGAGCATACTGAGCATAACCGAAAGTGGTCTTCAATAGAAAGAAGTGAGACGCTTTAGTCAACCGGTCAACGATCACCCAAATGGAGTCATACCCCCGACTGGCCCTGGGTAGACCCACAACAAAGTCCATGGAAATCTGCTCCCATTTCCACTCAGGAACGGGTAAAGCCTGCAACTCTCCAGCCGGTCTCTGATGCTCAGCCTTGACTTGTTGACAAGTCAAGCGCCTCGAAACGAAGTCCGAAACATTGCGCTTCACCCCTTCCCACCAGTAAATATCTCTCAAGTCACGGTACATCTTGGTGGAGCCTGGATGAATGCTGAAGGCTGACTGATGTGCCTGCTCTAGGATCTCGTGTCTCAACCCATCGGTATCTGGTACACACAAGCGAGTCCCGTAACGTAGCACACCATGGTCATCAATCAAGAACTCCGACTCTGTACCCTGCCGAACAAGCTCAAGAATCTCAGACAAACGGGCATCACTGGGCTGCGCCTCATGAATACGATCAAGTAAAAATGGACGGGCGCGGACATGAGCAAGTTGTCCCCCAGTGGAAGTGAACTCAAATTGTACTCTACCATCGCACAAAATCTTCCAATCTGCAGAAGACTGTCTCTGAACTGCGCTCAACTGGGACAAGCTACCCCCGGGCCTACGACTCAAAGCATCAGCTACCGCATTCTCCTTGCCCGGGTGATAAAGGACCTCGCAATCATAATCCTTCACAAGCTCCATCCACCAGCGCTGTCTCAGATTCAGATCCCGCTGCTGAAAGATGTACTTCAAGCTCTTGTTGTCCATGAAAATCTGACATGACTCCTTGTACAAGTAGTGTCTCCAAATCTTCAGCGCAAAGACCACCTCGGCCATCTCAAGATCATGGGTGGAATAATTCTGCTCGTGCTTCTTCAGCTGCCTAGAAGCATAAGCAATCACTCTATCATGCTGCATCAGTACACAACCGAGCCCCACTCGAGAAGCATCACAGTAAACTACAAAGCCACCCGATCCAGAAGGCAAAGATAGGACTGGTGCAGTCGTCAACCGAGTCTTCAACTGCTGAAAACTCTGCTCGCATGCATCAATCCAAAGAAAAGAAACCCCCTTCCGGGTCAGTCCGGTCAGCGGTGCAGCGATACTCAAGAAATCCTGCACGAAACGGCGGTAATAACCAGCTAAGCCGAAAAAGCTGCGGACCTCTGTCACAGATACAGGTCTGGGCCAAAACTGTACAGCCTCGATCTTCCTGGGGTCCACACGAATACCGTCTCCCATCACCACATGACCCAGGAAGTCAACTCTATCAAGCCAAAATGCGCACTATGAGAATTTAGCATACAGTTGGCGCTCTCTCAATTTCTGCAAAACAATCCTCAAGTGTTACTCATGCTCCTCACGACTCCTAGAGTAGACCAGAATGTCATCAATAAACACAATAATAAACTGGTCGAGGAACGGCTTGAAAATCCGGTTCATCAGATCCATGAACGCTGCTGGGGCATTGGTAAGTCCGAGCGACATCACCAAAAACTCATAATGCCCGTAGCGCGTACGAAAAGCAGTCTTCGGAATGTCATCATTCTGAACCCGCAACTGATGATAACCCGAACGCAAATCAATCTTAGAAAAATGTTTCGCATCCTGGAGCTAATCAAACAAATCGTCAATGCGAGGTAAAGGATACTTATTCCGCACCGTAACTCGGTTCAATTAACGATAATCAATACACAACCTCAAACTGCCGTCCTTCTTCTTGACGAACAGAACAGGAGATCCCCAAGGAGAAACACTCGGACGCACAAGTCCCCTATTAAGCAACTCTTGCAATTGATTTATAAGCTCTTTAAGCTCCGCCGGAGCCATCCGATAAGGCGGTATAGAAATAGGCCCCGCGCCGGGAATCAGGTTAATGCAAAACTCAATATCACGCTCTGGCGGCAACCCAGGTAACTCATCGGGAAAAACGTCGGGAAACTCTCGCACGATAGGAATCGGTCCAACGACTATACTGTGGCTCCAGTATCTTGAATGAAAGTCATGAATCCCCGACATCCTCTCCTCAAAAACCGACTAGCGCAAATGACTGAAATCAAACTGTGAGGGGCGGCACCACGGTCCCCCTGCACAACCCGAGCAGACTCGCCCAGAAAACTAAAATTGACCGTTTTCTCACGGCAGTCCACAGACGCATAGCAAGCAGCTAACCAATCCATGCCAAGGAGAACGTCGAAGTCCAACATATCTAGAAGGATCAAGTCGACGGACGAATCTCTATCTCCAATACAAACGGCACACGACCGAAACACATGTCGCGCAACAAAAGAATCGCCAACAGGAGTAATCACAGCAAGCGGCTGATCTAGCAAACACGAATCTCGGCCCAACCTCGGCACGAAGTGTGTAGAAACATACGAGTGCGTAGATCCCGGATCAAACAAAACATGTGCATCAAAAGAACATACAGAAAGAGTACCTGAAACCACTGCATTGGACGCCTGCGCGTACTGATGAGTCAAGGCAAACACCCAAGCCTGCTTTCTACCGGCGACTGGCTGACCTCAACCTCTACCATCCCGTCCCCTCGGAACAAAACCGCCGTGACCACGACCTCTCTGAGCATGGGTCTGACGTGGAACAACAACAGGCATAAGAGGCAACGCTCTCTGAGGTGGAGAAGGTGGTAAGGTAACATGTGGTACAGCTGCCTCGTCCTCAAGTGCCTCAGTACAATCTCTGACTCGATGATGCAAACTCCCGCACCAGAAACAACCAGATGAAAACTGCTGACATTCCTGGGGATAAAAGCTAAATAATTGACCTCGCCTGCAGCCTCCACTACCCCCAGTACCTGAACGAAATCTGTCACGGCGTCTAAACGTCTGTCTCTGTGCTGATACCCCAGTACGAACCCTCTTCAGTTCCGAAACAACCGACGTCTCAGAAAGACGCTCCTCAACCAATAGGGCTGCGTCCACCGCTGCTGCATACGTATCACAATGATGTATGCTGATAGCGAGGAACAACTGGGTAAGCAGGCCTCGAACAAACCTCTTGACTCACATCTCCACAGTAGCTACCAAATATGGAGCATACATAGACAGCTCGGTAAACTGCACATCGTACTCAGCCACCGTCATCCCCGGAGTCTGGTGTAATGACTCGAAACTGCGCGCTCGAGCCTCCCTGACGCTCTGCGAAAGAAAACGGGCAAGAAACACCGCCACGAACTTAGCCTAGGTCATAGGAGAAAGACCTGCGGCTCTGGCCTTCTCTAAAGACTCGCACCACTTCTAGGCCAGACCCTCCAGACGAAAACTCGCGAACTCTACCCATCTCGCGTCGGAGCATCTCAGCAAACGACATATCCTGGCCATCCGATCGATAAACGACTGGGGATCCTCAGCTGCATCAGTGCCTGTGAAAACCGGAGGCTTCAGCCTCATGAACTCAGATAACGATATGGTGATCACCTCTGTAGTTGCAGGTACAACTGCCTGAATAGTAGGCACCATCGCGGTCCCCGCAAAAGGTGGAACAACCTCCTGTCTCTGTGCTCGATTGGCCTCAACCAACGTCCCCATCATCTGGCGCATATCCTGCATACCGGCCTCAAGCCTAGAAATACAGTCCATCGAAGGTGGATCAATCTGCTCCTGCACAATGGGCGTACCGCCCGGGTCAGTCCTCGTCTCAGACGAGTCAACTCTGACCTCGGCCCTCATGGCCGCTCTCTACGCCCTCGTAGTCTTCGGCGGCATAAAGGCTGGAAAAGGAAACAGGATTCGAAAGAACACAGAAATCGAATCACAAGGATGTATATAATCATGGAAGGAATTTCAAGCAATAAGTCCTAAGGTCACATTGGCGGAGTACCGTGTCGTAAGTATGCCGCGGAACATGCACACGCTACGTCACTCTGCTTAAGCTACTTACTCCATCATACCAAGGTCATGCTACACTCCGAAAGGTAAAACCTAGCGCTCTGATACCAACTTTGTCACGACCCAAGTTAGGCATATGACCGGCACTTAGACTACATAACGTTAACAGCCGTAACGCAATTTAAGTAAGCCGAAAATCTAGTAATCTAAACCATTACAAGAAGGAAAAGATAGAAACATTTGGAAATCTCAAGCCAAAACCTTAAAGTTTAAGTTTGTTTTCATAAAAATTTCGGCAGCACCTCCTTTGTAAAAGCTAGCCCCGAAACGGGGACAAACATAAGAAATAAGTAAAGCATCCCCAAACGGGAGCAAATCTCGCCCAAAGGCGGAAACAACCACCACAACAGATATACGACGCCGTAGCGAAGAAACAGCATAAAAGAGATAATCAACATAAACAAAGGCCGGCTCACACGAGCACGACACCCAGAGTCACAAGAATATACAACATCGATCCTCACAACTTGTCTCTAAGTCAATACATGAAGGTGGTAGATGGAGAGTACTAGATACAAAATATATACAATAAACATCATCGGATAACCGCAAAACCCACCTATAGCAAAAGGCCTCACAGCCAACCGTAGCGGTATCCGCAAACGTAGAGATAATAAGGCGCCCTGCCGCGACTACTCTGAGGGTCAGACCTGCAAAACACTGTGGCACAACGGGGGTGAGTTGCCAACTCGTGAATAGTAAATAACATCATACTGTAATCGCAAGTATGCACGAACAGCGATAATCTATCACATGCAATCTGATGGCATAAGTATGGTAATATGGATATGCAACAATCATGATCAAGGTACACCACCAGGGTACTACATCTACATGAATCAAATGCATATCAAATAAATCCTGAGTGTGGGATAAATAATAAACCTCATGCACAAATCATCAGCATGGAAAACCCTGGTGTCCATCAACGACACCCCAAATCCCAAAATCCTCAGGCGCCGTCACCAGGACCGGCCCTCATATCCGTACATCTCACGGAATCTAAGTGTCCAACATCGACACTCGAAACATCATGAAATACTCGTGTCCAGTATCGACACGTAAATCCACGTACCATGGGCTCCGTCTGCCCGGATCGGCCCGCGGGCTCCGGCGGTACGAATCAGCCCATATCCATCTCACGACTCCGGTCAATATCCTCCGAATAACCGTCGAGTCCAAAACTATCACCGGTAGGTAGTAGTCCTCCTGCCAGGCTCATCGGCTAATCCATCGACATACCTTTCTTGCCCCGGGTACCATACCGGGTCCACCATGAACCCGCAAACGGCCACATCCACTCCTCGCATCGGGTTTCTAACACAAGTCTCAGAACTGAGTAACTCATGGTGGATGCAATGAAATATCATATCAAGAGAAACCGGGTTTTCAAAACAATACACATTTCTTGAAATATCTTCGCGGTTCTCAAATCCAGAAAATCATATGAAATCCATATCTCAATGCGTAAATCCATGTAATATGATGTATGCAACATAGAACAGTAATATGAGCATATCAAGGGAAAATCCGCTATTTAAATGCATCAAGTTATTAAATATATCATGCGGTTCCCAATTATCCAAAATCCAACGCAACATCATATAAAGGTGAACATGTAGCTATAGCAATGTATATGCGTAAGCATGTAGGTATGCATGCAAACTATATTTCATATGCGCAATCGCACAAGAACCAATGCCTCAATGTCACTAATCAATACAATATCACATATATATATATATATATGTGTGTGTCGTGCGTGTCATGGCAATTACTGACGGAGTGTGTGTAGCATACAATTAGTGCTCGTGCAACATGAACCGTTAATAATAGTGCAGTGTCCAATAGTTACAAGTCCAGGCACAACAAGTAATAATATGCAATGATGTTCATGCACAATCTCTATATGTGCAAATAAATATGCGGCTAATATCATATCATATCTAGCCCTGACGCTTAACGCCATACGGGCGATTTCCCCGTAGATGTTAAATCTACTCACCGACGATCTCGAGCTAGGTAAATCCAGTCACCTGTTTCCCTTTCTTCGCAGCGCTCAAAGTCCCGCTTGTGATCCTATTAACATAAACCATAACAAGTGCAACTCAGAATCGACCAATATCACGTTCAAACTACGTCTGACCAACGCACCAACTCCAATCCAACTCTCAAGTGTCCGTCTAGTGGCCAATGTGTGTAGCGACATCCCAAAACCAGCCCAGGTGCAGCAGCTGCACAAGATCACGAACCATGTCGGATAACGTAACACGCGTAGTCAAAATACTAGATTATAGCAAAGTGATCCCAGATTTTGATACACAAACAATTAATGAAAGTTGCAAGTTCCACGAGACCATATACACAACCCCAGAAACCCCACGACCAAGACACGAACCATCATTCACTAGTCTGGCCGCAATTTGCGGCCAGAAGCAATATATTTGTGGCCCAGTTCGAGGGAATTGGTCTCAGGTTTTTATGGAGGGTTCTATATCTCAAAACTAGGTCTCTGTGATGGCAACTTCTAAAACAACAACCTGGTTCAACAGCAGATTCACTCGAGACACAACACTTTACTAAAATACGATATGTTCCCAAAAACTCTGCTTTTAGTGTTCTAAACCACAACTATAGGACAACACAACAATATAAACACCTAATTATCAGTTAGAGGTCATTACCTAGCCACTCTTGCTAAAAAATCCAATCATTCCAAGCTCCAAGTCAACCTAGTGGCTAAATCAAGACTTGTGAAGTATTTTAGTGGGATTTAATAAAGTTTTGCAAGGTTTTGTGATGAAGTAGTGAGGGTTTCAGTTGAGAGAAAAGGAGATGAAGGAATAATTGAGAAGAGATAAGAATGAAAGAGTGAGGGAAGATAATGATGGGAGGGTGAGTGAAGGGTGAGCTTTAGCCTTACACTTACTCTCTCCCTCTCCTCATCAATGCTAGCATTAATGCCCTCATGACTCACCTAGCCACCTCCCTCATTCTAAAAATTGAAAATATCTCACACAAAATATCTAAGTTCAAGGTTAAATCAAGGCATGGATTAGCTTAAGGTGTAATGGCTACTTAACAAGATTAACACTAACTAACCCTCACATTAACATGCACAAGTGTGTGCACGCCATAACAAATAATAATAAAATATTAATTAATTGTTATAAAATGTGAGGAAATCGATTTGGTAAACTTTTCCTTAAAACCCGCATTATTGTTTAATTAACACTAATCGCATTCTAAGATGTTACATTGAGGTAAGTTCCTTGTGCTTGATGGAACTAACGAGGAGGAGATCAGTCGGTCTACGAGGAGGTGGAGCTGGGAGAGCAAGACGTGGAGCAGGTGCCTGGATAGCTGGCCGCTGCAAATAGGTAATTGCTGGTCTGGATGCAACATTTGGATTGAGTCTACGAGGAAAAGACCCAATATCATGTGTGGCTGAGCCACAGGCTAAGCATAGGAGATTAGCATGCCTATAATCCTTCGCCAGGTGTACATCCCTCCTGCAGTAGGTGCAAAAGGCTGGACTGGGCCGGTTGAATGGTACTCCCGGTCTCCTGGGTACAAAGGTGGCCTTGAAGAGGCTCCTCCTGCCATCTGAGTAGCAGGGCGCTTCACTCCGGCAGATTGGGGTATGCCCTTCATCTTTACTACTGCCTCATATCGACGGGCAGCTTTCAGAGCTAGTTCGTGGGTTAGGAAATACCCTGTAGCTAAGGCAGCTTGGATCTCTAGATCTAACCCTTGCTGAAATTGTCTGGACCTGATCTCAGCAGTCGGAATGAGGTGTGCCGCGAACTTGTTATGGTCTTGTGTTAGTTGTGTAGTATATGATATTAGAAAATCGAATATTTGAGACATATCTTTACCTGCTCAACATAGTGAACTCAGCATCATACTCATCCATCGATTTGCTCCACATAGAGCCTTGTTGTAAGTAGATGAATTGCTGCTCCATGTCGAATCGGGCAGTCTCGGGAAAATACTTCGCGTCGAACATGTCGCGAAAAGTCTTCCATTCGATAGGCTGGGCAAGACGGCTTTCTTCCGCCTTCCACCATACTCGGGCGTTGTCGGTGAGTTGCAGCTTTGCAACCCGTACCCAAGCGATCTCTGGCACTTGTGCTGTTGCTAGATCGTCTTCAACGCTCTAAGCTCATTCTTCAGCTTCCAAAGGGCTCTCTTTCCTAGAAAATTGCTTTGGGTGCAATGCCCAGAATTGCTTCACTCAGGGTGCTTCCGCTTCTGGGCGGTTCAATAATATAGCAGTCGGCTACTGTCCTTCCAGGAGGCTTCGGATTGCCTCATACAATACCGTTTGCTCATTGATCGGAGCTACAACGATAGGCATAAGTGGAAGAGGTGGTGGTGGTGTGTTGTTAACGTTTGTGCTGGTATTGTTTAGAGAATCCATAACGTTCAAAGAAAAAGTAGGGTTAAGATGGATCCAAAGAATATGAAATTGTAAAACTCAAGGAATATGAAATGTAAAGAATGTTTTTAGTTGCTGATTCTTGTGTTATATTGCTTAGGACATCATGCAGAATTGACCTGCATGTCCATGAAGAACTGATCTGCATGGGCCGCCAACAAAATATGTCACGCCCCGCTTTCCAGTGTACGGGTAAGGAGACGCGGCTGGGCCCGCTACGTATTTACTCAAAAATAAACACGCGAAGCGTAACTAAGCAATATAATGTAAATGAACATAAACTTTTATTTACTAAACATTACTTTGCAATATAACTAAAAAGTAAATACAATGATCAAAGCAATGCCTAAATAATGGCATGAACATGAAAGTAAAGTATATACAAGAGTCTAAAGCTCGGGGTCCTCGCTGAACTGATCTAAGTCCTCTGAACTGGGCTCTATCTCCAGTGAGTCGGATCCACCTGACAACATTCCAAAGAAATAAGAGAGAATGAATGTCGTCAGCAAACAATCGCTCGGTAAGTCCTAACGAAAAATAGGAATAGAATAGACAGATATGGGAATATAACTGGTGTATTGTGAGTTTGTTATGTTAACGCAGTTGTTCGTAACTTGATACAGAATATACCAGTGTATACGAGAGGAGTCCAACTATTCCGTAGACTAAGCTATACGGAGCACAAGGAACCATTAAGCCACGGAACAACAACAATGGAAATTCAGGTTAAGTATATTAAAGTGACCGTCTCGTGCCACTTCTAACACATTCCGTACCAGTCCACCCCTTTAAAATCCCGTAATGTATTTTGTATTGATTTGTATTGTTTTGTTTAATAGATGTACGACTTGCCGAAACCATAATATCATGTAAACGGAATGGATATGAATGGATAATCATGTAATCAGAGTATATCCATGGTTCGGTTTAGTCGAGTCATGTTAATATTGATTGCATTCTGGTATAAACGGGTTCATATTGAATAGAAGTTATACTTGAATCATATTCAACGATAAATTGATTGATTTCAAATTAGACTGAGACTCTGCCTGAGTCAGACACTTAAACAGAATTCAAGTTCTGAATTAGTTTTGATGTTATCGGTAACTGCTGCATATGGACGGCAGGAATTGTGTCTTTTTCCAAGATAATTACCGTATTGATAACACCGTTTTTAGGTTGTCTACCTTAGATAGGCAAGCACGCATATTCTCCAGCTCCCTGAGACTCAAGAGAACTGGTTCCGCTTAAACCTATATTTACTGGGGTCTTTATTGTAAATTAATATAACTTAAGGGGCTTTTATGAAAAATAGTTTTGATATATTTTCAAAATAAATCTCAAGTATTTATTTATCGTCTTTAGGGTTTTCATAGTTGTAATTTTTATAAACTGAAATATTCTAGTGGATATAAACCTAACTTTGAATAGTATATGGTATTTTCTTGTAATTTGACTTATATTGAATGCGATGGTATTTTCATGATCTTTTGTGACTCTTCTCTTTTGATTTAGAAAACATGGAATATATATTATATTTAAAATAAATATTTTGATAATATTTATATATATATATAATTATAAAAAATAGAATTAATTTAAAAAAATAGAAATCACGTTTTCTTAAAAAATGTAATAAGAATTCCATCGAGATCGAATGCTCCGTGAGAAGGTCATCTCGCTCTACTAGTCCCGAGGACGTGCGATAACCCGCACCATCCCGATCGGGTTCCCCAAAATGGGTTTGTTCTCCGCCGAAAGACGTGACCTGGACGTTGGGACGTCCGGTCTGAATTTTGGGGGCAGATGCTATTTGGTCCTATCCGTCCACCTCTCCGAAAATTCCAAGTTGATTTATGACACCGTGTATCGAAGGTTTAAACGGATACGACCGATGTAGCAGACTTCGTCAGATTCCCCCTCGTTGAGGGGTTTTTGATTGTGGGGACGCTCTTCCCTACAAGCGCAAGCCCCTGCAGTTAATTACGCTACCGCATCACGGTAACCATTTCTCCTTCTCCAGATGGTCACTTCGTGTCGTGTGTGTTTGTTTTGTTTTTGGTTGCCCGTGGATTATATACAGAGACTAATTTATGTCGTCGCCCGTAGGGCGTGGATTAGTCCAAATCCGTATTTTCTTAGATTTGGGTTTGGGGGTTGGGTTTAAGGATACCTTAGTCTCATTTGAGACTAAGATCAATTTAAAAGTTTGTTAAGGATACGTTAGTCTAATTTTAGACTAAGATCAACTTAACGGGATCGTTTAGATCCAACAAAGAAGCATTTGGACTCTATTGTTTAGTTTAGGGACATTGCGGTCGATTACCAGTTTAAGGACATGGTGGTCCAATGTTAGTTTAAGGACATCTCGGTCCAGTTTAATGACATCATAGTCTGTAAAGGTTAAGGACATCATAGTCCATGGGCTTAAGGACCCCACAGTCCGAGGTTAAGGACATCATAGTCCATGGGTTTAAGGACCCCACAGTCCATAGTTTAAAGACGTCATAGTCTATAAAGTTTAAGGACATCATAGTCCATGAGTTTAAGGACTCCACAGTCCATGGAATGATTGATTATCGGGACCCGTCACCTCTCTGAAGACGTTGAAGCATTACAACGACAAATATCAAAGGAGTGAAGAGATGTACCCTTGAACCAAAGTTGATTGGGAAATCTGTAGTCCAATCTGGGACTAAGATCAATTAATTAGATTATGAGCACATGGGCTCAGTTAAATCTGAATTGAGGACTTGTGGCCAATTTAGGCTAAGTCCAACTTTTGTTTGGGCTGTTGAGAATTTGTCTGGGTTCACCCCTTATTATTTAGCAATGCTAAACATGGGTCTGGGTTCTGACAATGTTTTGTTTTTTATTGAGTGTTGAGCACTCATATACCATATGAGATGATCAATTATGGAAAACAAGAATGTATTTGAGGCTCAGTCAAAACGGGAATCTTGCCTCTGGAAAACTTAGCCAATTTGGGCTAAGACCGGTTCAAATATCGTGTTAAACACTAGAGTAAACTCAGCTATCACGTGCACCCACGTGATACGCTTAGAATAGTGTTAAACGCTAAGGATGCATCATCCAAAATAGTGTTAAACACTAAAAGAGGAAGCGCTCACGTGAGGTCACGTGAGGTGCTTGAGTGTTGGGCCCAAACGTCCCTTATCTTATTCTCAGAATATTTAAATAAGTGTTAAATGCTTTTTAGTCTTCGCGGCCATCACGTGTGGGCACGTGATGGATATCCATGCACTGGATATTAAAAGGATTTGTTAGGGGTCACGTGGGGACACGTGAGGGCGCCCAAAATTGTATTTTAATCCTTCAGTTCTTTCCATCTTCTCTTTTTTAAAGAGGCGTTTGTCAGGGGTCACGTAGGGACACGTGAGGGCACCCAAAGTCTTTTCTGCCTTTGCTTTGTTCTTTCTTTTCTGAGGAATTTATCCAAGGGTCACGTGGGAGCACGTGACCCTATCTCATTCATCCATTTTTGACCATTGATGGGGAAGGCCACGTGTTACCACGTGATCGGGTTGGGTACTTGATCTTTTTACGTGCATGGAGAGTTTTAAGTCCCTAAGAATTAAATTCTTATATAGGGTTAAAACCCTAATTTTATTTAGAGGAATTAAATTCCTATGTATATGGAAGAATTAAATTCTTTACACCCAACTCTCCCTCTAAGTTTTGGATCTGCATGGCAGAATCTCCCCGATGAGAATTAAATTCTCAACTTATAGGGAGATCTGCATCTGCAGATCTTCAACCATGAAGAAGAACTAAGTTCTTGTTTTAAGGGTTAAACCCTGTTTCTGTTGGAGGAATTAAATTCCTAGGTATTTGGAGGAATTAAATTCCCTAAACTCAATTCTCCCTCTAAGTTTTGGATCTGCATGGCAGAATCTTCCCGATGATAATTAAATTCTCAACTTGTGGAGAGATCTGCTTCTGCAGATCTTCAACCAAAGGAAGAACTAAGTTCTTATTCAGAAGAGTTAAACTCTTAATTTGAGAATTAAATTCTCTTTTTGTTTTGTGGAGCTTATGATCTCTTTCCCTTTCTCACATAGGGTTTCTTTCTCTTCTGAGGAAATCTTCTTTTCTCTCTGGAGAAATAAATTCTCTTCCTTTTTTTCTCTCTGTTGTTGTATTCTCCAAAAAAGAAAAAAGATCCTTTCTCTTCTCTTCTTGGCACCTATTTATAGCAGAAAAAAGGAATCAGTTTGATTAATCAATCATTCATTGAAAGATTTTAATTGATTTTGTAACCAACATGATCTTTTAGATCACTCAGTGAATTTATTCACCATTGGAATTTTAATCCAAAAGATATTCTGTTTGTTATTCTTAGTGAATTTCAGGAAAATATTTCCTTGTATAGATCTTTCTATAAATTGGTGATTTTTAATCACCATTGGATTTTTAATCCAACGTTTCTCCACTTTACAGAGCACAATCTTTTTTGTTGGGAAAGATTTAGAGAAATATTTTTCCAGTCAGGGTTCTCGATTCCCTCTTAATTAGAATTTAATTCTATTAGTTCAGAAGGTTTAAGAGCCTGTCACGTGTTGGCACGTGACCTTCTGATTGACCATTTAATTAGAATTTAATTATATTATTTCAGAGATCTTAGGATCCCATCACGTGTTGACACGTGACCCCCTGATTAAGCATCTTAACCAGAATTTAATTCTGTGGTTTTAAAGAACTCAGGAATTATCACGTGTCAGCACGTGACCCTTGGTCACGTGTGGGCACGTGACGCCCCATTGGAGTTTTTCCTTGTTGTTTTATTATACTTTTAATTCTTTTCAGGGGGTTTAAAGGCCCATCACGTGTGGACACGTGACTCCACTGATTGCATGTTGATTAGAATTTAATTCTATTAATCAAAGAGTTTAGGAACCATCACATGTCTGCACGTGACCTCTGGTCACGTGTGGACACGTGATGCCCCATTGGGGTATTCCTGATATTTTATGAGGGAACAAATGCCCTCATAGAGTTGTTCTCACGTATTTGCTCGTGAGTGCAACGCTGTCACCTTTTGTGGCCGTTGGATCTGCCTAGGTAGATGAACCGTTTCCCATCATATCGTATAAATGCAGGATCTCTTCAGAAGTACCTCCACTTTTTCCATATTCTTCCTTGCTTGTTTTCCTCTGAGAATTTAATTCTCTTTCTCAGAGCTCAGTTCTGTGTCATGTATGTGCAGTGCCGCTTTATCTTCCAATCAAGACTTGTGTTCACGTGTTGCGCATGTGGGGCCCTGCTTGATGGGGATGTTTCATTTCCCTGATCTGATTCCAATGCGTCATTAGTTTTCATTTCTAATACTCTCCCCTTTTTTCCGGGTTTTGAGAATAGTTCCACCATGCACAACATTTTTTGTGCCTAGCATTAAATGCTCCCCTTTATAGCCTGAAACCATGCATTTCTTCCTTTCCTCACAGAGAAACCCATTTATACCTTAAGGTGATCATCTTTGAGAAACCGATCAATTGCTATGGCTTGCAATCGTCCCCACGCTCGTCGGCAACCACGCTTGGCCAATGCGTCCGCTTTGCTATTTTCCGCACGCGGTATGCTTTCCAGTATGTAGGAGGAAATTTGAGTCAGCAGTTGCTGCACCCTCTCGCCGTACTTCAATAGCTCTGGCTTGCACATTTGATAGTCGCCGTTTACTTGACTAACGATCAACTGGGAGTCTCCGTATATGAGGAGGTTCTCAATTCCCATGTCGACGATGATCTCAAGACCTACTATCAAAGCTTCATATTCGGCTTCATTGTTCGTCCTCGGCTCTGTTAAGGAGAAGGCAAAGCGCATTATCCCTCATTGTGGAGTCACGAAGATGAGGCATACCGCTGATTTGATTATGGGGGTGCCTTGTTTGCGCTTCTTCATGGAAGATGCTCCATCGAAGTAGAGTTCCCACTGGGTATCATTCTCTCTTCTCTCCCCGTCGATCGTGTCAAATGCGTGTTCGTCTGGCAATTCGCAGTTCAAGAGAGAGTCGGCAGGGATCGGATGCTCAGCGAGGAAGTCGGCGATGGCTTGGCCTTTCACTGCCTTGAGGGGACGATAAGTTATCGAGAACTCCATCAAGATCAGGGCTCATTTAGCGAGACATCCCGTTAATATGGCCTTTGACATCAAATATTTGAGGGGATCCACCTTTGATATGAGATGGACCTCGTGTGCCAACGCATAGTGTCTGAGCTTCGTTATTGCGAAGATCAACGCTAGACAGTGTTTTTCTATGGGGGAGTAATTTCTTTCTGCCCCCAGCAGAACTCGACTCAAGTAGTAGATGGCTCTCCCTTTCCCTTGGTCGTTTTCTTGTGCCCACAGCACGCCTAAAGAACCTTCGAGGGCTGTTGTATACAGGACGAGAGGTTTTCCTTTAACGGGAGCAGCCAATACTGGCGTATTCTGCAGGTATTTCTTGATTTCGTCCAGTGCGCTTTGGCAATTGCGATCCCAGACGAACGGGGTTCCGTTCTTCATTAGGTGACTGTAAGGACGGCACTTGCCTCAGAGATTGGCTATAAATCGCCGGATATACGCGAGCTTTCCTTGGAAAGACTGCAGTTGCTTGAGAGTCTTTGGCGGAGGCATTTCCATGATCGCTTTGATCTTCGACGGGTCTATCTCGATGCCTCGGTGTCGGATGACGAATCCTAGGAACTTGCCCGAGGAAATTCCGAACGCGCACTTGAGAGGGTTCATCTTCAAGTTGTATTTCCGAAGGCGCTGAAACACGATTTTCAGATGCTCTAAATGTTCCTCATATGATTTGCTTTTAACTACGAGGTCGTCGATATAGCATTCGACGATTTCATGTATGAGGTCATCGAAGATCTTCGTCATGGCCCTCTGATAGGTGGCACCGGGGTTCTTTAGTCCGAAAGGCATCACCTTGTAGCAGAATATGCCCAAAGGGGTCAGGAAAGCGGTATGCTTCTGGTCCTCGGAATGCATCTTTATCTGATTGTATCTTGATGAGCCGTCCATGAAGGAGAAAAATTCGTGAGTGGACGTATTATCTATCATCAGCTCAGTAACCAGTACTGGAAAGTCGTCCTTTGGGCAAGCTTTGTTGAGATCCCGAAAGTCTACACATATGCACACCGTCCCATTTTTCTTCATCACCGGGACGATATTGGCGATCCAGTCAGGATATTGAACCTCTTAGATGAAGTCGGAGTCGATTAGCTTCTTGACCTTGGTATTGATGCTCATCTCAAGCTCGAGCCTCATTCTTCTCGGTGCTTGTTTGATCGGCTTGACGTCTGGAGAAATCGCCAATCTGTGTACGGCTATTTCTGGATCTAGTCCCGGCATCTCGGAATAGTTCCATGCAAAGCAATCTTTATACTGGATGAGCACGTCTTTAAGTGTAGCCTCCTTTTCTTCAGACAATAGTTCACTGACGAACGTCGGCCGTGGGTCGTTTACCTTTCCCAAGTCGATATTTCTGAGGTCATCTACAGTAGTATGTATCCCATCTTCCAGCTCTTTTAGCGCCGGTGGAAATTCGGAGATCACCTCGTCATTATCGTTTTCGAAGAACCAAGAAAGATCATCCATATTCTCGGATTCGTCTTCTGATAGTGTTATCACGTGGCAGGTATGAGATCGCTTCCAAGACCGTTGTTGATCTGGTTCTACTCTCGCTATACACGTCGCTTTCGGTTCATGCTTCTGTGGCAGGGTTATCCTCCAACTGTTGGATAGAGCGAATCTGCCTTATTGATATTGGTCTTCGACCCAGTTCTTGAAGGTGAAGCAATCTTCGAGAGGATGTCCTATTGCTCGGTGATAGGAGCAATAGTCTGGGTGAGAGACCTTATCTGCTTGTTCGGGGTGCTTGGACTCCGGGAGTGTCATCATCTGATATTTTATGACAAGATCAAATATCTTCTTTGTATTTTCTTGGGGAAATGAATATGCTCGACCCATCTTCTTTATAAGAGACGGACCCCGGCTGCTCGATTCTTGATCGCGTGGCTTCTTAGACCCGCTATGCTGCTGTCAAACGTTTTTTCCGTTCTTTGGTTTATTTTTGCCTCTACGCCGGGTTTTTTGTATGATGGGTTGGTGACGAAGAGCATTGTCATTCTCCGCGGCCTGTTGAAGGAGGCGTTGCGTTATGGCTTTCTCATAAATGGCCATTTCGTGGCTATGGTCATCCCGGACCTTCTGACCTGCTTCCCTTATTAGCTTGTCCATCTGTTCTTCAAACGACGGACTTAGCATTTTCATGGCGGGACCTCGTTTCGGTTTAGGGTTAGCGTCCTTTAACAGAACATCCCCTTCTTCATCGAAGTCATGTATGACGTAGCAGCCATGGAATCATTCCCGTTTCTTGGATTGAACGTATCCAAGCCCGATCGTTTCCATTCTCCCGTTGGGCAATTTTCGCTGAGTTCCAGGGACGCTCCAGATCCTGTTGTAGAACTGGGCTTGTCGCGCAGTCTGTTTGAAGGGTACACCTTGATGCTTCAACAGCCTTTTTAATCCTTCTGTGTAGTATCTGGGCAGACGGATAAGCTGGAGCATGTCAAGTGTCGAATCGGCACCATGCCAGACTTCTTTCTCCACTTTGGTTTCCGTGGATCGATGAAAGAGGATCGCCTTTTCATCTCTTCGCCTGGGAGGGACATAGAATGTCTGCAGTTCCTACACATTATAGGTATCAAGTGCGTCAAGCTTTTTGTAATGCTCTTGCGGAACCATGGCGATTTGTAAACTCCTATCACCACCAGCGGAGGCTTGTATCGATGGTCGTACATAAAATATGGCATTGATCTTATCTTCTGAGTCGCTGCCAAAGACTAGAATAGGGGTGGACGGTCCCGACTTGGCGTATTGGGGCGGCCCTGAATAAACTATTTCTTCTTCCTCCTCAGTGTCACTCCCGAAGACTGGAATAGTGGTGATAGTTTTGTTCTTCGGTTTGTGACATCTTTCCGTGTCCTCGAAATCTGGTAAGAAGTATTTTGCATCTTCATACTTTCAGACTTCATTCAAGGAGAATGGGTTCAACTCCCCTGTCACGGTATACTCGAGACCATCCTTGAAATACTTCATACACTGATGTTGCGTAGAAGGGATGATATTGTACTCGTGTAACCAAGGCCTGCCGAGCAAAGCGTTGTAGCAAGTCTTGGCGTCAATGACATGAAACTTGATGTCCGTGACGAGTAGCCCAAAGCGTAATGTCAATATTACAGACCTGAGCGTCCGTGATGACTGGGAGTCAAACCCGGAGATGGTGATCTTATCCCGAGCAAGGTGTTGAACGCTCATGCATATCTCCTTCAATACCCTTACATTAAGAAGGTTGAAGGAGGACCCATTGTCGATCAGGATTTTGCCTATTTTGATATCATGATAGTATCCGGAGACATAAAGGGGACGGTTATGCTCGCATGTCCCGAGGAGGAGATCTTCATCGCCGAAGGTGATATCGGCTGTGTGCACTTCTTCTAGCTCGTCCTTCATCTTTTCTTCGGTGAGGAAAGCTTGGAATTGCTCGGGCTCTTGTAGTGCCTTGATCAAAGAATCTCTCATGTCTTTGGATAGCAGAAGGGCATCGATAATGCTTAGCTGTCAGGGCAGGTGTGACAGAACGTTGTAATCCACCTTACTTTTCTTGGGCGGACCCTTGGCTGTCAGCTCTTCGACGGCTTGGTCATCGAGGATGATATCCTCAGAGACCTTTTCTTTTCCCTTATCCTTTTTGTTCGACCCCTTGTTTATGGGTCCGAGATTCTTTTCAGGTAATGTGCGATTGCGCAGCTGAATGTTCTCGCAGTTCTTCGGTTCTTCCTCTTTTCCTGAGGTGGATTCTTTGAAGAGAGGGCCGAGAGTTATTTCTTCATCAGAGTCGCTCCCGAAGGTGAGAACTTGCGATCCCCCGTAGTCAACCATATGACAGTTGCCGGCAGTTCTTTTGCGCTCATCTGTCGCGCTTTTCCGCTGTCGACGAGCTTCACACTTCATCCTTTTAAAGTGTTGCCTGTGAGCAACATATCTCTGCCACCATCTTTTAAAAGCGTTGTACTCTTCAGTAGTGTGTGTAACCTTTCGATGATATAATCAGTAGCTAGGATGTATATCCGCTTCATCAGGAGTGTTTCCTTCGGAGGGTGGCAGCTTCATTCCCATCGATATGGCGTTGGTGAACCTTTTCCTCGTCTTGAGCCTGCTTTTATTTGCGGCGGATGTACTTTGATCTGGTGGGAGTGTTTCGACCCTTTCGTCTAGTCGCCGGCATTTGGCCTTTTCAAATATGACCATCTCACGCTCCCGATCAGCTTTCTTTTCAAAAGAGCTTCATTTAGGAATGCATCAATCATTCCGTCTGATGGTCTTAGAAGTTCCGGCTCAGGATCTGCCTCCAGTTTCTCTGCGTAAGGAACTTCTTCATCGTCTATCGACGAGTGAGAGATCACATGGCAACTTGCCACATAATCTTCAGGCTCATCCGATGAGTCTTCTCCATTGTCATCATCTCCGTCCTCAAGGACGTGGCTAAGAAATTCTTGGAGTGTGACTGGGATCCGCGCCTTCTGGTTATATTCTTCCAGCGTGTCGATATATTTTTGCAGGTCCGTGCGCTCGTCATTAAGCTTCACGGGCCTTTTAGTCTTCTTCTTCTTCCTCGAAGACTTTGACAACTGGGTGTGAGCGCTTTGACTATCACCACTAATTTTTGGAGTTGGGCGCGCCTACAGCATTCCCTTGATGACTTCGGGTTCCAACATACTTTTCCATTTGATCGCCGGGCATGTTTGGAGATCCTTCAGCGTTCTTTTGGTTTTAGCTGAAAGAGCAACCTCCCATGGAGCTTCTTCGACAAAAGAGCATGATGCCCCCGGTGTGTCCCCCCTTTTAAGAAGGTGCAGCTGTGGCGGGCTTACTTTCCAATTCTCGGACAGTGCGAATTTGCCCTGTTGGTATTGGTCTTCGATCCAGCCTTTAAAGACGAAACAATCTTCAATTGGATGGAATGTCGTTTGGTGATAGGGGAAATAATTAGGATTATTAGCTTCACTGGGTTGCAATGGGTGTTTTGGATTCGGCAAATTAATGAGCCTGTTGCGCACTGCCAGCTCGAACAATCTCCTCGTTTTGTCCCGGGAAAACGAATAAGGGCGCTTTATTTTCTCATTATAGAATCGACGTCTCTCGTTTAGGCGATCAGTTAATTTTGGACCACTGAGCTGCTGTTGAGCATTGGCGACGAAGGTCGCTTTCCCTTTCCCTTTTTCATTCCGTGGCTCCGGGTTCGAAGAGGAAGGCATGTGGCCCATCTGGTCCATTTGGGCCAGCTTATCAATCAAGGACTGGAAAGTGGTTGGCTTGAAAAACATCATGAATTGTGAAATGGTCGCCTGAGGGTCAAGGTTCCCTACGAACATGCTTACCGCAGGCGCTTCTTCGATGCGCTGCTCGCACTTCGACCATAGATTCCGCCATAGTAGTGCATACTGAACCCATGTTTCTCTAGGTTTTACCCTGGCATTGATCAATGCCGTGATTGGGGTGCATTCACTAGCACTTGCGAAATGTTGGGTGAATAGTAGCTCCATCTCTGCAAAAGTTTTGACGGAGTCGTTGGGAAGCTCCGAATACCACTCGAATGCTGCCTCCGACAAACTGCCAACGAATTGGCGAGCAGTAGCTTGTCGTCATCTCCAGTGTTACCACACAGAGCCCTAAATTGAGCGACATGATGATGTGGATTTCCCGTCCCCTTATATACGTGGAATTTGGAGATCGTGTATCCTGGCGGGTACTTTATTTGGTCATACCAACCCGGATAAGGTCGTACAGTTTTAACAATTTGCCCAGCCGCTTCATTCGCCTGATGAACTCTTATTTGCTGAGCGATGTAATCATCCAGAGCGGCCTTGGAGATGGTCTCCTCCTTGTCTACTGAAAGAGCCGGAGGAAGGTTCGATGACTCCCCTCTGTCGTCTTCAATGATAATCGAGGGGTCTTTAGCTGGAGGTTCTGGCTGTAACATCATCCCGGCCATGTCTTGGAACAAAAGAGCCATTCGTTTTATGTTGACCGCCTGTTTCGCGGCCTCTTTTTCTTTCCTCTCGAGCATTCTTCGGAGGAATTCAGCATCAGTTTCTTGTTCTTGATGCTGCTCTGAGGTCTCTGGATTTTCTTTCGGTCCAGTGAGTGCGGCCATTGCAGTCAGCATCTCCTGAAGTTTTTGCTGCTGTTGCTCCTAAGTCTTTGTTATCGATCGGGTAAGCGGTCGATGACCCGTAGAAGCACGGCTTTCTTATTTTCTGTATGCCATATAAATGGTATGCACCACCATGCCCCCAGACTTAGGGCGTTTAGGCTCAGTGGTCTTGCGATTCGTCGCAGACTCAGGGATTTTCTCCGGTCTTCTCCTCTTATGAGCGGTCGAAGTTGAGGAGGCCATTGCAGTGGGCACCCAAGTAGCTGTCACCTTCTGTGGCTTGACAGGATGGTCATCTTCTGGCTGAACTTTCACTTTTTCCTATCGGCGAGAGTAATCTTGATCAATCACTGAGTCCTGGACTTGACGCCAGACCTTGTAAATTTTAGAGGACAGCCGTTGAAGGTGCTGTTCCAGCTTCGTCTTTGGAACATTCTCCACAGGTGGAGAAGATCTCTTCAGCACTGCAGTCGGAGAGTTTTTGCGCACCCTCCTTAGCAGTTCAAAGCTGTTCCCAGTTGGAACAGCAACATCGATTTCCACCGTTGGAGCCGGTGGAGTCAGTCCAGCAGGAGAGTTGCCCTCAGCCTTCCTTACTCGGCGCCAGTGGCGACGTCGAGCGTGTCGAGCCGTTGGGATCGTCTCAGCTGTAGGGGTGACTTCCTCATGCCCCCTGGGTTGGTCAGAAGTTGTCATTGTCAGCCTATTGAAGACTGATGTCCGCTGAGTGGGGATAACCAAACTATCGAAGGCAGACTTCCGAGCAGGGGAAGCAGCCTTGACGATTTCGCCTAGAACAGGAGCTGAAATAATCAGTCTTGTGAAGACCGACCCTTTGGCAGAAGAAGCCGCCTTGACGACTTCATGAGCAGGAATGGCTATCCGCTTAGGGATAACCTTTTTCTGGTATCGCGGGCTTCTTCATAGGCCTAAATGAGCTTTAGCCCAGTCTGTCAAAGGCTGAGACGTTGGAGCTGGACGACCCGTTGAGAGGGGCTGCAGTAGTTCTGAGCCAATTAAAGACCGAGCACTTGGGAGCTTCTTGTAATGGTACAGGAGTACTGAAGTTCGTTGGCGGGATCATGGTCCCGAAGAATAACCCAGTGGTGGCTTGCGTCACCTGGTCCACCGGCATTGTGAAAAGGGAAGCCGCTCGGGGCCCGTAGGTTACACCTCCAGATGAGGCGAAACGGGAGTTGCAGTTGCAGCTGGAGCAGTTAGAGGCCATTGATGTTCTTTCTGCATGGAGCAAGACCAAATCTTAGTACCTCGAACCCAAGGGCAACCATATTAAACCGCGATTCGTTCGCGAACACGACACACGAAGTGTGGAGTGGAAAGAGGAAAAGGTCCCACCGGGCGTGCCAGAATCTGTTCTCCGCTGAAAGACGTGACCGGGACATTGGGACGTCCGGCCTGAATTTTGGGGGCAGATGCTATTTGGTGCTATCCATCCACCTCTCCGAAGATTCCAAGTTGATTTATGACACCATGTATCGAAGGTTTAAACGGATGCGGCCGATGTACCAGACTTCGTCAGATTCCCCCTCGTTGAGGGGTTTTTGATTGTGGGGACGCTCTTCCCTGCAGGCGCAAGCCCCTGCAGTTAATTATGCTACCGCATCGCAGTAACCACTTTCTCCTTCTCCAGATGGTCACTTCGTGTCGTGTGTGTTTGTTTTATTTTTGGTTGCCCGTGGATTGTATACGGAGACTAATTTATGTCGTCGCCCGTAGGGCGTGGATTAGTCCAAATCCGTATTTTCTTAGATTTGGGTTTGGGGGTTGGGTTTAAGGATACGTTAGTCTTATTTGAGACTAAGATCAACTTAAACGTTTGTTAAGGATACGTTAGTCTAATTTTAGACTAAGAACAACTTAACGAGATCGTTTAGATCCAACAAAGGAGCATTTGGACTCTATTGTTTAGTTTAGGGATATTGCGGTCGATTACTAGTTTAAGGACATGGTGGTCCAATGTTAGTTTAAGGACATCTCGGTCCAGTTTAAAGACATCATAGTCTGTAAAGGTTAAGGACATCATAGTCCATGGGCTTAAGGACCCCACAGTTCGAGGTTAAGGACATCATAGTCTATTGGTTTAAGGACCCCACAGTCCATAGTTTAAAGACGTCATAGTCTATAAAGTTTAAGGACATCATAGTCCATGAGTTTAAGGACTCCACAGTCCATGGAATGATTGATTATCGGGACCCGTCACCTCTCTGAAGATGTTGAAGGATTACAACGACAAATATCAAAGGAGTGAAGAGATGTACCCTTGAACCAAAGTTGATTGGGAAATCTGTAGTCTAATTTGGGACTAAGATCAATTAATTAGATTATGAGCACATGGGCCCAGTTAAATCTGAATTGAGGACTTATGGCCAATTTGGGCTAAGTCCAACTTTTTTTTGGGCTGTTGAGAATTTGTCTGGGTTCACCCCCTATTATTTAGCAATGCTAAACATGGGTCTGGGTTCTGACAATGTTTTGTTTTTTATTGAGTGTTGAGCACTCATATACCATATGAGATGATCAATTTTGGAAAACAAGAATGTATTTGAGGCTCAGTCAAAACGGGAATCTTGCCTCTGGAAAACTTAGCCAATTTGGGCTAAGACCGGCTCAAATATAGTGTTAAACACCAGAGTAAACTCATCTATCACGTGCTCCCACGTGATACGCTCAGAATAGTGTTAAACACTCGGGATACATCATCCAAAATAGTGTTAAACACTAAAAGAGGAAGCGCTCACGTGAGGTCACGTGAGGTGCTTGAGTGTTGGGCCCAAACGTCCTTTATCTTATTCTCAAAATATTTAAATAAGTGTTAAACGCTTTTTAGTCTTCGCGGCCATCACGTGTGGGCACGTGATGGATATCCATGCACTGGATATTAAAAGGATTTGTTAGGGGTCATGTGGGGACACATGAGGACGCCCAAAATTGGATTTTAATCCTTCAGTTCTTTCCATCTTCTCTTTTTTAAAGAGGCGTTTGTCAGGGGTCACGTGGGGACACATGAGGGCACCCAAAGTCTTTTCTGCCTTTGCTTTGTTCTCTCTTTTCTGAGGAATTTATCCAGGGGTCACGTGGGAGCACGTGACCCCATCTCATTCATCCGTTTTTGACCATTGATGGGGAAGGTCACGTGTTACCACGTGATCAGGTTGGGTACTTGATTTTTTTACATGCATGGAGAGTTTTAAGTCCCTAAGAATTAAATTCTTATATAGGGTTAAAACCCTAATTTTATTTAGAGAAATTAAATTCCTATGTATATGGAAGAATTAAATTCTTTACACCCAACTCTCCCTCTAAGTTTTGGATCTGCATGGCAGAATCTCCCCGATGAGAATTAAATTCTCAACTTATGAGGAGATCTGCTTCTGCAGATCTTCAACCATGAAGAAGAACTAAGTTCTTGTTTTAAGGGTTAAACCCTGTTTTGTTGGGGGAATTAAATTCCTAAGTATTAGGAGGAATTAAATTCCCTAAACTCAATTCTCCCTCTAAGTTTTAGATCTGCATGGCAGAATCTCCTCGATGATAATTAAATTCTCAACTTGTGGGGAGATCTGCTTCTGCAGATCTTCAACCAAAGGAAGAACTAAGTTTTTATTCAGAAGAGTTAAACTCTTAATTTGAGAATTAAATTCTCTTTTTGTTTTGTGGAGCTTATGATCTCTTTCCCTTTCTCACCTAGGGTTTTTTTCTCTTCTGAGGAAATCTTCTTTTCTCTCTGGAGAATTAAATTCTCTTCTTTTTTTCTCTCTGTT
The DNA here is from genome assembly GCA_030015575.1 of Agapanthus africanus. Taxonomy (NCBI): domain Eukaryota; kingdom Viridiplantae; phylum Streptophyta; class Magnoliopsida; order Asparagales; family Amaryllidaceae; genus Agapanthus; species Agapanthus africanus. The sequence continues at coordinate 28,751,486 of CM057343.1, forward strand.
GTTGTATTCTCCCAAAAAGAAAAAAGATCCTTTCTCTTCTCTTCTTGGCTCCTATTTATAGGAGAAAGAAAGGAATCAGTTTGTTTAATCAATTTTTCATTGAAAGATTTTAATTGATTTTGTAACCAATATGATCTTTTAGATCACTCAATGAATTTTATTCACCATTGGAATTTTAATCCAAAAGATATTCTGTTTGTTATTCTTGGTGAATTTCAGGGAAATATTTCCTTGTATAAATCTTTCTATAAATTGGTGATTTTTAATCACCATTGGATTTTGTTCATAACAGAATACTGCATTTTATACCGCCCATTCTTACGCTCGTGTGTTTATAGGTAGGTGCTTTTTATCCGTGTTTATTACATATTTGCAGAATACAGGTTCTCGGTCCTAAAACGGTGAAATTCATGGAAAACACGACAGTATCCGGGTTCCTGCCAACCACTGATAAAACACGGTCTCCGCTCTCTATCCGTGTGTTGCCAGATATCAGTTTAAGAGACAAAATATCAAATCAATGTCGCTTTCATGCACAAGGCTCAATGGTAGCACAAGATCCAAGAGATCTACACGGAGCTCGAGGCAATCATTCCAAATCTTGACAAAAAGTCCACCTTTCCTCAACAGAAATTCTGGAAGAAATGTGAAAGTAATTTCAGAAACTACATGTACCAGACAACAGGGGACACCAAACCAGGAAAACACCAGAAATCCCCAAGCCCAATTCCTCTAAACGGCCGCGGAAGCGCGGCCAAAGTGGGGTTTTGGCCGCCCTTCCGCGGCCATGTGGGGCCCACTCACTGTCGTGTTTCAGGGGTGTTTTGGGTACTTCATTTATGCTCTGCTGGTTGCCCTAGAACTTCAACTCCCTGCCTATAAATACAGCAGAACTTGCCAAAGCCAAGGGTCATTCTTTGCATTCTTTTGTTCCCCTTTCTTTTGTAGTTTTAGTTCTTTTTCTTCTTCTTCTTCATTCCTCTTCCATGAATTGTAGTGAGAGCTTTTTGTGGATATGAATAAAGATGAGGGTTTTGTATCATTCTTTTGTGTTTCTTCTTCCCCTTGAGATTCTTGCTTTCTCTTGCTCATTCAACCTCTTTATTGAGCTTGAATGGGTAAGGGTTAGTTATTGATCTCAAAGGTCGTATTTTCTCCCGGGACTAGTTCGTCACTTCACATGCGTTCTCTACCCTTCCCTTGATCTTGCAACCTCTTCATTGAGCTTGCAAGTTTAAGGGTTGGCTATTGAGCACATGCTTGGCTTGGGTTCTACTTCCGTGTTCTTTTCTTGTTCTTTTTATTACTCGCTTTTTCATTCTTGCTTTTATTACTTGCAATTTATTTCATGCAATTTTATTCCATGTACTTTAATTACTTGTATCTTTTCTTTTCTTTGTTCTTTTCTTTTTGCTCTCTTTTTGGTTCTCTTTTGTGAATGTTGTAATTATTATTGTTAAGAAGAAATACGGTATTATAAGTTAACACATTTCTTTGCCAATTCCTTTTCCCGTTATTTTCCATTTGAACTTCGCCCAAACCATACGCAAGCGCCCCGTTAGGCACCGTACCCTGACAAGGTAACGGTGATTCCTAACCACGACCGGTTGCGTTCGGTTTGGCCGGAGGCGAAAGCAAGAGACAAGAACGGAAGGACAAGGGTAAATAAGCCGGATTCCACGAATACCGCGCTTAAATCCCCTAATCCACGTTGTTGCCGATTGCTTAGCTTCAATTGGTCAAGACTCGGCTCAAAGGTTTTGAGTACGGATTTCTTAGCTTACAATCTCGTATCTTTTCTTAACAACTTTATACGTGCAGATAAACACATAGGTTAGACCGAACAAACATACAGATTCTTTATTGACTCGTCTAAGACAAGAAGGTAAGATACCACCATCTCCCTGTGGACCGACCCGTGCTCAACCGGCTAGCTGCAAAGCGACACCGTCCTGATCGCGGTTACACTTTAAATCTTTGAACATCCGACACGCCAAAAGCGTGCGATCAGATTTTTAATCCAACGTTTCTCCACTTTACAGAGCACAATCTTTTTTGTTGGGAAAGATTTAGAGAAATATTTTTCCAGTCAGGATTCTCGATTCCCTCTTAATTAGAATTTAATTCTATTAGTTCAGAAGGCTTAAGAGCCTGTCACGTGTTGGCACATGACCTTCTGATTGACCATTTAATTAGAATTTAATTATATTATTTCAGAGATCTTAGGATCCCATCACGTGTTGACACGTGACCCCTGATTAAGCATCTTAACCAGAATTTAATTCTATGGTTTTAAAGAACTCAAGAATTATCACGTGTCAGCACGTGACCCTTGGTCACGTGTGGGCACGTGACGCCCCATTGGGGTTTTTCCTTTTTGTTTTATTATACTTTTAATTCTTTTCAGGGGGTTTAAAAGCCCATCACGTGTGGACACGTGACTCCACTGATTGCATGTTTGATTAGAATTTAATTCTATTAATCAAAGAGTTTAGGAACCATCACGTGTCTGCACGTGACCTCTAGTCACGTGTGGACACGTGATGCCCCATTGGGGTATTTCTGATATTTTATGAGGGAACAGGGTTGTAGAGGCTTATTTGCAAGGAATTAATTAAAACAACTTAAAGAATACGGGTTTTGATAGTTTAATGTATTTTAATGTAAATTGTGTTTTGTCCCACAAAAATTGTTACAAAAGCCATCGTGCTATGTCAAGATGAATGTTGCGATGAGGTAGGTCATTATCTCGTGCAATTTCTAAAAGTAAAATGAGCAAAACGATAAAGTAATGTCGTATGTAAACTTGATGGTATTTTACCGAAAAAGTGAAATAGAATTTGTTTAACATTAAATTGTGAGTTGAAACTTGGTCAAATTGTTGTTTTATGGTTGCTAAACAATATATGAAAAGTTGGTAAATTTGTTGTTTAAGAAAAGTTGAATTTTTAAATAAAAGAGAATCGAAAGTCGGAATAACTCCGCTTCCGACGAGATTTGAAAAGAGGTTATATTAGATTAGAAATGGAGAAGGGGAGAGAGAACTTACTGATTGATTATAGATAGGGGAGGTATAGGAATATTTTGAAGGTGTCGTATAGTCGCGTCGTCGCCGGATTCTTCCCGAAAAATCGCCAGAACTTTGACCTTGGCTTTGTACAACTTTTGAGCCTAAAAATTTTAGAGAGTTTTGGCAATGGATTTCAGAATGAGGAGGGCCAATGTGTAGGGGTATTTATAGGATAGAATTAGGGTTTTGTGAGTGAAAAGAGAATTAAAAATGTATTAAAATTAGAATTAAAGAGTGAAATTATACTCTGTGGATAATTGCATAGTAATCAAACATAATGGGAGTTAAGGGGAGAGGCCAAGATACTAGGGCACAAAAATTGGGGGCATTTGGTACGGTTGGGATCGGCGGCGCCGGCCCCAAAAGAAATCTCGCCGGTCCAAAGTAGGTTGTAGGGGCTTGGATCTTGGCCACGTGTCCTAGTCGCTTCCTACAGTATTTTCCACATGTTTGTTTAATCTAACTTTTCATTTTTACATGAATTGCACGTATAAACTTTTGGGCTTCTAAATATTTAAAAGAAAAATCATTAAAAATAATATGTGGCTGAGAGGATTCGAACACAAGGGTTACGTCACAGCAGTGCAAAGGCTTTACTAGTGAGCTACAAGTTGTTTCTTCCTGTTCAAAAGCAAATTAAATACTTATAGCATACACAAGATTGCAATTACTCCATTTGTACATTAACTTTATAATTTTCTGTACATTATAAACAAAGTCGTTACATCACTGGTAAATCGTCTACACTATTGTGGCATAATCATTGTGTTCGATTCCCATCAGTCCTAATCATTTTTAATATTTTTTCTTGCACATGCAATACACGGAGAATCGAAAATTTCAGAAAAATCAAGCGGAATAAATGAGGAGTTAACATAGAATAATACCCATGCCCAAAGCTTCGAGCCACGTGGCCCCCATCCGACCCCCCAAACTCCCATTTTAGCCGCTACCGGCAGTCGACATACCCCTATTTGCCTCCATTCTTTGCCCGTGCACCCCTTCAGCTCCTCACTACTCCCCTGTAGTGTTTGATTACTCTGCAATTTAACAAAGACCATTCAAATCCCCTATTAATATCATTTTAATTCATTTTAATCCAAAATTTTAATTTCCATATACATAATTTCATCTATAAATACCACCCTATTCCTTAGCTCTGCCTATTCTGAAAATCTCTATAAAAAATTCTCAAAATTCTCTAAGATAAAAATGGAGTTAAGAAAGCCAAGAGGAGTAGCGATCAAATCTCGGCGACCGGAGTATTTCCGACGATACCATGATTCCCGAAGGCTTTCCCTCTCTCTTTTCCTGTCTTGTTAATGCTACACAACCCGTAAGTCCCTTTTCTCTCTCTTTCTTTTTATTTCAAAACAAATTCTAAAACGATATTGATAAAGTGGAATTAACCTTGATCTTTTATCTTCTTATAAACTTTTAGCATCTTTGAAAGGCCAAATAAGTCACACAAATTATATAATACCACCTTACCACATTATACACATATTTTACATTTCAACGTATTCAAAATTCCGTGCGAAATAAACACAAATTGAACAATTTCATATAAATACCATGAATTTTAAATACAACATTTTAACCGATAACTAGCATACATACCTCTAGAACCTTCACGAGGTAACGACCTACCCTACACGCACACTTCTGATTCATAGCACGATGTTTGATTAGAATTTTTCATCTAAATGAAACCATTATCAAGAAAATACCATCACTTTATAAAAATGCGTTTTTAATTGATATTTTTTCCTTCTTTTGCAATTATGTCTCTACAATCCTCTTTAGGGGACCCGCTTATGGATGGTGCATATTATCGCACATCTTTGGGATAGTAGAGCAAGATGCAGAGCTCCTCATGGAGAATTCTGTCTCGAAAGGAATGAAAATATGATTTAAAAGAAATACGACTTTTTGAAACAAATTAAGTTTGAAAAATTATATATAATTATGAATCCGTATTTTCAATAAAAATAAATGGTGAGAATTATTCTTTAAAAAGAAATATTAAAATTTTAATAAAATACCATCAAATTTCCAAAAGTAGTAGTTTTCATGAAAATACCATAAACTTTTAAAAACTAGGTTTTATCACTAAAATACCACTAAAACTAAAATATATCTTCATAAAAACTCTTAATATTCTAAATCACCCTCGAGATTTATTTATTTTTAAACGATATTAAAATATTTTTCATAAAACCCCCTCGAGAAATGTAAACAATATAAATACAATGTAAACAACAATAATAAATATTTATGGACTCTAGATTAATATAGATTTAAGCGGTATCGATTCTCTTAAGCCCCACAAAGCCGGAGAAAGTGAGTGCTTGCCTATTCAGGTTAGACAAATTAACGGAGTTATCAATATCAATTGTCTTGGAAAAGACACAAATCCTGCCGTCCATGTGCAGCAGTTGTCCGATTACTCCCGAATTTAAGATCTTCAAAAGTTAAATCCATTCACAAGAAATGTCTATAACTCGAATCCAAACTTGAATTTAAATTCGGACTCGAACCCAAACTCGAACTCTAATCCAACTCGAATCTAAACTTGAACGTGAACTCAAACTCAATCTACTCGACTAACTTGACTCGACCCAAGATTACAATTGACATGACTCGCATTCAACTCGACTTACTAAATTCATTCTACAACTTTTGCAATATATAGTTCAATCAAGGCATGTTATAATCAACCAATCAAATTAACTAAGGATGTCTTACAGTTATAATATATATTATACTCGGGGTGTTTTGGATAGTTTCTTGTGTGAATCCAACGGAGCTTCTGGAGTCCCGTATTAACCTATTTTTTCATTTACTTGAATCTCAGTCGGGCCGATTCCTCCACAACTTGGAGTCTCAATGCTAACACATGAAATGAGCCCGTGTTTTCTTGCTCTTGGGGCCCCACTCTTGAGCTCATGAATACTTCTATAGTTTCGTTGACATTCACACTTGGAACTTAACGTTAATATAGTGACCTTATAGAGACCTATAGTGAATATAACCATGTTCCTTTACATATACTATTAATCGACGTATACATTACTCATGATTAGTCTATAATTGTCACTTTCACTTTTACTCTATCTTTGGAACTTATCGAGCGCTAGTTTGTTGACGGACATTCCATTCACCTTTATTTTCTTGGAATGTTCGTCAGATACGGTCGAGACTGAAGAAGTGAACGCTACAGAAGAGGAATACGACCAGATAGCTACTCAGGATTAGCTTAACTTCCTTTTCGTTCAGCTTATGTATGCCACCTGTTTAGGTATTTTCTTTTATTGTATTTACTTTTCAGTTGAACTCATGTATCTGTAAAAATTTCAAGTTTGAATGTAAATAAAGATATTTTTTGAAAATTGTACAGTTTCCATTTATTCTTGCATTGTGTATTATTGTTTCAATACACTTAGTATATTTCTTAAAGGAATGACCTTCTCTGAATAAATATATCGCGGGCTTGCCACGTCATCGTTTTCCATCTACAGGGAAGCGGGGCATGACAGGTTTTATTGGTGGCCCATGCAGGTCGGTTCTGCATGAAGTCATAAACAATATACCACAAGAATTAATGAATTCAACAAATATTTACATTCCTTGCATTTCAAATTCCTTGAATCTATCCAAACATATCTCTTATAAGGTGATGGACTCTCCGAACAATACCGGTACCAACGTCAACGACAACACTCCACCGCCTACTCTACCACCACCACCAACCATTGCAGCACCCATCAATGAGCAAACAGTATTTCTTGAAGCGATCAAGAGCTTATTGGAGAGACATAGGGAGCAGACAACCCTCATACACCAAGGACTGGCTCGCCCTGAGGCGGAGGCATCCGGAGTTAAGCAGTTCCGGGCACTGCACCCAAAGAACTTCTCGAGGAAGGAGGGCCCACTTGAAGCAGAAGAATGGGCTCAGGCGATAGAGGATGATCTGGAAGCGGCTCAAGTGCCATATATAGCTTGGGTAAGAGTTGCTAAGTTGCAACTGACCGATAATACTAGAGTATGGTAGAAAGCTGAGAAGAGCCGTCTCACGCAATGGATAGAATGGAAAACATTCCGAGACCTCTTCGATGCGAATTACCTTCCGGAGATTGCCCGCTTTGACATGGAATAGCAATTCATCCATCTATAGCAAGGCTTGATGTGGGTCAAGTCTGTGGATGAATATGATGCTGAGTTTACCATGCTCGGAAGGTAAGCTATAGTCTCAAGTAGAATTTTCCTATCTCACTTAAACACTGCTAACACAAGGTCGTAACAGGTTCGCTGCACACCTCATTCCCACTGCTGAGATCCGGGCATGACGATTCCAGTAGAGGTTGGATCCTGAAATTCAAGCTGCACTCGCTACAGGGGATTTCCCAACCCACGAGCTTGCTTTGAAGGCTGCCCGACCTATGAGGCAGTTGTGAAGAAGAAGAGCAAGCCGCAGTCAGCTGGTGTGAAATGTCCTTTGCACCAGATCATAGGACGGGCCTCTTCCAGGCCAGCTTTCAAGGGACCATCTCAGAGGCCAGGAGGTTTGTTCGCCAACAACAGGCCAGACTTTTGCAGCTACTGCAAAAGAACATGGCATCTAGTGAAGAACCGTCGTAAGGCGAACAACTTGTGTTTGATCTGTGGGTCTTCTACACACTCTATCGGAGCATGCTATCATAACCGAGGAACTAATAACCCTCCCACTAGACCGGCGATCCAAGCTACTCCTACCCGGTTAGTGTTCCCCTCCGAATGGCCGGCGCACAGGACCGCGATGTCCTGACGCTGAGATTCGGGGCAGATGCTATTTGGTTTTATCCGTCCACCTCTCCGAAGATGCCAAGTTAATTTATGGCGCCGTGTATCGGAGGTTTAGACGGATGCGGCCGATGTAGCAGACTTCGTCAGATTCCCCCTCGCTAGAGGGGTTTTTGATTGTGGGGACGCTCTTCCCTGCAGGCGCAAGCCCCTGCAGTTAATTATGCTACCGCATCGCGGTAACCACTTTCTCCTTCTCCAGAATTTCACTTCGTGTCGTGTGTGTTTGTTTTGTTTGTGGTTGCCCGTGGATTGTATACGGAGACTGAATAGTGCCGTCACCGGTAGGACGTGGACTAATCCAAATCCGTATTTACTTAAATTTGGGTTTGGTGTTTTTAGTTTAAGGATGCATTAGTCGCGTTGCGGCTAAGATCAACTTTAAACGTTCGTTAAGGATACAATAGTCCTGTTTGAGACTGAGATCAACTTAACGTGATAATCCATTTAATATCCGGCCATCGGGACTCGTCACCTCTCTAACGTCGTTGAAGGATTACAACGGCAGATGTCAGAGGAGTTCAGAGATGTACCCTTGAACCAAAGTCGATTTGGAGTTTTATAGTTCATTTAAATGTTTAAAGACACGTTAGCCATATTTGGGGCTAAGATCAACTTAAACGGGACCGTTTAGATCCGGCAAAAGAGCATTTGGGAGCTCTATTATTCCAGTTTAGAGACGTAGTGGTCCCTGTTCCAGTTTAGGGACGTAGTGGTCCACCATTAGTTTAGGGACGTTTCGGTCCAACATTAGTTTAGGGACGTTTCGGTCCATATTGATGTGTGGTCATTGGAACCCGTCACCTCTTTGACGTCGTTGAGGAATTACAACGACGGATGTCAAAGGAGTTCGGAGATGTACCCTCGAACCGGATATAAATTGATTTGAGAGAGCATTTGTGCTCAGTTCAATTTAATTTAAGGACTTACGGCCAGAATTGGGCTAAGTCCAGTTGAAAATGTTCAACATTTTATTTATTTTTAGTCCATTAGACCTATGCTAGGGCTTTGCCCACACTTAAATAATGCATTGCATTACTTCTACTTTCTTGTTTGGGCTCTGCCCATAAAAGATGCAGAGCATCAATTTATTTTGGGCTCTACAAGGCATCTCCATAGCATTTTATTATTTTTGTTTGGGCTTTGCCCATTTATAAATGATGCAGAGCATCAATTTAATTAGACCTGTTTGGTCTTTTAATTGGGCTTGGTCCTGCATTGCATTTGTTAGGCGCTTTGCGCCACTCACTGAGCGCAAGCGCTTGTGGTGAAGACACGTGTCATGCTCTGGTGAGCGCAAGCATAACAGTGCAGTGCGCTGCGCTAGTGCGCTGCGCTATTGAGCTGCTGACACGTGGCGCGCTCTGGTGAGCGCAAGCGCAACAGTGCAGTGCGCTGCGCTAGTGCACTGCGTTGTTGCGCTGCTGACACGTGGCGCGCTCCCAAGAGCGCAACAGCGCAGTTTGCAAGTGCAAAGCACTAAGAATCTTTTAGATTCAAGAACAGAAGTGCAAAGCACTATTTGATTTCTTGATCTAGTTTAGATCAAAGAAAAATAAGTTTTTTTTCTTGTTTTTCTTATCTCAGAGAACCAAAGGTTCATGAAAAGTGCAAAGCACTATTTTTATTTTACTTTTATTAAAGATCATTGATCTTGTTTTTAGATCTATGATCTGTTCCTAAGAGAACTTTCTCTTTTTTTTTCTAAAGGTTTTTACCTTTTTTATTCTTGAGGAGTTTCTCAGAGTTCTTTTCTCTCCTTCTTTTTTTTTTAGAAAGATGTTCATGCCTTTTAATTGAGGCCTAGGGTCCTTTTTATAGTGCCTATAAATTAGTTAAATTTGTTAAAGAGATCTTTCTCTGAGTGATTTGGGGAATTTTCCCCACCGTTGGATCTTTGATCCAAGGGCTTCTGCTTTGCAGAAGAAAATCTTTTTGTTTTAACAAGAACAGAAAAGATTTCTTAAAATTTTAATTCTGTTTGGCGCAGATGCCCCAGCCCATGACACGTGTCACGCAGCGCACAGCGCAGCGCAACCGCGCTAGCGTATCTGTGCTGACACGTGTCGCGCAGCGCAAAGCGCAGTGCGCTGACACGTGTCGTGCGGCGCACAGCTCAGCGCAGCTGCGCTAGCGCAGCTGCGCTGACACGTGTCGCGCGGCGCACAGCGCAGCGCACCTGCGCTAGCGCATCTGCGCTGACACGCAGTGCCTGCGCAACCGAAGCGTTGCTTCCTTTAATAGAGCTTTGCTCTGATTGGGTGCGCCTTCTTGGGCGCTGCGCTGACGTATCAGCGTCTGACATGTGGCGCGTTGCGTCCGAGACTTGAAGCGTTGCTTCAGAATTTTTGAATTTTGAATTTCAACAGAGTTTTGCTCTGATTGGGCGAAACAGTTAGCTCTACCAGCAACAACTCCCCACGCCCAGACCGCTCAAGCTCAACACCGAGTGTTTAACCAGGCATAGAGGAAGGTGTCGCGACGCAAAGCATTCACCATGTCGGTCGAAGAGGCCGAAGCTACGGGTCAGGTTATCACTGGTAAATCTTTTCTTTCTTTCCTTTCAAGTCATTTCAATTCCTAGCCATCTTACATTTGTTATAACTAAACATATCCCTTGTGAGTTAGGAACAATCTTAGTAGCCACCCTACCTACACTCGCGCTCTTCGACACTGAGGCATCACATTGCTTCAAGTCGCAACGGTTCGTAAGAACTCATATGATCCTAGTTAAGCCGCTCGTATCCAGCTGGAATGTCAGTTCAGAGAACGACGTTCTAAAAGCAACTTTGGGATACGATTTGTATCCAGTGGTCGTCTGCAGTTAAGAATTCTATGTGTACTTCAAGGTACTGGACATGCCGAATTTCGACGTAGTCTTGGAAATGGACTGGCTGAGAACTTTTTTCGCTACCATCGACTGTCGCCAAAGGAGAGTAGTGTTTGAAATACCAGATCTCCCAGTTTTCTATTTCAAAAGCGGAGACCGGACTTTGGAGCTTAGAATCTACCGAGCGAAACCAAAGAAGGCAGAGATTGCAGCGTTACAAGCAGAAGGATCGAAACCAGAGGTCGTTAGAGAGTTCGAGGATGTTTTTCCTGAAGATATATCAGGTTTGTTGATTGTTGTGAAAAAATGTGTTTTTACGTGTTCTAATTACCGCAATCAATAACGGTGTCGCAATAACTAGCCGCTAGTGAGTACGGGTCGTCCACAAGGAAATGGTGAACTACTTTTCTTGTTTTAGACGAGTTAATAGAAGAAAGGTGAGATTTTTATCGTTTTATACTAGGAAGGTTTGAAAAGTTTATAAGAGAAGGGCTTATAGGATTTATAGGATTTAGTAGTTAATGGACGGAATTTTAAAAAAATAATTCTTTTTATCTTTTAATTATTTAATACTAGAGAAATAGCGATGAATGTGGATTAGAATTCTTAGAGAGAATTAGGGTTTCCCTTTACTGACCCTTGCCATTCCATCATTGATCTCTATTTATCTCAAGCTCTCAACAAAGCAAATATTAACGAATCTCAAATCGTAGTCGTGACTATCATGAATTGATAGCACGCCTGATAAGAAGGTTAAGACTTATTTTGCTAAAGTTTATAAAAATTAAAACTTTAAAAAGAACTTAATGATTTTGTTCATCCATTATTCTAGCCTATCCTACAAACCCTAACAAGCGAGAATTTACTCGCTCATGGAGATCGACGAAGTAAAAGAAAGGTGGAAAAATACGGAACCCATAAGTTAAACAAAAATTATATTTGCGGAAAGTAAAATGCGGAAAGAAATTGCGGAAAGTAAATGCGACAAAATTAAAAGAAAGAACTACTTTTTATTGAATAAATTATTGTGTTACAGAAGTTGCTCGCTGAAAATTACAACCCAAATTTCTCTAGATTGCTTGATCGGTAGATCAGTCGATTGATTCTTCAATCATTTTTACTCTCGGTCCTTTTATAGGCTTTGGAACTTGAAACCCTCGACGTCATATTAAAGTGTGTATAAAGACGATCAAGCCCTTGAAGTTTCATATCCAATGACCACAGAACGACCGCAGTTTAGCCGCCCAAAACCCTCTATGGACGTGGATCCGCTACCCTATAGTGAAGTTGAGTTTCCAGATTCTTCGTGCCTTCTTCTCTCGATATTTGGAGATCCTTCTGATAAAAATATTCTGAAAATATATCTCTTAGTTTCTTCTGTTGCGAGATTTTTCAATTTCCTCCTAACATTCGACAGATTTGGTTTGGTAAATCAATTTAATGTGGATCTCCTACTTATATATCAGACCCGAACTATTTTATTATAATACATGCACAATATCTCAAATCAAATCGTTAGTAGCATTTATTTTATGTGAGATAATATTCCAACCAATTAAATGATATGCTATCTTAATAATATTGGTTAAGAATATTTGGTATGATATGCATATTTAATAATTAATAATCTTATGGATATTTTATTTAAATATGATATGCATATATTTCCCAATTATATTAATTATAAATTAAGAAATAAATGACAATAAACTTTTTACAAATAAACCCACATATGTTCTTAATTTACAAATAACACCTTTTAATAATTAATAATAATAGGAAAAATGACCGTACAAATATGCAGTAAATATGACTGATCAAATACCTCCAAACTTATCTTAGATCGTCCCGAGCAAACTATTTTATTTTCAAAAGAAAAAGAAAAAAAACCTAGCATACTTTCGTAGGCAACACAATTGCACTTAGCTCGTGCAACAAGCCGTTAAATCTCTAGGTGTCCTCAGTAAAAAAAAGTGTTGTCTCCTGAGAGTTTTTAGTGGATTTCACCCACAAAATCCTAAAATAAAATAAAGAAGATGAAAATTACATTCAATGATAAAGAACATATAAAAAAAACTTGAAAATAAGAATTTCAAACCATACTAGCGTTTAATTGTCATGAGCTCTGTCTTAATGGTCTTGTAAAGATGTTAGAAATCACATTATCTCTCAATAAAACATCGTCTTTAGTCTTCCTTCCAACCTTTCCACCAAATATCGATCATATACCCCTACGTGTGTGTAAAAGTCATCCCTATATTTGGAGAATTCAATTCAAGCTATCATATTCTTTGTCCATATTCCTTAGTACTTTTTAGTCGGTGATGTTTTAAATGGATTTGCTCACACATTTTTCATGTGATCGTTAATACTTCTTGATGCACTAACCAACATATTACCGAATGTGCTCACTTATTAAGGCGTAATTAGCAATATCCTAGTCTTGCAGCACTTAAGGCTTAGCGGTGACTCCCAAACCAGTTGGTTTAAGACACTAGGTGATAAGGCACTCTCGCTATATTTTTCTTATATGCTGCTGATTGAGAGAGATTTTGTACGCGCTTGCCCTTTCGAAAGATGAATCAAAGAATATTTAACCGCAATCAAGAACGGCGTCGCTTGGTAGCTAGCCGGTGAGTACGGGTCGGTCCACAGGGATTTTGTGTATTTTCTATTTGTTCTAACGAGTTAATTCCAAGTGGTGTTGGATCGATTAACACTAAAAACTGAAATGAGTTTGATTAAAATCTTTCTAGGGTTAGGTTTAGGTTAAGTTTGGAAACTCAATAAGTCTTACCGCTTTCTCTGCCCTAATTAAGATCTATTTAGGTATTATGGTAATAATTAATAAAGGGGATTAGCCCGATCGGGAAGAAACGATGTTTCTTCCTCTAGGTCCTTGTCTGTCCTTTCTTAATTCTTACCCTAACCTCCATGGAAAACATACACAACCGGTCTTTTAAACTACGGTATCACCGCTACCTCTTGGGATAGGGTGCCGTAGTGAGCGGTGTGTGTATGTATGCATGGAGTCCTATAGAAATGTATGATGGGCAAGAAAGGGGTGAGAGATTTTCATCTCTCAAACCTTCCCAAACCTAACTCTAACAAATGAGGAACTACTCACTCATTAGGGAATTGATAACAAGAGACATTTTTATGATTGTTTTTAATAACCTTGTTATCTAATCTACGGCGGATAAATAAAATTGCTAAACTACGGAAGATAAATCAAATTAACTAGGGCAGAAAGAAAAATTAACTAAGGCAAGAAAAGAAAGACTTACTTTATTTGATGCACTCTTCAAACATTACAAGAATTAAATATTCTGAATTTGATAAATAACATGAGGCATAGGAAGAGGCATGCCCTCAAAAAGAGCATTAGGGTTTCTATTTATAGATTATAGAAACTCTAGGGTTACATCCGATCCCTATCTGTATTTACAAAATTACCCTAAAAAGCCTAGTCAACGCACCGCCGATGATGACTTTTTTAGCACCGACACGGGCTCATCATGGCCGCGGAGCCGCGGCCAAAAGCCCTGTTTGGCCGCGGATCCGCGGCCATATGGTGGAGTTATTGGCTGGGTTTTTCTGGGGTTCTTTCTGTTGCTTTTTACTTGGTTTTTCTTCACTTGGTTTCTCAGATTGTCTTCTAGTTTCTTCCAGAATTCCGCAGTGCGTAATATCGTGGACTTTTTACCCTTTGCTTCCTGTCGAAGTCTTGACCTTGCACTTCCTTTGTACTTTGTGAAATTGTTCATTGATCTTCGTTTATTCTTCAAACTTTAGGCATGATCAAGATTCTTCTATTTGTTGGTCGTAGTCTCACTTTTGTATCGTCTTTTCATCATTTTCACTGTTTTGTTCCGAGAACCTGTAACCTGCAACTATGTAGCAGACATGGATCAAAAGCACCTGTTTATTTGTAAAATGAATAAGAATGGGAAATATAATAATGCAAAATTATGATATAAACAAATACCCCCAAACTTATTTTTTGCTCGTCCTCGAGCAAAACAAGTTTTATTCCCGAAAAAGACCTAGCCTCACTTTCGCAGGGAAACGCGATTGCACTGAGCTCGTGAAACAAGCCGTTAAATCTCTAGGTGTCCCTAGTAGGAGGAGTGTTGTCTCCTGAGGGTTTTCAGCGGATACTACCCACAAAATCCTATCAATTCGGCCTATTGACTTTTATTCTCCAATTTGGTTTTCTAGCAAGGAATTCTATTATCTTTAACTCAGAAATTATCAACCCGTATTTTTCACGCTTCCTTATTATTTAACTTAAGATTGTATATGTTTTGTAAATTTACTTAGATTTAGTATCTTTTGAATTTTTTTTCTAGGGTTCCATCTCTACTTAGGAATTTTTATCATCTCTATTAAAGATATAAGTCCTATTTTTCATTCCTATCTCTCATCCAAACCCCAATCACATACCCCCATGTGTGTGTATGTATCACCCCTACACTTGAAAATTCAATTCAAGCTATTATACTCTTGTCCATCATCCAAAGTACTTTTAGTTGGTGAATTTTTTAGATGAAATTGCCCACACATCCTTCATGCGACCGTTAATACTTCTTGAGTTACTAACGACCGATTACAAAATGTGTTTGCGCATTAAGGCGTAATTCCTTGTCTTGTAATACCTAAGGCTTTAGCAGTGACTCCCAAACCAGTTGGTCTAAGGCACTAGGTGATAAAGCACCCTCGCTATATATTTTTTTCTATTTATGCAACCTTAAGTAATTGCAAAAACCAGTGTTCATTTTTTTTATCTCTTTATTCACACTTGTATTTTTATTTTATTTTCCTTCATACTAAGGACTTTAGACAAGAGCATTTCAAGGTCTCTTCTACTATTCCAAGTTTCAAGGTTCGTGTTTGTGCGAGTTGTAGGGTATATATTTTCAAAATTTAGACTTAAGTTTAGGAATTATTTTTCAGACTTACACTTTAATAAAAATATCAATACTTTTCCCTTGTTTTAACTTAGCCCAAGAAGTGAACTCGAAATTTGCCTATTTCTAAATAAACTACAAAGACATATACTTTCTACCGTTAAATTTAAAGAAAGGTTATTTTTAGGGTTTTTAATCTACTAAGTCTAGGATCTAGTTTTTCCTAGCTAGTTAACCGTCTTGTCAAAGTTAAGTCAATTATGACCAAAATTGAATCTTTCAATTTTTATATTTATTAAAAAAATTCAATTTTTATGGGTTTTAAAATAAGTATGCAAATGCAAAATTATACATATGAATGCGAAGGAAGAAAGCTTACCGAGCACACCC
Source organism: Agapanthus africanus (assembly GCA_030015575.1). NCBI lineage: Eukaryota > Viridiplantae > Streptophyta > Magnoliopsida > Asparagales > Amaryllidaceae > Agapanthus > Agapanthus africanus. Next base: position 28,767,528 of record CM057343.1, read on the forward strand.
CCAAACTTAAACGTGACAGTGTCCTCACTGTCAGGCTACACCAAAAGGGTCAAAATGTCGACACTCCCCTGTTTATTTATTTATATTTTTTTATTAATTATTGTTATTATTATTAAAAGAAAAACAAAATATATATACAAAAAGGTCCCTCCAAACTTAAGTGAAAAAGTGTTTCCACTACTTAAGCGTTAAAGTTCACAGTTAGGAAGGAAAAAAACACAATATCAAGCTATACAAGGCCTTACACAGGCCAAAAGTTAGCACCAACCATTCAAAAATTATATCGTTATAATGGTAGGGTTGGTGAAAGAATGGAGTGTAGAGAAAAGAAATAAGAAACACACGAGACCGCATGGGAAGAAAGGTGGGATATGGTCTCGGTATATTAGGAGAAGAATGGCTGAAGAGAGAAAGAAGTGTAGTACGAACTTGAGAGTGTAAATTAAGTGAATAAATTAGCACAAGTTGTGATGACCGATGTGTTAAAAGCGATTGTGCTAATCTATCAACGCGTCGAGAAATGGGGTCAAATCCCTCAAGATTCACAAGAAAACATGGGTACGTTGAACTTGGTAAACCATCCATTGAAAATGGAAGCGTGACGGATTCTTGCGCGATCGAAACGATGGGAAGGACGAAGGGGAGTGATTTAAGGATAGTCTTATTCTCACCTAAGTAAGCGTATGTAAGGTGAGACGGCAACAGCTTGAGTTCGAGTTTCAGAGGTGAAACAATTGAAGGTGAAATTGGTGAAACTGTCTCGAACTTGAAGGATTCCATCAATGGTTCGAAATGACTGTAAGCAACCGAGTCTGATGGTTCAACTAATTCATCTGAAAATTCAAAGGACTCAAACTCGGGCGGTGAGTCTTCAAAATCGTCCATAAAAGTGAAACACTCGTAATCGTTATCGGTTGTGAGAACTGTGTTAGATTCAAGGAGGAACGCATTAGTGGCATCAAAACTGCTGTGATCGAACATAAATTTTTCAAGCTCACAGTCCTCATGCGCGATCTCTTATGTGGTCGGAACGATGGAAAGGATGGGGGGTGATTTAGGAAGTATAACAGTTAAAGGTTCAGGAGGATGAATTGGAAAATCCGACACATCAAACAAAACTGGTTCATCCTCAATACTATCCTCAATACTCCCTTCAATACTATCCTTATAATTCTCCTCAAAAGTTATCTTATCCATGCAATTATCATCAAAATCAAGACGCATATGAATTTCGGGAGAAACATTTAATGACTCGGGATGATGAATTGGAGAGAAAAATTCAGTCAAATCTGTGGGTTCATCATCCAAAATATTCCATGCGTCAATATCCTCAATCAAGTGAAAATCAATTTTTTTGGACACCTCATCAAAAGCATGGATATTTGGAGGTGTAGAGATCGAAAGGATTGGTGATGGTTTCACTCGAAAGGGACCCTTCACAATCTGGCAAATCAAGCACTATAAAGTCGCACAACTCATTAAACGTTTTATTTTCAACTGGTGAATCATTTGGGACACTTGATAGACATTCAAAACCGGAGTTGTGGGATTCTATTGGTGATGGGTAGGTTTGATTTGGAAGGGTGCACAGCTCACTCTCTCCACTCAAATTCTCAATCTATCCAACCGCCTCATCATATATTGGAATTTTTGGAGTTAGTTGGAAACTAGCTACCGGGTCATTAGGTTGTATAAGGGCGGCAATGGACGCATCCAGATTTCTCATCTGTTGGTTTGTCGTTACAATATAAGTTTCCAACGACTGTTCCAGACTAGACATGGGTTGTGAAGGGGGTTCAGTAAAAGATTCAAAGTTGTTTGGATATGTCCCAAATGGTTGTGTAGAGCAATGTCTAGGGAAGGTGCGAAAGTCGGGTAGAACTGGTAGGAATTGAATGGTTGGACATGATTAGGATCAACATTTGGATAAAAAGGTGGATGGATTTGTTGATCCCAAGAACTAGAAGTGTTGAAAGGAGTGAGAGATCGGTTACGAGATTGTTCAATATGTTCAGCTATAGACATGGGTTTCGGAGTTACAACAGGACTCGAAAAAGGAGTATCAACATAAGAAGGTGGTGAAGGTTGAAACGGTTGATACAAAGTGGATTGCAAAGTCGAACTGTTTCTCCTAGACGCTTCTATTCAATCTTTCAAAGAAATTTTGGGCATGGAGGGGTCGTCCGTAATTTGACCAAAACAATTCGTGTATGAAGCAATGTTTGGATAAGGGTACCAAAGTTCAGCAAGAGTTTTGGGAGGTGGGGTACCCATGATGTAAGAAAGGAGAAGAAAAAGAATATTGGTGCAGAGGATTTCTTAGCGATAAGTGGCAAGTTTTTGTAAAATTTTTCTGTTTTGTGTGGGTTTTTTCATAAGGAGATTTTTGCAAAAAGATTTTCAATAAGAAGCTTAGACACACGTTCAATCAATCACAATATGCACAATCAAGTCTAGATCTAAGGTCACCTAGGTTAACTAAACTGCTCTTAACTGTTCCAAAGGGTAAGTTGTGAGGACCTCAAATCGCCTCTTCACCGCCAATTGTGGCCGGGTAAGCACAGGTAAAGAGAGGAGGGATCCGCTCACGAATCACCGTGAGACGGGCCTTTTAAAATTACCTCTCCCACCTGTCTAGCCTAGGCACCACAAAGTCAGGTTTAGATCAACGGTCGATGCCTACAACTATTCCTTTGTCCTATTGAGCGTGAAGTCCTTAGGGCTGAGTCTAATCTTTTTTAATTAACTTGATGGTCAATACAATATACTTTATGTGATTTTTGGGGTCCTGGGAAGGGTAATGAAATCCCCACCCAATCTGGATTGGTGTAAAAGCCCCTTAAAGTCAATTTTAAAGATGCAAAGCAGTAAACACAATCAAACACTTGCCAAAAATTTTTATTTTTTTATTGCGGCGCAAAGAATCCTGCACAAGATCAAGTTATTGGAGAAGGGAGAGAAATTTTTGTGCAAAGAACCCTGCAGGAAAATTTTTCAGAGGATATCAGGGGGTTCAGAAGAAGAAATGAAAGCTTACAGAGGCTTTTTGAAATGATGACGTCACTATTTCGCGGCGGATCCACCGCCAAAAGGAGCAAGTGACCGCGGTTCCGCAGTTGTAATGTTGGTTCAGATCCCAACTGTTTTTCTGTTTCTCTATTCTGATTTTCCTCTGTCTGTTCAGATCTGATGTTTGCTGTTTTGCTCACTGGAATTTTCCAGATCTGAATCCGTTTGTCGATCCTGCACAATTCAAACGAAACACCCTTCAAGAATAACAAGATGATAAATTTTTTATATTTTTTTATTTTTCAGTTTTTATGAATTTTATGATTTTATATTAACCCGAAATTGCAAAAAGAAAATAGCTACGCCATCTCCGGCAACGGCGCCATTTGATTGAGAGAGTATTCCCGCCTGTCACGCGGGTGACCCGGTTTCGATCCCCGGCAACGGCGCCATTTGATTGAGAGAGATTTTGTACGCGCTTGCGCTTTCGAAAGATGAATCAAAGAATATTTAACCGCAATCAAGAACGGCGTCGCTTGGTAGTTAGCCGGTGAGTACGGGTCGGTCCACAGAGATTTTGTGTATTTTCTATTTGTTCTAACGAGTTAATTCCAAGTGATGTTGAATCGATTGTCACTAAAAACTGAAATGAGTTTGATTAAAATCTTGCTAGGGTTAGGTTTAGGTTTAGGTTAAGTTTGGAAACTCAATAAGTTTCACCGCTTTCTCTGCTCTAATTAAGATCTATTTAGGTGTTATGGTAATAATTAATAAAGGGGATTGGCACGATCGGAAAGAAACGATGTTTCTTCTTCTAGGTCCTTGTCCGTCCTTTCTTAATTCTTACCCTAACCTCCATGGAAAACATACACAACCGGTCTTTTAAACTACGGTATCACCGCTACCTCTTGGGATAGGGTGCCGTAGTGAGCGGTGTGTGTATGTATGCATGGAGTCCTATAGAAATGTATGATGGGCAAGAAAGGGGTGAGAGATTTTCATCTCTCAAACCTTCCCCAAACCTAACCCTAACAAGTGAGGAACTACTCACTCATTAGAGAATTGATAACAAGAGACATTTTTATGACTGTTTTTAATAACCTATTTATCTAATCTACGGCGGATAAATAAAATTGCTAAACTACGGAAATAAAATTAACTAGGGCAGAAAGAAAAATTAATTAAGGCAAGAAAAGAAAGACTTACTTTATTTGATGCACTCTTCAAACATTACAAGAATTAAAAATTCTGAATTTGATAAATAACATGAGGCATAGGAAGAGGCATGCCCTCAAAAAGAGCATTAGGGTTTCTATTTATAGATCATAGAAACCCTAGGGTTACATCCGACCCCTATCTGTATTTATAAAATTACCCTAAAAAGCCTAGTCAACGCACCGCCGCCGCCGACTTTTTTAGCACCGACACGCGCTCATCATGGCCGCGGAACCGCGGCCAAAACCCCTGTTTGGCCACGGATCCGCGGCCATATGGTGGAGTTATTGGCTGGGTTTTTCTGGGGTCTTTCTGTTGCTTTTTACTTGGCTTTTCTTCACTTGGTTTCTCAGATTGTCTTTTAGTTTCTTCCAGAATTCCACAGTGCGTAATGTCGTGGACTTTTTACCCTTTGCTTCGTGTCGAAGTCTTGACCTTGCGCCGCCTTTGTACTTTGTGAACTTGTTCATTGATCTTCGTTTATTCTTCAAACTTTAGGCATGATCAAGATTCTTCTATTTGTTGGTCGTAGTCTCACTTTTGTATCGTCTTTTCATCATTTTCATTGTTTTGTTCCGAGAACCTGTAACCTGCAACTATGTAGCAGACATGGATCAAAAGCACCTGTTTATTTGTAAAATGAATAAGAATGGGAAATATAATAATGCAAAATTATGATATGAACAGCAGCCTTAAGTAATTACAAAACCTGTAACGACTCTGAATTTACTGGACAAAATTTTTCAGTTTAATATATAGAAAAGAGTTTACAAACCTGAGTAAAATTTATAAGTTAATTTTTTTTAAGAACAGCAAGAAACAACTTATAGCTCACTGGTAAAGCCTTGCACTGCTGTGACGTAGCCCCTGTGTTTGAACCCCATCAGACACATTATATGTTTTCTGATTTTTCTTTTAAACTTTTTGGAAGCCCAAATGTTTACACGTGCAGTGCACATAAAAATGAAAAGTCTGAAGAAATAAACATGTGCAAAAGAGTATTAATACAGAGAGGAACACGAGGCATCAATCCTACGGCCCCACTCTAAAAATCGACGGCCAAAATAGCTTTATAGCCGGCACCGACGGTCCCCCCATAACCAAATATCCCCGGGCTTTGCACACTCGACTCTTGGCCTACCCCTAACTCGCCTGCATTGTTTGATTTCACTGCAATCAAACAGAGACTCTTCAATTCACAATTTATCATCATTTTAATGCATTTTAATTCATCTTTTTAATTCCAAAACCCTAATTCCACACTATAAATAGTACCCCAAGCCCTAGCCCTTCCTCATTCTGAAAATTATAGCTAAAATTCTTAAAATTTTCAAGTACAAGAGGAATAGAAGAGGAGTTAACAAGAGATCAAGTTCCGGCGAGAATCGAAGTAAGTTCCGGTGACCCCGCGACACCACGACAACAACCCTCCCTCTTTCTACCTTCTCTTAACCTAACCAACTTGTAAGTCCCTTCCAATCCCTCTCCTTCTTCTATGAAAGTCTCTTTTCATAAAATATGTCAGAAGTGGAGTTAACACCGACATCTTTTTCAAATTCCACTTTTTCTTACATATTCTTCATGCATATTCCTACACCATGCTTGTTAATATAAAACCAATGCTTAGAACCAATTTTAATCAAGAATATCATGCAAAATAGTTTTAACTTAACTTTTACACTAAAATACCATAAACTTCACATATCTCTCTTTTAGTATTTTTTGTTAATTATACCTTTAGAAAACTTCACGAGGTAATAAAATACCCCTCACAAACGCACATGGTTCCACAGCATGATAACTCTTTCATGTAGATTTGTGTTTCGAAAAAATATTTTATTAAAATACCATTAACTTTAAAAACGATTTTCTTTGGAATTGTATTTTTAAATTCCTTTGTAAATAACCCTCTACAACCCTTTTTAGGGGATCCGCTATTGGATGGTGCGGATTGTCGCACATCCTTGGGCTAGTAGAGCGAGATGCAGACCTCCTCATGGAGCTTTCGGTCTCGAAAGGTTTTTAATATGGTTTTTAAGAAAAACGTAATTTTTCTACTTAATTAAAAATAATAATTTTTAATAATTATGTAAATATTACAAAATCCATATATTTTCAAAATATAATAATCTTATATTTTTCAAATGAAAGAATTATAAGTTTCACTAAAATACCATCAAGATACCAACAAAAGTCAAACTTTACAGTAAAATACCATGAACTTTCCAAGCTAAGCTATTATCACTAAAATACCTCAAATCCCTAAAATTAACATCCATGAAAACCCTAAATAATATTAATAATTTTTCGAGATTATTTTGAAACTATATATTAAAAATATTTTTCATAAAACCCCCTCGAGTTATATAAAACTATATTTAAGGACTTTAGTAAATATAGATTTAAGCGGGATCAATTCTCTTGAGCCCCACGGAGCCGGAGAAAATGAATACTTGCCTATTTAAGGTAGAAAACTTAACGGTGTTATCAATGGTAATTATCTTGGAAAAAGACACAAATCATGTCGTCCATATGCTGCAGTAACCGATAACCCCCGAACATAATTCAAGATCTAAATCGGTTATAAGTGTCTGACTCAAGTCTGAGTCTAAATCAAGCTTGAATCCAAACTCAAAGCAGAATCCAATTCAAACATGAATCCTTACTCTAACATGTATACTTTAACATGAACCTGAATATCAAACCTGAATACAAGACTTGACTTGACCGAACCATGGCTATAACTTGACATGACTACAAGCTTACATCCTGAACCTGACTACTTGAACAACTTGTATCCATGGTCTCGGCAAGCCATATAATCTATACAATACATTACGGGGTTAACGGGGTAGATTGGTGCGGAATGTATAGCGTGGCATGAGATGATCACTAAAAAACACCTATATGAACTCTCGTGCCGTTGTCCCATAGGTTTTGACGGGGTCTTGTACTACATGTTACCATAGTCCACGGGGTAAGATGGAATTCTCTTGTATACACAAATACTTTCTGTGCCAAACTACAACAACTACGTTAGAATAGCAATCTTATACATGTACATCCTACCAGTTCAAATTCTCAATACTTGCTATATTCCTTTCTTTCTTTTGGGACTTACCGAGCGCTAGTTCGCTGACAGTATTCCTATCTATTTCTTTCTTTAGAATGTTCGTCAGGAGGACATGACTCTCTCGAGATAAAGCCTAGCCAGGAGGACGTGGACCAGCTCACTTCCCAGCAGGACTTCTAGCTTCTTATACTTACTTTTCATATGGTATGCCACTGTTTAGGCATCGCTTTATATCATTGTACTTTTCTTTTCAAAGCAGTTGTATTGTAAAGATGAATGTTAATAAAAGTTGTTGTTCATTTTATATCTCTTGTCAATTCTTGTGCATTTTATACATATATTGCTTAATTACGCTTAACGTATCTATTTCTTAGTAAATACGTTGCGGGCTTACTACGTCACCACTTCCGTACACTGGGAAGCGTGGTGTGACAATACCGGTGTTCATTTTTCTCCACCATTTATCTTTTGTTGGTTTTTTCCCCTTCATACTAAGGTTTTCAGGCAAGAGTATTTCAAGGTATCCTCTACTATCCCAAATTTCAAGATGTGTGTAAGTGCGTATATTAGGGTATCAACGTTCAGAATTTTAGACTCAAGAATATGGACTATTTTTCAGACTTAGTTCTATCCGCAGACTAGTAATTTCTTTATCTTACTAACTCTTGGAACAACAGCTCATGACTATATATTACTAGCTTCGTTTTAAAATATCTAATTTTCTTGCATTTCTTAAATCTCTTCCTTTCTTTCATATGGATTTTTCACTTTCTAACTTTATTTTCAAAAAAAAATTCTTTTTTTTATGCAATGCAATGCAAAATTTACATATGATGCGTACAAACCATCCCCCCAAACTTGTTTGCAGTAGTATCCTCACTGATATTGTCCTGTAAGCTCAAAACCTGAAGACTAGGAGGAACAGTTCTAAAAGATGGTATAAAGAATGGATCAAGAGTGAATGACAGCGAAATGCTCTCCTAAACTTGTTCTTGGCTCACAATCATGCAAAAAATTTCTTTCTTTCAAGAGCCATTTAAAAATATTTTTCTTCTTTTCCCTCCAAACTTGAGTAAAACAGTGTTTTCATTGAAATTCGACATAAGAAGGGGGTAAATATTATCGGTCTACACAAAGATTTACAAAGACCAAAAATTAAAACCAACCATTCAAATATTTTATCAAGGTAACACAATGGTTGGTGAAAGATAGTGTAATGAATAGACATGAAAAAGTCTCGAGACTGTATAAGAATAATGGTTGTATCATGTCTCGAGTAGAAGCAACAGAAATGAGAGTAACGATAAGAGATGAAGTGGGGTAGATAAGAGGAGTAATCGAAATGTTTTACGTCTCGGTTGGTGGAGGCGAAAATATGAATGTGAATGAAAACGAGAATGTGAAATAAGGAATGGGTGGAATAGTCATATTCTCGTATGTGATAAGAAGAAGGGGAGGCGGTTCAACTTCTTCGGCCTCAAATAGAGGCGCACAAATTTCAGGTGGAGGTTGATTCATCACAGCATCCAAGTCTTCAAGGAACATGGGTTCTTCGGGGAAAATACTTTCGAAACTTTCATCGATGTTCCACTTGATGATCTCATCGGAAAGAAAGGAATCGATATCTATATCAGTGGAATAGGCAGATTTACTCGGAAGGTTGAAAGTTTTAAGGTCAATGCGTTGCGCACCATGATTTAAAACACTCGATTCGTCAGAAATTATGCAGATAGGAGACTCGAAAAGATCGTTTCCTTTATCCTTAAAAGAGTCTAAATCAAGCGGTCTTTTAAAAAGCATAGAACTCGAAATATCGGAGTGTGGTTCATCAAATCTCGGTGGAATTGAAAGAAGATAAAAAGAACCAAAGAAAGTGTGTAATGAAATGGGTAAACGAACTTGGGTGTCGAGCATTGTCAAACCAGATATAGGAGATGAAGGATGAATATCGTTTTGCATATCGGATAGGTCGGTGGTAAGAATAGGATCGGTTAATTATACAGAAAGATGTTCACATACATTGAAAGGGTCATGATAGGTCGGGGAATCCAACTCATCCAACATAGCGAGTTCATCTTCAAAAATATTCTCATCATCGATCTCACTAGAGCCTTCAGTCAAATCAAACGAATAGTTCTTTAAAAATTCATTGATTATATTATTCTCGATTGATGGATCACTAAGTTCACTTGATGGAATTGGAAGGTTTGAAATATCAAGTATAGTCGAATAAGGATCGGTTTGATTTAGAATGGTGTAAAGCTCTCTTTCACACTCATGATTGGAAAAGTAAAAAATGTTATTCTCGGCCACTTCATCAATTACATTATTAAGTGGTTGAACATTAAGTACATTCGGTTGGATTTCAGGATGGAAGGTGTTGAGATCAAAAGAATTGGTTCTGGTTTGACTTGAAGATATCCCTGGTTCTTTTTCACTACTTAATTCCAACTCTACTTCAAGACTAGACATAGTTTGTGAAGAAGTTTCAATGAAGGATTCTCTTTGAACCGTGGAACTTCCTAATTAATGTTCAAAAGCATTGTTTAGATAAGGTGCAAAAGTTGAATATGGTTGGAATGTGTTTAATTGTTGACTATGGGTGAGTTCAATATGTTCCGCAATAGAAATGGGTTTACGAATTTCCACATTATCCTCAAGAGAAATATCAACATGGGAGAGTGTGAAAGTATGGTACTATTGATAAGAGTTAGAAAGGTGTATCCAATTTTCATGAATAAGATTAGGATCAACATTGTGATATGAAGAAAATTGAGATTGGTTGAATTGTTAGTGACTGGCTTTTGCAATTTGCTCAGCAATGGTCATGGGTGTAAAAGTTGCCATATTCGCCTCAAAAGGAATATCAACATATTCATATAGAAATGATTGTAATTGTTGTCCTAACGGTTTTGGAGCCGTGAAAGGTATGAAACTTTGGCTACGGTCTTTCGCAATATGTTCAACAATGGACATGAATTTAAAAGTTTTCTCACTAGCCTTAAAAGGATTATCAACATAAGAAGGTGTTGAATTTTGACACGGTTGATAGGAACTTGAGTAAGGTGTCCAACTGTTATTTCTAAAGCCATCTATACTATCCCTTAAAGAAATGGTGGGGTCAGAAATTCTACCAAAGCAATAACGATATAAAGAAATATCTGGTTGTATGTAGCAAAGTTCGCCAAGAGTTGGTCGGTTTGGGTTATCCATCATGAGAGAGTGAAAAGAATTGGAGGGTGAAATAGTAATTTTATTTTTTAAGATTATTTGGGATTTTTGAAATTGTTTTGCTTGGAAAGAGGGACTCGACTCAACCAATCACAAACATGCACAAACAATCCCTAGAGCTAGGGTCATCTAGATCAAATCACTAGACCGCTCCTAGACTTCCAAAGGACAAGATGTAGGATAAATTCTCTATCACCTCCTTATCAATCTAATAGTCAGGTAAGTACCAAATAAGTGGAAGGTATCCTCTATACAAATCACCGAAATAGCAGGCCTAATTAAGTAAACCACTTTCCTTAGTCACACTTGCTTTAGACACCAGAAGAGAAATGCGGATAAGCAATAGATTACCCATGGCCCTCCTTTGTCCTAATTGAGCGCGGCTGTCCTTAGAGGCTTGGTCTAGATATTTTTTATTAATGTTGGGTGATGCGTATGCTTGTTTGTGATTTGTGGGTCCTAGGAAGGGTGATGAAATCCTCACCTAATCTGAATTTTGGTTTCTTGCCCCTTAATGTCCATTTTAAATATGCAAAACAAACCAAAATATAAAACACGCAAAAAGATTTTTAGCGGTATTGTTTGCAAAGAATCCTGCGGGTAAAAATAGTTTAATGGAGGTTTAGAGGAGAGAGGAAGATGATAGGATAATACCAGAAAGAATTGGGGGCTTAACTCCCTAATTCGACCGCAGTTCAGCCGCCAAATGCCCTATTAGGCCGAGGTTCAGCTACCAAATGCTCTATTGGGCCGTGGTTCCGCCGCCGTTTGGTGCAATCTGCTCTCCAAAATTTGGCACCGAACTCCAATGCTTCTCTGCTCCTACTTGAAAGTCTCTGAATCTCTGTTGGTTCTCTCCAAGTGTTCCAAATTTCTCGCAAAACTCGCACAAAAATCGTTAAAAATACAAAATGCGATTTTTTATTTCTATTTTTATTTTTTCATTCTGGTTTTTTCAGAAATCAACCCAAATAACAAGAAAAATAATACTACCATTTCCCCGGCAATAGTGCCATTTGATTGGTGTGAAAAAGTATATCTTTGTGTGTTCTAATTACCGCAATCGATAACGGTGTTACAATAACTAGCCGCTAGTGGGTACGGGTCGTTCACAGGGAAATGGTAAACTACTTTTCTTATTTTAGACGAGTTAGTAAAAGAAAGGTGGGACTTTTATCGTTTTATACTAGGAAGGTTTGAAAAATTTATAAGAGAAGGGCTTGTAGGGTTTATAGGATTTACTAGTTAATGGATAGAATTTTAAAAAAATAATTCTTTTTATCTTTTAATTATTTAATACTAGAGAAATAGCAATGAATGTGGATTAGGGTTCTTGGAGGGAATTAGGGTTTCCCTCTACCGACCCTTGTCCTTCCATTGATCCCTATTTATCTCAAACCTTCAACAAAGTAAGTATTAACGAATATCAAATCGTGGTCGTGACTATCATGAATTGATAGCATGCTGAATAAGAAGATTAAGACTTATTTTGCTAAAGTTTATAAATATTAAAACTTTAAAACGAATTTAATGAATTTTTTCATCCATTATTTTATTCTATCCTACAAACCCTAATAAGCGAGAATTTACTCGCTCATGCAGATCAAAGAAGTAAAAAAAGTGGAAGAATACGGAACCCATAAGTTAAACAAAAATTAAAATTGCGGAAAGAAATTGCGGAAAGTAAATGCGACAAAATTAAAAGAAAGAACTACCTTTTATTGAATAAACTATTACATTACAGAAGTTGCTCGCTGAAAAAGTAAATTACAACTCTAATTTTCTCTAGATTGCGTGATCGGTAGATCAATCGATTAATTATTCGATCATTTTTACTCTCGGTCCTCTTATAGGCTCTGGAACTTGAAACCCTAGACTTCATATTGAAGTGTGTATAAAGACGATCAAGCCCATGAAGTTTCATATCCAACGACCACAGAACGACCGTGGTTTAGCTGCCCAATACCTCCTATAGTCGCGGATCCGCCACCCTCTGGTGGAGTTGAGTTTCCAGATTCTTCATGCCTTCTTTTCTCGATATTTGGAGATCCTTCTGATAAATATATTCTGAAAATAGATCTCTTAGTCTCTGCTGTTGCGAGATTCTTTAATTTGCTCCTAATATTCGGCAGATTTGGTTTGGTAAATCGATTTGATGTGGATCTCCTACTTATATCTCAGACCTGAACTATTTTATTATAATACCTGCACAATATCTCAAATCAAATTGTTAGTAGCATTTGTTTTATTTGAGATAATATTCCAACCAATTAAATGATATGATATCTTAATAATATTGGTTAAGAATATTTGATATGATATGCATATTTAATAATTAATAATCTCATGAATATTTTATTTAAATATGATATGCATATATTTTCTAATTATATTAATTATAAATTAAGAAACATATAGCAATAAACTTTTTACAAATAAACCATATATGTTCTTAATTTACAAATAACATATTTTAGTAATTAATAATAATAGGGAAAATGACCGTACAAATATGCAGTAAATATGACTGATCATTTGCCTCCCGATCGAGCTCTTGAATTCAGTATTGATTTGCAACCCGGCGCACAACCTGTAATCAAAACTCCATACCGATTAAGTCCGGAGGGATTGAAGGAGATCCGTATTCAGTTGGACGAATTCCTGAAGAAAGGTTGGATTAGACCCAGTATTTCAAGTTGGGGATCACCAGTGTTTCTAGTGAAGAAGAAGGAAGGTACTTACCGGATGTGCGTGAATTATCGAGCTCTGAACGAAGTAATGATTGAACAAGTATCCACAACCACACATCGATGACCTTTTCAATCAGTTAAGTGGATCTTGTGTATTCTCAAACTTAGATCTTCGTTCAGGATATCATCAGGTGAAGGTCAAAGAGTCTGACATTCTGATTACGGTGTTTAGGACCCATTATAGCCGTTATGAATATCTCGTAATACCATTTGGAGTGACCAATGCAGCTGCCATTTTTATGAACGAACCAAGTTTTCCGAGAGTATTTAGACAGGTTTGTTGTTATCTTCATCGACGACATCCCGGTGTATTCAAAGAATCGGAAAGAGCACACCGAGCATTTACGCATTGTTCTGGAGACATTACGACAACACCAGCTCTACGCCAAGTACAGTAAGTGTGAATTTTGGTTAGATCAAGTCGGATTTCTCGGACACATCGTTTCAGGCGAAGGAATCTCTGTAGATCCAGCTAAGGTGTCAGCTGTCGGTGAGTGGCCGACACCAAAGATGGTGAAAAATATAAGATGCTTTTTGGGCTTAGCAGGATACTACCGACGCTTCATCGAAGGATTCTCAAAGATCGCAGCACCCCTGACCAAGCTCATACGTAAAGACGAAGTATTCGTGTGGTTAGAAGCATGTAAAAAGGTTTTTGTAGAACTCAAGTCGAGATTAAGCTCTGCACCTATTCTTATAATACCGGATCGGTCTGGCGGATTCTATGTACATTGTGATGCGTCCGGTAAAAGATTACGATGTGTTCTACATCAGCATGGAAAAGTTGTGGTTTTTGCATCAAGGCAATTAAAAGTTCATGAACGCAACTATCCAACACATGATCTGGAACTGGCAGCCGTGGTCTTCGCACTCAAGATTTGGCGTCTTTACCTTTTAGGAGAACGAGTGGATATATACACCGACCACAAAAATCTGAAATATGTATTTACTCAGAAGAAACTCAACATGCGGCAAAGAAGATGGCTCGAGCTCATAGCTGACTTCAATATCAACCTACAATATCATCCTGTAAAGGTGAACAATGTTCCCGATGCACTTAATCGCCAGTCATTAGCAATGAACCTCAGTGCTCAGTGGAAGCTACAGCAAGAATTGCACGGATTGGAGATTGGAGATTGAAGTAGTTATGCCAGGTAACGCCTCATCTTTGATGAACTTATAAGTTTAGTCCACTCTTGTCGATATGATCAAGGCAGCTCAAACAAATGATTCCAACCTACAAAAGATCCAAGAACAAGTAGAAAGTGGTCTTCGAACTGAATTCACCATTCACGAAGATGGATTCTTACGGTATGGGAGCCGTTTATGCGTGCTAGTCGGCTCTGTTCGAGAAGAGTTGATGAAAGAAGCTCACGGCTCTCCTTATTCTGTACACCCCGGTGGCACAAAGATATACAAGGATCTACGGCAACACTACTGGTGGTATGGAATGAAATGAGAAGTAGAAAGGAGCATAACAAAGTGTTTAGTATGTCAGCAAGTGAAGGTTGAACATTACAGAACTGCTGATCTACTTCAGCCGTTACCAATCCCAGAATGGAAATGGCAGCACATTACCATGGACTTCGTGACTACTCTCCCTCGCAGCACGAAGGGTAACAGCGCAATTTAGGTTATTGTAGATCGACTCATCAAGTCGGCTCACTTCATCCCATTCAGATTTAGCCAATCAACCGAGAAGTTGATAAGGAAGTACATAGAAGTGAATAGAAATCTAAAGTAAGATTTAAACCTTCAAGAGGTACCATACTTTTTTTGATACCCATAAACTCATGCAGGAGATCGTGGGATTACATAGGGTGTCTGTTTGCATCGTCTCTGATCGTGATACTGGATTCCGATCACAGTTTTGGCAGAGTCTGCAAGTTAGCCTGGGAACGAGTCTGAATTTCAGCATAGTATACCATCCCCAAACAAACAGATAGTCCGAGCGAACAACTCACATCCTGAAAGATATGCTGAGATCTTGTATGTTAGACTTCGGAGGTTCGTAGAAAGATCACCTACACCCCGTGGAGTTTTCATATAACAACAGCTACCAGGGAAGTATTAGGATGGAACCATTCGCATCACTTTACGGACGGAAGTGTCATTCCTCATTGAGTCGGGACGACGTTGGAGATCGTGAACTCCTTGGACCAGAGATGATCGTGGCAAATGTGGATGTAGTTCGCACGATCTGGGAAAAGATGCGCATAGCTCAGGACCAACAAAAATATTGGGCAGATGCAAAGCGTCGACACCTAGAGTTCCTACTCGGAGTGCATGTGTTCCTGAAGGTCTCTCCAAGCAGAAGAGTGATACATTTTGGCAAGAGGGGTAAACTTAGTCCAATGTATATCGGATCGTTCGATATACTCAAACGAGTTGGAGAAGTGACATACCACTTGGCACTACCGTCTTCATTGGAAGGAGTGCACAACGTGTTCCAAATATCCCAGCTACGACGATATGTGAGTGACCCCAGCCACATATTTGATCACTCAGAGCTCATTGTACAGACCGATCTGACTTGCGAGCAACAGCCAGTCGAGATCTTAGATTGAAAGGTGAAGACCTTACGAAACAAGGAGGTGAACTTAGTCCGGGTGATGTAGAGAAAGGACTCGCTAGGAGAATCGACTTAGGAGAAAGAAGACAGTGTGCGTACATGATACCTTCATCTATTTGAAAATTAGTCCTTTGTATAAATTTCGAGCATGCGATTTTTATAAGGAGGGTAGAATGTGACGACTCTTAAATCGTTGTACAAATGTAATTTATTCAGATGTATAGAACGGGTATTTCAGTCTGATTAGGAGTTATAAGTTAAATTTGTTTAATAAAATCAAGAAACAACTTGTAGCTCACTAGTAAAAACGCTACACTGCTGTGACATAGCCTGTGTTTTTTATTCCCATCGGTCCCAATTATTTTAATATTTTTTCTTTTTAACTTTTCGGAAGCCCAAGAGTTGCATGTGCAATACACGGAGAATCGAAAGTTTCAGAAAAATAAAACGGGATAAATGAGGAGTTAACACAGAATAATACCCATGCCCAAAGTCTCGAGCCATGTGGCCCCCATCCGCTCGCCCAAAGTCTAATTTTAGCCGTCGCCGGCGGTCGTGATGCCCTAATTTGCCTCCATTCTTTACAAGTGTACCCCCTTCAGCTGCCCACTACTTCCCTATAGTGTTTGATTACTTTGCAATTTAACAGAGACCATTCAATTCCCCCAATAATATCATTTTAATTCTTTTTAATTCAAAATTTTAATTTCCATACACTCAATTTCACCTATAAATACCACCCCCATTCTCTAGCTCTTCTCATTCTGAAAATCCCTATAAAAAATTCTCAAAATTCTCTAAGTGCAAATTGGAGTTAAGAAAACCAAGAGGAGTATTCCCGCCAAAATTTTTGGCCAAGAGCTATTTGCTCGCTTATAAAAAAGGGGAGAGAAGAAAGAGAAAAAGAATTCCCACGGTTTGACATCACGTAATAAACACGTGAGCGCTTATATGCAAAGCATATAAGCACTGAAAGCAAATAACAAAAGAGCCAAACAGACCTCACGTGTTAAACATGTGAGCGCTCACAAAAAAGGCCAAATAGGCCTCACGTATTAAATACGTGGGCGCTCATATGCAAAACATATAAGCGTTAAAAAATAAACAGGTTAAAACCACACTAGGGGTCACGTGTTAAACACGTGAGTTTTCTTGCCGCATTCTTTTGGCAGTGCTCACATGTAAATCACGTGAGTGCCGCAATTTAAAATGCTCTCTAAGAATAGAATTGAATTATATATAGAATTAAATTTTATTTTTGGGAAATATTTTTCCCGGTCTTTCTAATATGGAAATATTTTTTCTCTAACAAAGAATCTTGGATTTAAAATTCAATTGTTATAAAATGTTACCAATTAAATCATCTGATAGAATTAAATTCTATATGGAAAATATTTTCCTGATATTTCTCAAACTAGAAAGATCTTCTCTGTTAAACAGAGGGCCCTTTGATCAAAGATCCAACAGTGATTATAAAATCACCCATCGATCATCTGATAGAATAAAATTTTATCTTAGGAAAATATTTTCCAAATCTTGTTAAACAAATAAGAAATCTTCTCTGTTAAACAGATAGCCTTTGGATTAAAAATCCAACGGTGAATAAAATTCACCGGTTGATCTAAAAGATCAATTGGATTTATTATGAAATCAATCATGATCTCAATGAGAGATTTTCTCAACAAATTGATTGTTTTCCTTCTTTTATAAATAGAAGCAAAGAGATTAAATCTAGGAAGAGGAAGGACTTGATATAGAAAAAGAGAAGAGACCCCCATAAGCTTCTGTAAAAATATAGAAGGCCCTCCAAAAGCTTCGGCAACAGAGAATTTAATTTTTTTGGAAGAAGAATATCTTCCTCTCCTGAAATCCTAGGTAAAAAAACCACAGAGATCAAAACATCTCATTTACCTATCATAGCATATCTAAGGGTTTAACCCTTCTCAAAGAACTTAGTCATTTCTCTGGATCTGAGATCCATAAGACATGTCTCCCACAAGTTGAGAATTTAATTCTCATCGGGAAGATGTTCTTGAGAATAAAAAATTCAGAGAAGAACAAGGGTGAAAAGGACATGAAAGGAAGAACATGAAGAAGATGGAGTTCATAATACTCCAAGAACTTAGTTCCTTCAAATAAAGAACTTAGTTCTTAAAGAACCTGATCTCAGATCCTCAAAATAGTGATCTTGGTAATCGTTAATGGTCAAAATACCATTAACAGAGCTTTAACCTTTCTGAAAACATAAACAGGAGAACATGGATAAAAAGAAAATGAAGAAGATGGAGTTTATAATACTCCAGGAACTTAGTTCCTTCGAGTCAAGAACTTAGTTCTTAAAGAACCTTATCTAAGATCCTCAAAATAGTGATCTTGGTGGTCGTTAATGGTCAAAATACCATTAACAGAGTTTAAGTTTCTCTAAAAAAATATCAACAGGGATTAAATCTTCAAAGAACTCAGCGCCCAAAAGCTCAGTGCCTCACGTGAAACACACGTGAGTGCCCAAAGCTAAGCGCCTCACGTGAAACACATATGAGCGCTAGACACTCAGCGCCTCATGTGAAACACACGTGAGCGCCAGAGAAAAACTACTACTTAGCGCTATTATAGCACCTCACGTGATATACATGTAAGCGCCATATGCAACTGAGTGCTTATCACTGCTGGGTGTTATAGAAACCCAATTTTAGCCCAAATTGGCTAAGCTTATGTTCGTGATATCCAAACTGATCTTAGTCCCATACATGTCTAATGATCTTTATCCAATACCTTCTAAGTTAATCTTAGTCTCAAATAAGGCTAATGATTCTTAGATGATCCACCATGATCTTTTCCCTCAAATACGGGATTTGGTTCAAGGGTACATCTTTCCACGCCTTTGATATATGTCGTTATAATTTCCACACCTTTGATATAATGTTTTCAGAGAGGTGGCGGGTCCCAACAACCAACAATTCTTCTTCCTCCGTCCCCAAAATAGGAATGTTGGACCGAAATATGCTTAAACTAACATTCGTCCCAAAATGGGAATGTTGGACCGAAATGTCCTTAAACTAACATTCGTCCCCAAAATGGGAATGTTGGACTAAGAAGTCCTTAAACTATCATTCGCCCCAAACATGGTGGTGTTGGACCGTGATTTTCTTAAACTAAAATAATCAAGTTCATATGCTCATTTGTTTCTAAGTCGGTCTTAGTCTCAAATATGACTAACGATCCTTAGATCAAACCCAAGTTTCTCGTGAACTAATGGACCTCACAAATGTGAGAAATGTGTCCTAAGTTCATTCCCGTGGGCAAACCAAGCTACCAACGTGGACCCCGTCAAGCAAATCCTTAACCCGAACCCAAATCTAATATATACGGATTTGGACTAATCCGTGCCCTACGGACAACGACATAAATTAGTCTCCGTATACAATCCACGGGCAACCCAAAATAAACCAAACATAATACGACATGAAGTGACCTTCTAGAGCAGGAGAAAGGTTTTATCGCAACACGATTACGTAATTAACTGTAGAGGCTTGCGTCTGTAAGGAAGAGCGTCCTCATAATAAAAAAACCCCTTAAAAACGAGGGGGAAACTGATAAAGTCTGCTACAATGGTCGCATCTATCCAAACTTCCGATATACGGTGCCATAAATCAACTTGGTATCTTCGGAGAGGTGGGTGGATATGTCCAAATAGCATCTGCCCCCAAATTCAGGCTAGACGTCCTTCGCATCTTAGTCCGGTTTTCGGCGGTAAACTGATTCTGGCATGTCCGGTGAGACCTCTTTCTCTTTCCACTCCACATTTCGTGTGTCGTGTTTTTCCGCGATCAAATAATCGAGATATATATGTTTGTAGTTGCCTTGGGTGATGAGATACTGAAGCCGCATTTCTTCTTTCTGTAGAATGGCGTTTGCTTCCGCTCACCGCAACTTAAGCTCTGTCATATCTGATGGAGTCAAGTATGGGCCACTTGCAGCCTCAAATCTCTGCAATCCGGCTCTTCAAGAAATCAGTGGGCTTTTCTTTGGGTCGATACTCCTATCTCCTACCCTCGATGCCTCAATGCCGAAGGTGGAAGCCCGGAAAAAGTTTGTCTTCCACAGGCTGGCTCCTCAAGCTTCGGCTCTGACGGCTACATCGGTCTTCATACGACTAGCTCCTTCCAAAGACCAAGGTCGATGCGGGGGGCAGAATATTCATGCTCTCAAGGTAAACATAGGGCAGGCTCAACAAAATCTTGAGGGTGAAGAAACTCCGGTCAGAAGACTTGATCGACGTCAATATGGGCGTCAAATAAGACAAGCTGGGGATGGTTCTTCATTTGGGTTAATTTCAACTCCGATGGTGAATGCTGATGTTCCAACCGGGAACAGCTTCGAGCTACTGCAAAGGATCAGGCAAAATTTCCCCACCGCGGTACTAAAGAAATCTCCGCAGACAGTGGAGATCCAAGGAGAGCAAAGACCAGTTCGCTCCTTGAATAAACTTTCCTCATCTATATATAAGGTGTGGAAGCAAGTGAAGGACCCAGTCGTCATCCACGGCCCTTCCTCTAAGTGTCAGCCAAACTCTGACAACTCCCCTTCCAAATACAGGGAGACTCATTCCAAGGCGGTTCTTGATATGATGGTTCCTCCCAAGCGTTAGCCAAACTCGATAGCTCCCCTTCCAAATACAAAGGGACTCATCCTAAGACGGTTCCTGCTACAAAGATTCCTCCTAAAGCCAAAGCGGATTCTCACGAAAAAGAGAGGTCTAATAAAATCCAAATGCCCGAGGAAAACTCCAAGGGTCAAGATTCCAAATGCGCCAAGCCTGGGGGCATTGTAGTTCACACAGTCTATATAGTGAACTCCAAAGACAAAGGTCGTGCTTCTACTAGTCATGGACCGCATACTCGGTCTCCGAAAAAAGCTGAACTGCAACGTGAAAATCTGCAGAAGATGTTTGCTCAGGCGGCAGCACTCGCTAATCCATTGCCTAAGGAAAATCCCAAAGACGCACCCGAAAAAAGAGTAGGACAGGAGTCAGATATTGATTTCCTAAAGCGCCCTCTTAAGAAGAGAGATGAAGAAGCGCAGCGGTGTCCGCTAAAATGAACCGGATGGCCCTCTTAATCCAGAATATGGCTGGAATGATGGTCCATTCGGAACAACTGGCAGATGAACCGCCGGTAGTCGCTCTTAAAGACAAGGATGACATTTCAAATCCTCTGCAAGTCTCATCAATGGCTGAGGAGGAAATGATTTGAAAAGCAAACCTAGACACATATATAGCCCAGCAATTCAAAGCTCACTATGCTAGTGAACCTGCAAATAGGTCGATCAAGACTGGTTGACCGTATCCGGCATGCTACGATCAAGTACAGTACCCGTCAGAATACATACTTCCGACGTTCGATATATACAAAGGAACCGGGAATTCTCGCCAGCACATTGCGGATTTTAAATCCATATGAGGCAACACTAAAGGAAGTGATATTCTGCTCCTCCGACAGTTCGTCAGCAGTCTGGCGGGTATCACGTTCGAATGGTATGCGGAACTACCAAATGATTCCGTAAAAACCTTCAACGAAATGGATATGCTCTTCTATCAGAGATTCGCTGGTATGAATAAACACACTATCGTGGCGGCGTTGGTCAACGAAAGGGTTGGACCTAATGAGACCTGGGTTCAATATGTTAGCCGATAGCGAAATCCCTGGTCAAAATGTGAGCAACGCATCGACGAAGCTACAGCCGTGGGAATGTTCATAGCCACCCTTGACCCAAATTTAAAATTGTTCCCATATATGGTCATCTTCAAGCCGATGACCTTTCAAAAGCTCATGGATAAAATAGTTCGATTGGATCAAATGGATCAAGACCCTTCCTCATCTGATGAAGACAAATGAAAAGCAAAGGTAAGGTGGTGTTTGTCGCCAACGCTCAACAAAAATGAGCGGCTCTGAAGCAACATGTTGCCAAAATAGCGACGGCATGGGTACTCGCTCCCCCCGAAATATACACAGGGGGCATATTCCTCACTGGCGGAAGAATCTCCATGTGAGGTGGTCTTTTCTTCAAAGAATGGAAAGTACATTAAGGGACTTATAAAACAGGTCCTGCAATCAAGTGGAATAGCCCACTTGAACCAAAAACCATGGAAGAGATGTGGAATCCATGTCCCGCTCTGAATCAGATGATGAGGGGGGAAACCCCCAAGTCAAGTTCATTCTTTCAAAGAAGTAGTCTCGGCAGAAGGAGTGACGTGATATCTCATTCTTTTATATATGAAGAAGATACTCCGTCAACATCAGAAAACGACATTGATGAGCACGGGGTAGATGCAGTGTAAAGTGCCCGGTATTTCCCGCAAAAACAACCTGATTGTGCAACGTTAAAAGAAGCAGTCCAAGAGGATGAAGATAGCTTGAGGTGTGAAGTGTCCATGCAAATAAAGGACAGGTAGCAGTGCCTCAGTAAACAAGAGTTGGAAGGGATGAGTTATGCAACTCCCCGACAGAATGATAAATTATGGACCGAAACGCCCCTAAACTAGTGTGTCGCCTCAAACACGGTGCGTCGCCTCAAACACGGCGATAATGGACTGTAACGTCCTTAAACAAGCATTTCGTCTCAAACACGGCGATAATGGACCGAAACGTTCCTAAACTAATATGTCGCCTTAAATATGGCGTGTCGCCTAAAAACGGCGATAATGGATCGAAACGTTCCTAAACTAGGCGATACTGGACCGAGACGTCCTTAAATTAGCGCCTCACCCCAAACACGGTTATGATGGACCGAAACGTCCCTAAACTAGTGTGTCTCCTCCAATACGGCGCGTCGCCTCAAATACGGCGATAATGGACCGAAATGTCCCTAAACTAGTGTGTCACCTCAAACACGGCGATAATGAACCATAATGTCCCTAAACTAGCATTTTGCCGGGGATAATGGACCGAAACGTCCCAAAACTAGTGCGTCGCCTCAAACATAGCGTGTCGCTTCAAACACGGCAATAATAGACCGAAACATCCCTAAATTAGTGCATCGCCTCAAACATGGCGATACGGGACCAAAATGTCCCTAAGCTAGTGCATCGCCCCAAATACAGCGATATGCTTTTTGAGATCGACATTGCAAGTAAAGTCCCAACAACGAAAATCGCAACTCAAGTCCCACCGGTTACACATCTACTCTAGCGATAAAGCCACCCCCAAGTCCCACCGGAAAATAGATGGCTCACCTACGGCGAAGCTACTTTCGAGAGTTCCACTGTTGGTAAAAAATGGTACGTTCACAAGAAAAATGGGCACGGATAAAAACCTGAAAGGGTGCCGTGAGTAAAAACAGCAGGGCTACCGGCAAGCTTGTGAAAACCCGAAAGGGCGAAAACTCGTTAAAAAAAGCAAAACAAAAAAAACGGTATGTCCACAAGCAAATGGGCACGGATGAAAACCTGAAAGGGCGCCGTGAGTAAAAACAGTAGGACTGCCGGCGAGTTTACGAAAACCTGAGAGCGCACAAACCCGTTAAATAAAAAAAATGTGTTTACTTGCAAGGTCCTCTCAACCTTGTGAGGAGAAAATACCTGCGTCAGATCCTTACGACTCACAAAGGATTAACATACTTAGGATTCCATACAATTCCTAAGGAGAAATTACACTTGCGAGATCCTCACGTCTCGTAAGGAGAATTTCCCCTTATGAGACCCTCACGGCTCACAAGATTCAAAAGCCTTAGGTTACAGAGATCTAAACCTGTTCTGAAGCCGTCATATCCTCCAAATTGCCCTACAAGTGGTCCAATATCGGCTTTTGTATTCAATCCAAGGACATAAATAAATATATTCCCCACCGAGTTCCACCAATGGCGAGAAATATCCCCATATGGTGAACGACACTTATAAGTCGTCTCGACTTATAAAGAGAAAATACTCTTGTAAGATCCTTACGACTTGCAAGGGAAAATATCACTTAGGAATCCCCACGATTCCTAAAGAGAACACACACCTACGAGATCCTCATGGCTCGTAGGGAGAAATATCTTTATGAGACCCTTATGGCTCATAAAGTAAAAAAACCTTAGTCGACAGGATCCTAACCCTGTTTGCTAAGCCACCTTTGTTCAAATCAATAAAGGCAAATGATGATTCGCTCCTGGCAATATCTCAGTCATAGCGATGCTGATGCCTAAACAGGTATCAAATTTCAAGTCCTCTCACGACAAATGATGATTTGCTCCTGGCAATATCTGAGTTGCAACGATGTTGATGCCAGGATTGGGATCAGATCTCAAGTTCCTGACTCATAATAAAGCTTAGCGATTCACAAAAAAATGCATATGAAATAGCCAAAATGATGGGGCAACCCGCAACAAAAATCAGCGAGCGAAAAAAATATGCATATGAAATAGCCGAAATATTTAGGCAATTCGCAATAAAAAAATAGCGAGTAAAAAAATGGCATAGCCTAAATGATTGGGCACCGTGAAAAATAGCCGAAATGATTGGGCAATCGCGACTTTTGCGATATAAAAAGCTGAAATGATAGAGCATTGCTGAAATAATATTTATATATATATATATAATAAAAAAATTCTGCCTTGCAGGTAGGTCCACATCGACCCCTATATACAATCCATGGGCATAAATGAAAGAAAGGGAACCATATTTTCCCAACATACTTTGTCAAAAGGAGAATCGAGTCTTGATGGCACATCTACAGCTTAGAGACTATTTGGACGTCCCTCTTACTCTGACAGGGTGCAGATGCGACGTCAAAAAAGACCAAATGGTTAAACAAAGTGGAGTAATGGCAAAATCCCAGCTCTAGATCTTGATGGCAATATCTACAGTCTAGAGATCAACTTGATGTTCTTCTCATTCCATCAGGATGCAGACGCAACGTCATCAAAAAGACCCAAGGGTCAAATAAAAGAGGAGTAATGGAAAAATCCTAGCTCCAGGTCTTGATGGCACATCTATGGCCTAAAGACCAATTCGACGTCCATCTTATTCCAGCAGAGTACAGACATGGTGTCAACAAAGACCCAAGGGTCAAATAAAAGAGGAGTAATGTTAAAATCCTAGCTTTAGGTATTGATGGCACATCTACGGCCTAAAGACCAATTTAACGTCTATCTTACTCCAGCAGAGTACAGACTGTAGGGTTCCTAGGCACCCTAATGAGGTCTCACAAGGCATCAACCATGCCAATTTCAAATTTAAACGGTGCCGAGAAACCCTAGAACGGATCGTTGGCTAGATTTTAGGCGAAAATGAAACTAGTTAACACTTAACTACAAGAATACGGAAATACAACCTTTGTAGATCCGGTGCTCCACCTCCATAGCTCCGCAACGAAGTCCCTTCGCTGTCCTAAACAAATTCCGGGCTCTAGCGTCGGCTTCATCGGAGAATAGGCGAGCTAGGTCGTCGATGTCCATGCCGAAGATGATCTACGTCGAAGCATCGCTAGATCAAGCTCCAACTTCACCAAGTCAAGAAAACTTATGAAGGAAACACACTCTACTACTTGGCAAGAGGTAGAGAATGAAGAAATAGGAAGTGGGTTCACTTTAGAATTGGATTTCTCACTCTTTATCATCACTTGCCATTGATGGAGGCAAGCTTTCTTCACATGAAGAAAATGAAGAAGAAGATGAATATGATATGATAAGTATTAAAGAATAGAAAATAATAATCATTCTTATCATAATCAAACCATAGTTAAGTGTAGAGAGCTAACTAGAGTTTATGTGAGTGGTTAGGGTTAAAGAAGAAGACAAAATGGTCACATGGTCAAAAGCTTCATGAAGCTTCAACAAGCTTCATGAAAGAAAGAATAAAAGAAAACCATTTTGTTTTTTTCTCTTAAAACTTTTATTTTCCAAAACAAATAAATAAATAAATGAATAAGTAACCATAACCCTAACCATTCATATAACCATGGTTCAATCTTTACACTTAACCATTTTTGCATGTATCATCAAACATGATACAAACAAGTGCACAAAATATATCACATATACAATGTGCACAGGTGAGTGAGAAAATCCATCTTAAGTAAACCGATACTAGTTAAAGCAAAGTAATATATCATATATATAATTATACATCAAATCATTAAATCAACACTTGATTTAACGATCCGGTCATATCGCATATAACCGACTAGTATCCTATGTATCGGCTTATCGAATCAATACTTGATTCGATAACTAGGTTATATCGCATACAACCAATCGATACATTCATCGCGAGAATGGAATACGGTATCACATACACGCATTATTCTCGGTCCCGCACATATCTCATATGCGCTCCTATTTCGTTTCGCTTGAGCCAGGAAACCTCTGTGTAGGACTCTAAAGACTCGTCAATACGCCGGCAGCAGGTGATGATCATATCAAACACCCACAAGCCGCAAGCGGTCTGCTAAACGTAACGGCCACCCGGGTATTGAGCGATCAGAAGATCGACGAGCAAGCCCGCTCACACTCCTGTGAATCCAACCAGTAACACTACCGTACAGTCCGGTCTGATCGTCTGATATGTCGCATATCTTGCCTAGGGGTGGTAAACGTCAGACCCCAATAGCTCGATAAGTCGTGTCGATTTGAGGTCTATAACAATTCGAGAAACTACTGGTAACACTTACCAGTAAATCTCAGCAACCCTGGCCAGGGATTTCCTGTTATAGCCAATCGAACACAGCGCAACATCAACCCCCTATACCGGGAGAGACGAATCCCCTCCTATCGCTCATTGCCTCCATGTGATTC
Source organism: Agapanthus africanus (assembly GCA_030015575.1). Classification (NCBI taxonomy): domain Eukaryota; kingdom Viridiplantae; phylum Streptophyta; class Magnoliopsida; order Asparagales; family Amaryllidaceae; genus Agapanthus; species Agapanthus africanus. Next base: position 28,794,148 of record CM057343.1, read on the forward strand.
GGGACTGTACCCAAAAACCACCGTTTTGCACGACCTCTTGGACGTGGTAAGATGGAAATCAAAGCACGGTGGGAACCACACAAGACTCTATGACGATCTCGGGTCAACAGACTACTCTGTACCAGTGTCACCAGAGAACTGCCATCTGACGTAAGGTATAATACCATCTGGGAGTTCTCGGCGAGTCCGTCCAGTGTACCCAGTCTCTACTGAGCACCCGTATATCATCTCTGATGTCAAACACCAATGGATATGGGATCATCCATCGCCCATCTATATGGGTCGAGAAGGTATACGCTAGTCTACTCTGGTATATCGATGCCCCGTCTCGATACACCCACGACTAGGGACTTTGAAGGATGTACTTATGGACTACCATGTCCCCACTAGTATGATCTGCATCATAGTCCAGGTAGTCAAGCACACATCCTAAGGGCTTTACCAACATGTAACAGAGAGACAATCAGTGTACACGTTAAGGTAAAGATCAACCAGATAGCATACTATCATGTCGAGCAAGAAAGTCCTCCCTATATATGTCCTAGCATCCACTACAATATACATCCTATGTACAGTAATGGCCTCTAAGGCATACATATAACTAACAATCTCCCACTTGCACTAGGGCCATCTGATAGCAGTGGTTGTAGTATCTCATACTCAACCATCCCATAAATATCTCTCTCTGGGAACAGGCCTTTTGTGAGTGGATCCGCTGTGTTGTCCTCTGAGTCTACTCTCCTAACCTCGATCTCCCTGGAGATCAACTATCTCTATGATCAGGTGATACTGCCTTAGAATATGTCTGGATCACTGATGGGACGGACGTTCCTTGGCAAAAGCCACAACTCCATTGTCACACAATGGGAGGAACAAAGTTCATCTCATGAACCAATATACACCCAGACTGCCTCTTTGGTAGCATCTTAAGTAGCGATGTATCCAGCCTTTATCGTCTAGTATGTCACGGTATCTAGCTTGGAACTCTTCCAACATACCGTCCCTTTACTGAGGGTAAAGACAATGCCTGTGACTGACACTCAGTCGTCATTATCACCCTGGAACACTTCCAGTGATTCTTCCCAGGATCAATTGATACCATCTCACTACAGCTAGTGAGTATTCTAACATCCATTTGGATCTATCTCATAGGTCCAAAACCCAGGATTTAGTAGGTATCACTTTGATCCTATGTGGAGAATCATTGTGATAGGCGGAGATTGATCGAGCGTAGCATAGGAAACTCTTTCCCTATCAAGAGTATGTCATCCACGTACTCTACGAGGATCATCACCATACTCCCTACTACCTTTTTGTATATACAAGGTTCATCTACCATTTTGATGATGTCAAACTCTTTGACTAATTCATCAAAACAGACGTTCCAACTCCGCGATGCCTGCTTTAATCGTATAAAGCATCTTGCACACGTTTCCGCTGCTCCCACTGTCTACGAAGCCCTCTGGCTGTGTACTTATAGACGCTCTCTTCTAAATCATCATTTAGAAAAGCAGTCAAGACACCCAACCACCAGATATCGCAGTCATGGTATGTAGCCATGACAAGTAGGATCTGGATGGACTTAAGCATAGCTACTTGAAAAGGTTTCATCATTATCCACACCTGGTCAATGATGCAAACTTTTAATAAGTCTAGCTTTGAAAGTCTCAACTTTTCCATGTACACCAAGTAATCTTCTCAAGATATACCTGCTCCTAATGGGGATTTAACCCTTCAGATATAGCAACCAAAGTCCATACTTTGTTGGTGTATAAGGATTCCATCTCAGATCGATAAACATCCAGCCATTCTTACAGAGTCTCACTCTTGATGGCCAGCTCGAAACTAGTTGGGTCATCATCTCATGATGCAATCCTCGCTCCCACTGTCATAGAGAAACCGAAGTATCTCTCAGGTGGGTGAGGAACCCTACTAGATCGGCGGAGAGGCTGAGGTTCGTTGGAATCTACTGAATCCTTTGGTTCTACCAAATCATCTGCTGTTGTTTGTATAGCTGGAACCTTTCCAGTTGTACATAACAGATCTTGCCTCGAGCTTGTCCGGATTTTGCTTTTCAGACATAGGCTGGACAACCCCAAATCTCAACTAACTTGAGAGATAGGCTCTTCCCTTATCATATCAAATATGAAGTGGTAGGCAACTGATTTGATTCGAACCCTATTCAATAGGTATGCAGCTTCTCAAGCGCATAACTCCTAAAAAGGAAATAGGTAACTCAGTAGTACTCATCATAGAGCACACCTTATCATATAGGGTGTGATTGCTCCACCCCGATATACCATCGTGCAATGGTGTATACGGAGGAGTAATGCTGAGAGAGAATCTCATTCTCCTTTAGAATAGTCCAGGATTTCCGTGCTCAAGTATTCTCCTCCTTGATCTCATCAAAGGACATAATACTTTTACCCGTATTCTGGTTCTCTACTTCTAACTTATATTTTATGAATATCTCAAAAGGTTTAGACTTGTGTTTCAACAGGAACATAGGTCTGAATCTCGAAAGATCATCAGAGAATGTAATGAAGTATAAAGAACCGATCTTGGCATGTGTAGACAAGGGAGCTTACATACATCAACATGTATCATCCCAAGAGTTCACTAACTCTTTCTCTGTTTCCAGTAAATGGAGCTATGGTCATCTTATCTCTGTGACATGACTGGCAAGTTTCACAAGATGTAAATTCAAACTGATTTAAATATGCATCTTCATGTAACTTGAGCTAGTCGGGTCGCATTGATATGACCTAGTCTACAATGCCTCAAGAAGGATTCGTTCATTTCTGAACTATTCCTCTTTTGTGTGTTCCTTATACTAAAGAACTGTAGTTTGATTTAGAACATCAATGCTTTTAGATAACGTGCCTGAACCGATCAACTTTTGATATAGGAAATGTTCAAAACATTATCCAACAATACAAAATTTTATCATTTCTTTACTAATAAAGAGACTGATATGATTTTGTATATCAGGTTCGGTATCTAACAACATTCGTTCAGAATCAATGTATTGTAATACAGGGTGACAGTGACCAACAGACTTGGCAGCAACACTTGCCCCGTTTTCTGCCTCATGAAACTTATCACCCGTTCTCAGTTCTCTACCTTTCTGTAGCCCTATGTAACATATTACATATCTGGGATCCTGATCTGGTATCACATACCCAGGACGTAAAGGATACTGAGAAACAGTTCTCTGTAATGAACACACCCGAAGATGATGCATCAGCATGCACTCTCTTCGATTGGGCGGCACGGGAATTCTGGTAATCCCTTATTTCCTGCTCTGTCTTATAACAATTATAAGTTGGAGCGGGACCAACGTTCCCCAGCTCAGTATAACAAGCGGGTTCGGTCAATATTCTGTATTATTATCTTGATTAAGGCGTGATATGGTCGCTACCTGGAGAGAGAGAGAAGAAAACACTCAGCGTGCGCTCTGTCAAGAATAGATTGGTTATTATTTTATCTAATCAGGATGACTCCCATTGCTTTTTATCAAATCTTCCTTCAAACCCTAAAAGGAAAGACTAGCCGGGATTAATTACACACTACAAGTTCGCCAATCTTTCAGCCAGGCCAGTGTCGGTACTTTGAGGGAGGTCCCCCGTGCTTTCGCACGAACCTAATTAATGTAAACCTCGTTTTCCCAGAGGCGTAACCCCGTTGACACCTTTCTAGACACCTACTTGATCGGCTAATTGTAATGTATAAAACTCTCTCAGGAGTAACTCTTACTCGCAGCGGGTATCGGGATCCAACTATCTCATAGAAGGTATGCAATCTCATTGCAAATTTCAACACTTGAAATTCCCGATAATATTTTGCCCCTAGCAGCTATATGACCTTAACATAGTCAATAAATCATAAGTGCTAGTCAAGTTCAACCCGTCATTTCCCGATTGAATTAAACCCACCCGCACGACCCTTAACATAGTCAACAAAGTCGTACGACTACCCTAATCCAATCGCATCATATGCTTATGCAGATAAGCACTAATTAGCTACCGCACACTACGCCTTAACATAGTCAACAAACGTAGCACGAATACTAACTAGTACTTATCTGAAATGACGGAGGGCTACGACAGGTTTTTCTGAAAACCTATTGCGTAATGAACTTGATATCGTTGTAGAATCAAATGATTTTAAAATGGAGTGCTTTTGAGGCTTTTCTAGTTTTGCTAAAGGAGTCACTCCCGGTGAAGGGATCGTCTGTCCTTTCCTCGTCGAATGAGGTGCGGGGTATATCATATATATCACTGTGCAAAGCAAAAAACACTTAAAAGCAATCAAAAGACAAACCGAGTGTGTAGCATCTGCCAGTTATTGCTAAAGGAGTCACTCCCGGTGAAGGGATCTCGGTCCTTTCCTCATCGAATAAGGTGCAGGATATATCACATATACCGCTGTGCAAAGCAAAAACTGTAGCTACCTGTTTTATTTTGAAATTCGATTCTACAACATCTTAGGTTTCTTTTACTTTCATTAATCACATTAATGAAGTCCCATCATTTAAGTACCTAAACATCACAGATAAATACGACGTACACTTATGCCATCCGCATTCGCCTCGATGTCCCCTCGTGCACCGTTAGGTTAGGTAACTAACGGCAGAGCAGGGCAGGGCTAGCGCGGGTGTAAAACATAAGTAACGTCTATATAATATATCATATATACTATATACTGTATCTATCACAGAACATCATATGATCACATCACAGATATCGCAGCAGAAGAAACATATGAAATATTGGATATACTAGGACGTCCGTGTTTTCAATACGAGCCAGTATAAAACACGGATTCCACGGTCGCGATGAATAGCCAAACCCACACCCCTAGACCCCTACGAGAGCGGCAAGCAACCCTACCAATTCTAGAGTTAGGAGACCCGACTCGACTCCTCGAGTTGGTCTCCCGCTGGACTCCAGAACCCGGTTACTTGTGCCCTCCTCCTTGGGTCTATCCTAGTGCGGAAAAGTAAATAATATACAAACGGTGACAACTTCCGCAACCTGGAAGCGCCCCACTAAAAGAATATTACATACAAGTTTTTACATGAATGAAAATGAAAAATACTCATCTCACATAAAAACCCCCGGCTATTCAAACACGACGATCCAATATAACATATCCAGCAACACATAACATCACATGTCATCAACGTAAGTAAATATGTCCATCCCAATTGTCGTTGACATATAGCAACGAAACCGGCGATATCACATATTACACTTACGGTCACAGAAAAGAAAGTGTAAAACTACAACAGTTGGAATCCGCAACCACCTCAGACATCGCATGCCTGACCAAATGAATTTCTTAGACATCGCATGCCTAACAATTATAAACCCCGCATTTTAGTCTCATTATCGAAAACACTTTTCAATATCAAGTCGGGCAATTCAACAAGATTCCCAACATCCTGATCGAATGCTCGTCGCAAACTTCAGTAGACGGCCGCACCCCCGACGCCGTCGACGAAGTGCACCAAGGCGGAACACCACTACCGCGAGCACCCGAACGGATGCTTTCGGCGACGGGGTTCTCCTACAGTCACTTGGTCGGGGCTATGGGGTGTAACTGTCTATTAAGTTTACCCAGCGAGTATCCGCGTACGCTACGTGATTGCGACGGACTTTTGATCACATCAAAATTCCGTGGCAACCGATCAAGTGAGACTAAACCGCTAGATTTATAACATTCATTCAGTTATCACATAACTTTTGTGAATTCCAATTATTGTATCCCATTCCAGATAAACAGAAAATGTTAAACTTTTCGATCGAACAATCGAACACCCAAGTTTTCCCGATACAGCTCAACATATGAAATAAGTCTAACAACATTCCGTTCGTGCCTCAGTACCAACGGTCCAGCCGTAAAAGGGTCAAGCCAACGCCTCACATGTGGCACGGCGTACTGCCCCAAACCCTAAGGTTCAAAGGGCAGTTCAAGACGGTCACATAATCGAGTTAAGGTTTGTTGTCTTCTAGAGGGACCCTCGCGTTACTTGCACTACTTAGAACGTCGTTAAACCACGGAAAAATCCAACACTTGGAAATTTCCCGACAAGGGAAAAATTGGGTATTTATATCCGGTCGAACTTTTTAACATATTCTAAAATTTATCCGGAAAGACACATAGACAAAATCTGATAATCCGATCGAACATTCGAATCCCCAAAACAACCCTGAAAATTAAAACTCTGGAAAAAATATTAAAAATACCCAGGAAAACCAGCACTGTTAAATAGGAGTTACTGTGCAAACTTCAACTCATAACACGACAAACAGGCCACGGATCCGCCGCACGAGCCATGCTCGTGCCGCGGAAACGCGGCGCTTTAATGGAATTAGGGCATCGAAATTTACAGTAACTCTTAGATATTCCTGCTGATATTTCTACATATTTTTAATACTGAAAAATCCCTGTTTTTAGAAAAAGTCCAGAGAGCATGGAAATTTTGGCGTTTCGGTTTGTTCGGACTTCAAACTCCGTCTAGACTTCGCCTAAGGCTCTAGCTAGGCTCTGATACCACTGTAGGGTTCCTAGGCACCCTAATCAGGTCTCACAAGGCATCAACCATGCCAATTTCAAATTTAAACGGTGCCGAGAAACCCTAGAACGGATCGTTGGCTAGATTTTATGCGAAAATGAAACTAGTTAACACTTAACTACAAGAATACGGAAATACAACCTTTGTAGATCCGGTGCTCCACCTCCATAGCTCCGCAACGAAGTCCCCTCGCTGTCCTAAACAAATTCCGGGCTCTAGCGTCGGCTTCATCGGAGAATAGGCGAGCTAGGTCGTCGATGTCCATGCCGAAGATGATCTATGTCGAAGCATCGCTAGATCAAGCTCCAACTTCACCAAGTCAAGAAAACTTGTGAAGGAAACACACTCTACTACTTGGCAAGAGGTAGAGGATGAAGAAATAGGAAGTGGGTTCACTTTAGAATTGGATTTCTCACTCTTTATCATCACTTGCCATTGATGGAGGCAAGCTTTCTTCACATGAAGAAAATGAAGAAGAAGATGAATATGATATGATAAGTATTAAAGAATAGAAAATAATAATCATTCTTATCATAATCAAACCATAGTTAAGTGTAGAGAGCTAACTAGAGTTTATGTGAGTGGTTAGGGTTAAAGAAGAAGACAAAATGGTCACATGGTCAAAAGCTTCATGAAGCTTCAACAAGCTTCATGAAAGAAAGAATAAGAGAAAACCATTTTGTTTTTTTTCTCTTAAAACTTTTATTTTCCAAAACAAATAAATAAATAAATGAATAAGTAACCATAACCCTAACCATTCATATAACCATGGTTCAATCTTTACACTTAACCATTTTTGCATGTATCATCAAACATGATACAAACAAGTGCACAAAATATATCACATATACAATGTGCACAGGTGAGTGAGAAAATCCATCTTAAGTAAACCGATACTAGTTAAAGCAAAGTAATATATCATATATATAATTATACATCAAATCATTAAATCAACACTTGATTTAACGATCCGGTCATATCGCATATAACCGACTAGTATCCTATGTATCGGCTTATCGAATCAATACTTGATTCGATAACTAGGTTATATCGCATACAACCAATCGATACATTCATCGCGAGAATGGAATACGGTATCACATACACGCATTATTCTCGGTCCCGCACATATCTCATATGCGCTCCTATTTCATTTCGCTTGAGCCAGGAAACCTCTGTGTAGGACTCTAAAGACTCGTCAATACGCCGGCAGCAGATGATGATCATATCAAACACCCACAAGCCGCAAGCGGTCTGCTAAACGTAACGGCCACCCGGGTATTGAGCGATCAGAAGATCGACGAGCAAGCCCACTCACATTCCTGTGAATCCAACCAGTAACACTACCGTACAGTCCGGTCTGATCGTCTGATATGTCGCATATCTTGCCTAGGGGTGGTAAACGTCAGACCCCAATAGCTCGATAAGTCGTGTCGATTTGAGGTCTATAACAATTCGAGAAACTACTGGTAACACTTACCAGTAAATCTCAGCAACCCTGGCCAGGGATTTCCTGTTATAGCCAATCGAACACAGCGCAACATCAACCCCCTATACCGGGAGAGACGAATCCCCTCCTATCGCTCATTGCCTCCATGTGATTCGGGACTGTACCCAAAAACCACCGTTTTGCACGCCCTCTTGGACGTGGTAAGATGGAAATCAAAGCACGGTGGGAACCACACAAGACTCTATGACGATCTCGGGTCAACAGACTACTCTGTACCAATGTCACCAGAGAACTGCCATCTGACGTAAGGTATAATACCATCTGGGAGTTCTCGGCGAGTCCGTCCAGTGTACCCAGTCTCTACTGAGCACCCGTATATCATCTCTGATGTCAAACACCAATGGATATGGGATCATCCATCGCCCATCTGTATGGGTCGAGAAGGTATACGCTAGTCTACTCTGGTATATCGATGCCCCGTCTCGATACACCCACGACTAGGGACTTTGAAGGATGTACTTATGGACTACCATGTCCCTACTAGTATGATCTGCATCATAGTCCAGGTAGTCAAGCACACATCCTAAGGGCTTTACCAACATGTAACAGAGAGACAATCAGTGTACACGTTAAGGTAAAGATCAACCAGATAGCATACTATCATGTCGAGCAAGAAAGTCCTCCCTATATATGTCCTAGCATCCACTACAATATACATCCTATGTACAGTAATGGCCTCTAGGGCATACATATAACTAACACAGACATGGTGTCAACAAAGTCCCAAGGAGCAAATAAAAGAGGAGTGATAGCAAAATCCTAGCTCCGCGTTCATTCTCAGTGCAAATGCGACGTCAACAAGGACCCAGGGTCAAAGAAAAGTGGAGTAATGGCAAAATCCTAACTCCTGATCTCAATGGCAACATCTACAGCCTAGAGATCAACTTGGCGTCCTTCTCATTCCAGCAAGGTGCAGACACAATGCCAACAATGATCTAAGAAACAAACAAAAGTGGAGTGACGGCATATTCCTAACTCTAAGTCATGATGGTAATGTATGCGGCCTAAAAACCAATTTGACGTCCCTCTTACTCCAGCAGAGTGCAAATATGGTGTCAACAAAGCTTTAAGAAGCCAAATCAAAGTAGAGTAATGGCAAAACCCTAGCTCAATTCGACGTCTCTCTTACTACAGCAGGGTGCCGATGCGACATCAAAAAGGACGCAAAGGTCAAATAAAAGAGAAGTGATGGCAAAATCCTAGCTCCTGATCTTAATGGCAACATCTATAGCTTAGAGATCAGCTCGACGTTCCTCCTCATTCCAGCAAGGTGTGGACGCAAAGGTCAGACAAAAGTGGAGTGACGATATATTCCTAGCTCCAGATCTCGATAGCAACATCTACAGCCTAGAGATCATCTCGACGTTCCTCCTCATTCCAACAGGGTGCGAACATAACTGTCAAATGAAATTAGAGCAATGATATATTCCTAGTTACGAATCTCGATTGCAATACATACAGCATAAAGGTCATACAGATATTTACCCGACTTCAGCGAAGAATCGGTGCGACATCATCAAAGCAAAAATGAAGTGACGGCATATTCCTAGCTTCGGGTCTTGATGGCAATACGTACAAAACCTAAAGACCATTGGAGATCATCCTACCCCAGAAGGGTGCGGTTATGATTCATTGGGGCTCCAAATTGAGCCTAAGCTCAAGTAAAAAGCTCCATGACAAATACGTAACGCTTGTTCTTCCAACGGTAATATGACCTAAGAAGATTACTTGAAAACGTCTTGTCCAGCCTAAGAAGGGATTAGAGACACGACAGTCGCATGGCTACTCGAGAAGCAACCTAAGGGACTGTATATCGAGAAATATATCAGCCGACGCAATGGTACGATGGACTTAAACCTAGTACCACAAACCTAACGGACTGTTCCCTTAAAAAAAGGAGGAAAAAAATAAAAGAATTCCCACGTTTTGAGCCTCACGTATTAAACACGTGAGCGCTTATATACAAAGCATATAAGCACTGAAAGCAAACAACTAAAGGCTAAACAGGTCTATAATTCTCGGGCCAACTATTATGACCCAATTTAAGAACACGACCGGCACTTAAATCACGCAACGTCTAAAGGCGTAACGTAATTCAAGTAAGCCGAAACCCAGAAATCTAAACCATAAAAAGATAGAGTGGTAAAACATTTGTTTCAAAATATCACATCTCTTTTACAATCTCAAGTTGTTTACTAAAAAAAATTCGGCAGCATCTCCTTTGTAAAAAATGGTCCAAAACGGATACAAAATATAGTATATAAAAGGCATCCCCAATTAGGAGCAATCTCATGCCTGAAGGCGGAACGCAACCACAACATATATATGATGTCGTAGGTGAAGAAATAAGCAAATAAGAAGTGAAAACAACATCGCAGCATAATATAAAAGCCGGCTCACACGAGCATGATAACCAGAGTCACATATAATACAAATATCGAATCTCTCAGTCTCGTCTCTAAGTCAAATATACACAGGTGGTAGATAGAGAGTACCAGATACAATATAAGATATACAACTGGAAGCATATGGATACTCCCACAAAAACCCACCTACATAAATATCCCATGCCCAAAAGGCGGTATCCACAGAAATAGATGCAATAGAATGCCCTGCCGCAACTACACTGAAGATCAGTCCTGCAAGATACTGTGGCACAACGTGGTTGAGTTGCCAGCTCGTGAGTAGTAAATAACATCATACGGTGTAATCGGAAGCATGATGAAAAAGCGACAATTTCTAAGCATGCGGTCATGACGGCATATATATAACAGGGTGAAATGCAACATAATTATAATCAAGGTACAACATCAGGGTACAACAACTATATGAACAGAGCATGTCATAATAAGTCCTGAATGTGGAATAAAATAGAATCATCCTCAATAAATCATCATAGAAATCCGGTGTCCATCAACGACACCCAAAATCCCAATATCTCAGGCGTCGTCGCTCTGATCGGCCCTCATATCCATCTCATCATATAACTCCGGTCGGTATCCTCCGGATATCCGTCGAGTTTCCATACAATCACCGGTAGGCAGTGCTCCCCTGCCAGGCTCATCGTCTACTCCACGATCTTCTTTCCCCGGGGTATCTTACCGGGCCCACCATTTACCCGCAGACGGTTCCTCCTCACTCCTCGAATCGAGTATCATATAGCTCAGAACCGAGAAAACTCATGGTGGACACGAAATATCATATCAAGGAAAACCGCCCTTTTTAAATATTTCAAGTTTCAAAATGTACTTTGCGGTTTCCCAAATCCATGAAACAGAAATCTCATGAAACATCATAAGAGAATAAGGCACTATAGCAATGTATGTATAATGCTAACATGATGCGTACTAGTACAATGAATAATGTCTAACTGTCAGTTACGAATATAGTATAATATAGTTCATGGAAAATTCTATAGTGTGCATGACATGGCAATTACCAACGTTGTGTGTGGGCATATGAATCAGTGCTCGTGCAACATGAACTGTTGGTAATGGTGCAGTGCCCTATCAATGATATGTCAATGTACAACAGATAATAGGATGCACAATATGATACTCATGCACAATCACAATATATAAACATACAGCATAAGGTATTGTCACTTGAATCTAGCCATCGGTGCTTAACGCCATACAGGCGATTCCCCCGTAGATGTTAAATCTACTAACCAGACGATCTCGAGCTAAGAGTATCCGACCACTTCTTTCCCCTTCCTAGCTTCGTCCGAAGTCCCGCAAGTGATCCTAGCATCGCACAAACCAAAACGAGTGAGATTAATAAACTTTGCAACAAAACATGGACACAAACACATAACTAACGAACTAACTCCCATAAGCTATCAAGTGTTAGCTTAGCGGGCTAAACACGTGCAGCGACATCCTAGACCACTCCTATGGTTGTTAATCGCATGAAACACCTAAACGAAAGTCGGATAAATCCGCATCGCACATTATCGAAACGCTTGAATTATAGCAAAATGGTCCCAGATTTTCCTACACAAGAAATTAGGGAACGTTGCACATGCCATAAGCCTACACATAACCCCAGAAAACCCACGACCAACACACACATACACAGACTCCCCACTCTGGCCGCAAATTATGGCCAGAAAGAATGAATTTGCAGCCACGAAGTGAAGGGGAGGGCTCAGGTTTTAGGGGTAGGTCCTAGACCTCTAGACTATCTCTCTGTAGTGGCAACTTCTCAAAATAACATCTGGATTGATAGCAGATTTAAAACAGAGGCCTTAAGTCTTAACAAAATACGATATTAACACTAAACAAAAACATTAAGGTATTTTAGTGAAACTAGTTAACACAAAAACTTCCCTTAGAGCCTAATTAAGGGTTTAAGATCATTATCTCACCAAAATTTGGATGAAACCCTAGCCATGCAAGCTCCAAGATGTCTCAAGAGGGGTTAAACATGCTTAAGAAAGGGTTTAGTGAAGTTTTGGTGTTGGTTTTAAGCTCAAGGTTAGTGGAAAAATATTGCAAGAGGAGAGATTTTGAAGAAAGAAGAAGAAGAAGAGAAATGAAAGGGTGAGTGATAAGAGAATGAGAGGGTGAGTGATGAGAGATGGCTCTTGAGAGCCATGCTCTCTCTCTCTCACCTCACTGAATGACCCCCTCACCTCCATGTCTTCCCTTATGCCTTCATATTTTATTCTTTTCTTTTTCTTTTTTAAAAATAAAACCTTTTACTTAAAATATATGTATATAACATAATAAAATAATTAATGTGCCATGGCTAGCAAAACAAGTTTAGCATATTCGTAATGCTAGATTAGAATGCACATGTGTGTGCATAACTAAAACAAGTATATAAATAATTAGATAAAATATTAATTAATTATAATAAAATCTGTGAAAAATAATTATTAGTTAAATTTATTTAAAAACCCAAATTATGTCGCCTAATAACTCTAATCGCGTTTTAAGGTGTTACACCAACGGTTTAGCAGAAGCTTTCAACAAGACCATGACAAAGATTATAAAAAAAGACGGTGTCCAGAAACAAAAAGGACGGTCACAAAAGGCTGTATGAAGCTCTCTGGACGTACCAAACAACATTCAAGACGACCACGCATACAACACCAAACACATTGGTGTTCGGCACGGTAGCAGTGCTTCCATTGGAAATAGAACTCCTCTCTCTATGAGTAGCGGTTCGATACGAGTTGATAGATGAAGAAATTGCTCATCTTCGGCTTGAGGAGCTCGACGCCCTTGAAGAAACTCGCCTTATAGCACGGCAATATCTGGAGGCTTATAAGGCAAGGATGACACGGTCATATGAAAGATTGACCAGGCCGAGAACATTCTGCCATGGCGAACTCGTGCTAGTCGTCAAAAGAACCATGATCCCAATCGTGCAAAACGGGAAAAGTTCGAGCCAAACTATGAAGTTCCGTACATCATAAATAAAGTCTACCAGTGTGGAGCCTACCTACTCATGGATATGCATGGTGAAAGATCCTTTCGGCCAATAAACTGCCGATTCCTCAAAAACTACTACGCCTAACGAGTCATGACTTAGGTCAATGATAGATGACGATGCTTGTCTCCGCTCCTTATCTTCCTAAGTCAGAACTTTGAGAGTAGTACCCGAAAAGCTCCATCACCTCAAAAACGACGATAATGGACCAAAACGTCCTTAAATTAACAATGGACCGAAACGTCCTTAAACTAATACTCGCCCCAAAATACGGCGATAATGGACCGAAACGTTCCTGAACTAACAATGGACCGAAAGGTCCTTAAACTAATACCCGTCCCGAAATATGGTGATAATAGACCGAAACGTCCTTAAACTAAGAATGGACCGAAACGTCCCTAAACTAACAATGGACCGAAACTTCCCTAAACTAACAATAGACCGAAACGTCCCTAAACTAACATTCGCTCTAAAATACGGTGATATTGGACCGAAACGTTCCTAAACTAACAATGGACCAAAAGTTCCTTAAACTAATACTCGCCCCGAAATACGGCGATAATGGACCAAAATGTCTTTAAACTAACATTTGTCCCCAAAAAGGGAATGTTGGACCGGAACGTCCTTAAACAAGCATTTCGCCCCCAAAATACGGCGATAATGGATCGTCGTGTCCTTAAACTCACACGTTTAGCCCTACGGTGAATCCCTATATCGATTACCGTATACAATCCACGGGCATGAACGCTTCATAACTCTCTCAGGTCCCACATGATATAGTCCTTTTAAATAAAAAAATCGGGGCCTACAGCTAATGGTACGTTATCCTACGGGCCGCCTAAAAAAGGTATGTCCACAAGCGAAATGGGGATGGATGAAAACCCGAAAGGGCGCCGTGAGTAAAAATAGCAGGGCTGCCAACGACCTAGTGAAAACCCGAAAGGGCACGAACTCATAAAAAAAAAGGTATGTCCACAAGCGAAATGGCATGGATGAAAACCCGAAAGGGCGATGTGAGTAAAAACAGCAAGACCGCCAGCGAGCTAGTGAAAACCCGAAAGGGCGTGAACTCGTAAAAAAAATCCCTCGCTGTTTTGAAAGAAGAAAACACCTGCGTGAGATCCTTACGACTTGCAAAGGAGTAACACACTTAGGAATCCATACGATTCCTAAGAAGGAAATACACTTACGAGATCCTCATGACTCGTAAGAAGAATATACCCTTTATAAGACCCTCATGGCTTATAGAATTCAAAAGCCTTGAGATAAGAGACCTAAACCCGTTCTTAAGCCATCAAAACCCTATAAAACTTTTCTGCCCTATAGGTGGTCCAGTATTGACGCTTGTATACAATCTACGGGCATACATAAATATATTTCCTACCAAGTTTCACCAATAGCAAGAAATGTCCCCATATAGTGAACGACACTTGTAAGTCCTTATGACTTATAAGAGAAAACATACTTAGGAATCCTCACGACTTATAAGGAGAAAATACACCAACGAGATCCTCTCGACTCGTAGGGAGAAATACCTTTATGAGTCCCTTATGGCTTATAAAGTCAAAAAACCTTAATCGACAGGATCCTAATCCTGTTTGCTAAGCCACCTTTGTTCAAATCGACAATGGCAAATGATGATTCTCTTCTGGTAATATTCCAGTTGTAGCGATACTGATGCCAAGATTGACATCAGATCTCAAGTTCCTGACTTATAATAAAACTAAAAAAATGCATATGATATAGCCGAAATGAATAGGCACCGCGGATAAAATGCCGAAATGATTGGGCAATCGCGACTTTCACGATATAAAAACCTGAAAAGATAGAGTATCGCAGAACTATAAAAAATAAAAAATAAAAAATAAAAAATTACCCTGTAAGTAGGTCCATACCGACTCTTGTATACAATTCATGGGCACAAATAAAAGAAAGGGAACCATATTTTCCCACCACGCTTCGTCAAAAGAAGAACCGAGTCTGGATGGCACATCTACAGCCTGGAGACTATTTGGATGTCCTTCCTACTTAAGCGAAGTATAGACGTGGCGTCAACAAGTACCCAAGGTCAAAGCAAAAATGGAGTAATGGTAAAATTCTAGCTCCAAGTCTTGACGGTACATATACAACGTAAAGACTCTCCCGGCGTTCCCCTCTCATTCCAGCAGGGTGCGAGCGCAATAATCAAATAAAAGTAAAGTGACGGAAAAATCCTAGCTTCAGGTCTTAATGGCAACATCTACAGCCTAGAGATCATCTCGACGTTCTTGCTCATTTTAGCAGGGTGCGGAATCAAATAAAATTGGAGCAACAGTATATTCCTAGCTCCAGATCTCAATTGCAATACATACAGTATAAAGGTCATATGCATGTCTACCCTATTTCATTAAAGAATCGGCGCAGTATCTTTAAACAAAAATGAAGTGACGGCATATTCCTAGTTTCGGGTCTTAACGGCAATACATAAAAAGCCTAAAGACCATTGGAGATCATCCCATCCCAGAAGGGTGCAGTTATGACTCATCGAAGCTCCAAATTGAGCCTAATATCAAGTAAAAAGCGCCACGGCAAATACCTAACGCTTGTTCTTCTTACGATAATACATATACACCAACCTAAGAAGATTACTTGAAGATGTCTTGTCCAGCCACAAAAAGGATCAGAGACACGACAGTCGCGGGGCTACTCAAACAGTAGCTTAAGGTCTGCATATCGAGAAATACATCAGCCAATGTAACAGAATGATGGACTTAAACCTAGTACCACAAACCTAATGGACCCCTGTCATAAAGGAATAGGGGTTATCTACATCCAACGTTAGGGCAAGTTTGCATGTAAACCCAAGAAAGGTAAACTAAAAACACTCCGAAATGAGTACGTAAACTAAAGACTTTGAAATGAGTGAATAAACTACAAACTCCGAAATGAGTGAATAAACTAGATACTCTGAAATGAGTGAATAAACTATACACTCCGAAATGAGTAAATAAACTAGAGACTCCGAAATGAGTACGTAAACTACAAACTCCGAAATGAGTACATAAACTAAAAACACTCCGAAATGAGTACAAAAAATAATCTGCGCCAGAGCGAGACAATCAAGAAAAGGAAGGTGCAGATATGAAGGGGAAAGATGCTTTTCATTCATACTTCAAAAGAGAACTACATACTCTCGGTGTAAAAAAAGGGAACGCATGATCCCAGATCTACAGCGGCAAGACACTGAACTTTGGACATGGATTCTCAAACTCAAAAGCAAGTTTGAGCAATGCACGTTCAGCCTCAGCAACCATCTTTTTGTGCATCTTCTCTCGGATGAAAGCGTCAGGGTCACCAGTGATGTCCTCCACCCTCTGGTATGCCGATACTATCGCCTTTTGTTGAAAACTACGGTGCAAGATGGCGATAAAATTATCTCTCCGTTTCTTCGAGATCAACCCCATCAGATACACAGAATGCACCTTGTCTTCAGCATCATCGAGCGCTTGGAGCGGCATAACCTCAAGACTCCCAGGTATAGCTTCCTAAATCGACCCAACGACAATCTTCAAAAGAGTAGAACGGTGGGGGAGCAATCGACCGTTGTAATCATCGAAGCGGCGCATCACCTCGTCGCATTGGGCCATAGTGTATTCTTGGCCTTGAAAGCGACCCTGGATATGAATATCCTCATAAAAGATAATCTCTTCAAGATCATACAGATGACCAGCCATGGTACCTGAAAAGAAAACAGGTAGAGTCTGTTGTAAAAAATGCTAGAACCACTAAGTCTAAAAAGCTTGTGGGCCCCACGAAATCAAAATGGCGACTCGTCAATGATGAGACAAGTGCCCATTGTGAGAATTAAAAAGGATTTTCATTAAATGAACAGTGGAGTTAAAAACTCCCAAAACCCCGAAAAGCGGGTTCTTTTAAAGACAACAACATATTTAAATCTGTGAAAAAAGATATTAAAACCTTAAAAAGGAAAATACCCAAGAACAATAAAGGGAATAAAATTCCCAAAGTTCTAAAAAAATCAGAGCTAAGCTCTGCAAAACAAAATAGAATTAAATTCCCCAATATTGGGATTAAATCCCAGAAATCCCCATGTTGGGAAATGGATGGGAAATATAATGGAATTAAATTCCAGAGATCCTCAAATGTCAGGATCAATGATGGGGTAAAACCCTAAGAAGAGAATCAGCGATTTTCAAGATTGCCCATTGATTCACACCCTTGATATAGACATCAAGACCCACGATCTACTCAAAAAAAGTTTTTTTAGATCTCCAAGAGATCGGTTCAAGAAAAGAGCCAAACTCTGTTAATGGATTAAAAAAATCCAAAATAAAAAAAGGTCATCCAAAAAAGTCTTTTAAGAGCTAAAGCTCTATTCATAATCCTTACCAAAATTTTGGCAGAATTTAACTCTGATCAGAGGGATTCTGAAGGCAGAGATCTAAGTTCTGAAATGAGAATTAAATTCTCAAGGAAAAAAAAACTCAAAGAGGAAGATGAAAAACTGTAACGACTTTGAATTTACAGTACGAAATTTTTCGATTTAATGTACAAAAGGGGGTTTACAAGCCTGAGTACAATTTATAAGTAATTTTTGTTTAATAAAAGCAAGAAACAACTTATGGCTCATTGGTAAAGCCTTGTACTGCTGTGACGTAGCCTCTATATTCGAATCCCCTCAGACACATTATATTTTTTTCTGAATTTTCTTTTAAACTTTTTGGAAGCCTAAAAGTTTACACGTGCACTGCACATAGAAATGAAAAGACAGAAAAACAAACATGTGCAAATTGATATAAACACATAGTAGGACACGTGGCTAAGATCCACCGGCCCCCCTCACACATTGGACCGGCGAGATTGCCTTGATGGCCGGCGCCGACGAGCCCCTGTAGGTGAAAAGTTCCCGTGCTTTGCCTACATGACTCTTCTCCTACCCCCATCACCCCTGCACTGTTTGATTACTCTGAAATTAAACAAAAACTTCAATATCACCTTAAAATCAAATTTAAATGCATTTTAATTCATTCTTTCAATTCCAAAGCCTCAATTTCACACTATAAATACTAGCCCATGCCCTAGCCCTTCCTCATTCTGAAAATTCTAGCCAAAACTATCACATTTTCTCAAGTACAAGAAGAGTACAAGTGGAGTTAGCCAACGACCAACTTCCGGCAAGGAATCGAGGCAATTCCGGTGACCCCGCAACGCCACGGTGACCCCCACTCCTTCTACCTCCTCTTCATCCATCTAGCTTGTAAGTCTCTCCCTATTCATTTCTTTCTTCTTAAAAAGTTCTTTGTTTCAAAACATATCGGTAAGTGGAGTTAACACCGACCTTTTATCCTAAACCTAAAAATTTCACTATTTCTTCCATATCTTTCATTCAAATTCTTACCCTATATTTGTAATCATATAACTAATGTTTAGAACAACTTTCACTCAAAAATATCATGAAACATAACTTTAAATCAACTTTTACATTAAAATACCATTAACTTTGTATCTACCATATTTAATTATTTTGCTTAATCATACCTTTAGAAAACCTCACGGGGTAATGACCTACCCCTCACAAACACACATGGTTTCCATAGCACGATACTCTTTTAGTATATTCTTGGTTACAATAACAATATTTCATCAAAATATCATGTACTGTAAAAACCCGGTTTTCTTTTGAATTGTATTATCAAAACTCTTTGCAAATATGACTCTACAACCCATTTGGGGAACCCGTTATTAGATGGTGCGGATTATCGCACATCCTAGGGCTGGTAGAGCGAGATGCGGACCTCCTCACGGAGCATTCGGTCTCGAAAGATTTTTAATACGATTTTTTAGAAAAACAAAATTTTCTATTTAATAATAAAATTAATTTTAATAATTATATAAATATTATTAAACCACATATTTTCAAGATATAATAAAATTCCATGTTTTCTAAAAAATAAAAGAATAACAAGTTTCATCAAAATACTTTCAAGTTATCCAAAAATTAAGCTTTACAGTAAAATATCTTGAACTATCCAAGCTAAACTATTATCACTAAAATACTTCACATTCTTAAAATTTACAATTATGGAAACCCTAAATAATATAAATAAATACTCGAGGTTTATTTTGAAAATATATAAAATATTTTTCATAAAACCCCCTCGAGTCATATAAAATTACATTTAAGAACTTTAGTAAATATAGGTTTAAGCGGGGTCAATTCTCTTGAGCCTCAGGGAGCCGGAGAAAGTGAGTGCTTACCTATTTAAGATAGAGAAACTTAACGGAGTTATCAATGGTAATTGTCTTAGAAAAAGACATAAATCCTGCCGTCCATGTGCAGCAGTTACCGATAACACCCGAACCTAACTCAGGATCCAAATCAGTTTAAAGTGTCTGACTCAAGTCTGAGTCTAACTCAAATCAGAATCCAGTTCAAACATGAATCCAAACTCTAATATGTATACTTGAACCTGAACCTGAATACTAGAACAAAATCAACATGCAAACATAACTTGACTTGACCGAACCATGGCTATAACTTGACTTGATTACATTACTACTTGTTTACATCCTGAATCTGATTACATGAACAACCTGTATCCATGGTTTCGGCAAGCCTGTAACTATAATCAATATATTATATATTACGGGGTTTAACGGGGTAGATTGGTACGGAATGTATTAAAAGTGGCATGATGATGGACACTAAAAGACACCTACATGAACTCTCGTGCCGTTGTCCCATGGGTTTTGACGGGGTCTTGTACTTACATGTTACCATAGTCCACAGGATAGTTGGAATCCTCTCTTATACACTGATACCTTCTGTACCAAGCTACTAACAACTACGTTAGAATAATAAACTGATACATATATAACTTAACAGTTTCCTTCCACATTACTTATTGTATTCCTTCCTTTCTTTTGGACTTACCGAGCGCTAGTTCGCTGACGACATTCTTGTCTATTTCTTTCTTGAAATGTTCGTCAGGGGGACAGGACCCTCAGGAGACCGAGCCCAGCCAGGAGTACTTGGAGCAGATTGAGATACAGCCAGATTACTAGCTTACTTGTACTTACCTTCCAGTTTATATGCCACTGTTTAGGCACTGCTTTATTCATTGTACTTTTCCTTTTCAAATCAGATGTATTATAAAGATGAATGTAAATAAAAGTTGTTGTTCATTTTATATCTCTTATCATTTCTTATGCATTATATATATATATATTGCTTATTTACGCATAACGTGTTTACTTCTGAGTAAATAAGCCGTGTGCCCGTCACGTCTCCTTCTCCGTACACTGGGAAGCGGGGCGTAACAAAAACAATAGTCACTCCAAGGCCTAAGGACCCATTTATAAGACGTGATGGGATCGGTTCAACTTCACATTCTCCTAGGCGATCCAACGGTGGTAAAGATAGACACCGTTGCACTCACGTACAAGCCACGTGAGAGCAACGCTGGGGGAGATTTGTTCCCTTATAAAAAGGAAGAAAAAATAGGAGAATTCCCACGTTTTGAGCCTCACGTGTTAAAAATATAAGCGCTTATATGTAAAGTATATAAGCACTGAAAGCAAACAACTAAAGGCTAAACATGCCTCACGTTTTAAACACATGAGCGCTTATATGCAATGCATATAAGTGTTGAATAAACAAATTAAAACCCACATTGGGGTCACGTGTTAAACACGTGAGAACACCCTTTTGAAGTATTAGCTTCAGATAGAATTAAACTTTATATATAGAATTAAATTCTATTTTTTGTATGCAAAGTATATAAGCACTAAGAGTAAGTGGCTAAAGGCCAAACTGACCTCACGTGTTAAACACGTGAGCGCCCATATGTAAGGCATATGGGCGCTAAATAAAACAGGCTAAAACCCGCATCAGGGTTACGTGTTAAACACGTGAGAGCGCCTCCATATATATAATTAAATTCTATTCTTGGGAAAATACCCATCTTGATCTTTCTAAAAAAGAAAGATATTCTCTATTAACAGAGAATCATTGGATCAAAAATCCAATGGTAATTAAAAATCACCAAATATAGAATTAAATTCTATCGCAGGAAAATATCTTCCTAATCTTTCTAAATGAGAAGGATATTTTCCGTTAAACAGAAAGTTGGATCCATAGTCACATAATTCACGAATAATTCGGCGAATTCACGAATAATTCACGAATTTTTGATCGGCCGATTAATTCTTCGTTTTAATCGCCACTGGCGAACACTTCGAATAATTCACGAATTATTCGCGAATAATTCAAATAAACAGTGAATAATTCACAAAAACAGCGATTAATTCGCAATATCAAAATCCAGCGCCTCATATATTAATTTCTTGCTCGAAATCCTTCCCGAACATTTCCCGAATACTTGCCGAATTTTTCCCGAATACCTGCCGATTTTTTCCGAATAGTTCCCCGAATCCGAATTTTCGACCTCGCCGAATAATTCCCGAACGATAAATTTGTCACTATGGTTGGATCAAAGATCCAATGAGATGGGAGAATATTTTCCTATATTTTTCTAAATAAAGAAAAATGTGCTATGTTAAATAGAGAGCCCTTGGATTAAAAATCCAATGGTGGTTAAAAATCACCGTCTAACAGAATTAAATTCTGTATATGGGAAAATATTTTCCTAATCTTGTTAAAAACAATAAAACATATTCTGTTAAACAGAAACTCTCTGGATCAAAAATCCAACGGTGGATAAAATCCCCAAAATAATCTTTGAGGCTAGTTAAAATCAATTGGTATCTCTCAAATGAGAGATTTTCTAGAACTAATCAACAAACTTGCATTTTCTATATAAAGGACCTGAGACTTCAAGTTTCAAGGAGGCACGGAGAGAGGATCGACCCCCCAAGCTTCTGCAAACAAAAAGACAGAAGTCATAAAAACAGAGAATTTATTTCTCTTCGAAGAAGAAGATCTCCTTCCTTTCAAACTCTAGGTAAAGAAAAAGAACAAATCAAAATATCTCCTTTGTCTAATATAAACAAAAACAAGGGTTTAATCCTTCATAAAAAAAGAACTTAGTTCTTCCTTTGATTTGAGATTTGCAAAGCAAATCTCCCCACAAGTTGAGAATTTAATTCTCATCGGGGAGATTCTGTTCTTCAAACTCAAAATCTAGAGGAAAAGAACTAAATTAAAAAGAAAGAAAAAGAACATATGTTCTAAGAATTTAATTCCTCTAAAAAAATATGGTTTAACCCTATGTAAAGAACTTAGTTCTTATAAAAAAGAAAAGAAAAACTTATTTTCGTAAATAAAATTGATCTCAGATCTTCAGAGCAGAGATATGGGTGATCATTAATGGCCAAAATGCCATTAACAGAGATTAAGTCTCTGAAATAAAAGAATTTGGTAACTCACGTGCTTTCCACGTGAGCGCCCAAAAACAAAGAAACTCAGCGCCTCACGTGAAACACAGGTGAACCACCAAAATGAAGTCTGAATGCCTCACGTGCTTCCCACATAAGCGCCCCAAAAACAAAGCAATTCAGCACCCCAAAAAGAAAGCAATCACGTGAAACACACGTAAGCCACCAAAACAAAGGTTGAATGCCTCAGTGCTTTCCACGTGAGCGCCCAACAAAATAGAACGCTCATTGCTTCATGTGCTTCCCACGTGAACACTGTATAAAAGTGCTGAGCACTATAAAATTCAGTCAAAATGACTAAGTACTTAGTACTGATTGGGCAGCTTCCATGTCTCAGCGCCTCACGTGCTTCCCACGTGAGTGCCATACCAAGTGTTTAGCACTCTATATTCAATCAAAATGACTAAATGCTTAGCAATGATTGGGCAGCGCCCATGTCTGAGCGCCTCATGTGTTTTCCACTTGAGCGCCAGAGCCACAGATAAGTGCTTAGCACTTCTGAATATAACAAAAAGGAAAGCCCAAGACCGAGTTGACCAAGCCCAAATTGGCTAAGTCTTTGAAGTTCTTTGCAGCTGAGCCCAAATGCTTTGTTGTTAGATCTGAACTAAATAAAATGATCCTTAAAACATTACTAAGTTGATCTTAGCCTCAAATGGCTAACGTATCCGTAGTTAAAAATAAACTGAGCCCAAATGCTCGTATATTTAAGTCGATCTTAATCTTAAACTAGATTAACGGTCTTTAAATAAAAATAAAGTATCTTTTGAACTGACAGAATATATATAACCTAAGTTCAAATCCAAATCTAAAATATACATATTGGGACTAATCCGCGCCCTACAGGCGATGATATAAACTAGTCTCCGTATACAATCTACAGGCAACCCCATAAAAACAAAATAACACACGACACGAAGTAACCTTCTGGAGCAAGAGAAAGTTGTTATCGCAACGCGATAATGTAATTAAATGCAGGGGCTTACGCCTGCAGAGAAGAGCATCCCCAGAATCAAAAAACCCTCACAAATGAGGGGGAATCTGATAAAATCCGATACATCGGTCGCATTTATCCAAATCTCCGATACACGGTGCCATAAATCAACTTGGTATCTTCGGAGAGGTGTATGGATATGTCCAAATAGTATCTGCCCCCAAATTCAGGCTAGATGTCCTCCACGTCTCAGTCCAGTCTTCGGCGGTAAATGTGGACCTCTATCAAAAAATGGTTATCTATATTTTACATTAGGATACACCTGCAAGATCCTCTCGACTCGTCTCGACTCGTAGGGAAAAATATCTTTATGAAACCCTCATGGATCGTGAAGGTGAAAAGCCTTAAGCGATGGGGATATCAACCTGTTTTCTAAGCACTGTGGCCCTGCAAGTAGGTACAAACTGACTCTTGTATACTATCCACGGGCCACATTCTCTAAAGTTGCATACCGATGAGGAGGAGAAGCCACTTACGAGTCCTCTCGATTCGTAAGGGGAGAATTCTCTTGTGAGACCCTTACGACTCTCAAAAGAAAACACACTTGGGAGTCCTCACGACTTCTAAGGAGAAAATACACCTATGAGGTCATCTCTACTCGTAGGGAGAAATACTTTATAGGACCCTCACGGCTCATAAAGTTGAAAAAGCCTCAGGCGACATATCTAAACTTGTTTCCTAAGCCATTGTTGCCCTATAAGGAGGCCAAGATTGACTCTTGTATACTATCCATGGGCCACATTCGCCAAAGTTATATGCCAATAAAATGAAGAAGCTATTTACGGGTCTTTACGACTTGTAAGGAAAAAATACCCGAGTGAGATCCTTACGACTCACGGAGGCGATGTACATTTATGAATCCTCACGATTTCTAAGGAGAATATGCACCTATGAGATTCTCCAGACTCATAGGGAGGAAAACCTTCTGGAGACCCTTACGGTTCATGAAGATGAAAAACCCTTAGGCTACAAGGAACATAAACTTTTCTCTTAAGACATCAATTCTATAGTGATGCATAGTCTTGCACTACTTAACCGACGAACATACTTACATGGAAAAATAGTGTGGGGCATTTGTTCCCGCAAAAAATTTTAGCTAAGAGCTATTTGTTCCCTTATAAAAAAATGAAGAGAAGAAAGAGGAAAAGAATTCTCACAATTTGGTATCACGTGTTAAACGCGTGAACGTTTATATGTAAAGCGTATAAGCGCTGAAAGCAAATAACAAAAAGGCCAAACAGGCCTCACGTGTTAAACACGTGAGCGCTCATATGCAAAGCATATGAGCGCTGAACATAAATAACAAAAAAGGCTAAATAGGCCTCACGTGTTAAACACGTGAGCGCTCATATGCAAAGCATATGAGTGCTGAAAAATAAACAGGTTAAAACCTACACTATGGGTCACGTGTTAAACATGTGAATTTCCTTACCGCATTCTTCTGGCAGCGCTCACATGCAAAACACGTGAGTGCCGAAATTTAGAATGCTCTCTAAGGATAGAATTGAATTCTATATAGAATTAAATTCTAATTTTGGGAAATATTTTCCCTGATCTTTCTAATATGGAAAGGTTTTTCTCTAACAGAGAATTTTGGATTTAAAATCCATTTGTTATAAAATATCACCAATTAAACTATTTGATAGAATTAATTTTATGTGGGAAATATTTCCCTGGTCTTTCTCAAACTAGAAAGATCTTCTCTGTTAAACAGAGGACCCTTAGATAAAAAAAATCCAACGGTAATTATAAAATCACCCATTGATCATCTGATAGTATAAAATTTTATCTTAGGAAAATATTTTCCTAATCTTGTTAAACAAACAAGAAATCTTCTCTATTAAATAGAAAGCCTTTGGATTAAAAATCCAACGGTAAATAAAATTTACCGGTTGATCTAAAAGATCAATTGGATTTATTATGAAATCAATCATGATCTCAATAAGAGATTTTCTCAACAAATTGATTCTTTTCCTTCTCCTATAAATAGAAGTAAAGAGATTAAATCTAGGAAGAGGAAGGACTCGATATAAAAAAAGAGAAGAGACCCTCATAAGCTTATGTAAAAATACTTAAGGCCCTCCAAAAGTTTCGGCAATAGAGAATTTAATTCTCTTCGAAGAAGAAGATCTTCCTCCTCTCAAAGCCTAGGTAAAGAAACCACAGAAATCAAAACATCTCATTTATCTATCATAGCATATCTAAGGGTTTAACCCTTCTCAAAAAACTTAGTTCTTTCTCTGGTTCTGAGATCCACAAGACAAGTCTTCCACAAGTTGAGAATTTAATTCTCATCGGGAAGATCTTGTTCTTTAGATTCAAAAATTCAGAGAAGAACAAGGTTGAAAAGGACATGAAAGGAAGAACATGAAAAAGATGGAGTTCATAATACTCCAAGAACTTAATTCCTTCAAATCAAGAACTTAGTTCTTAAAGAACCTGATCTCAGATCCTTAAAATAATGATCTTGGTGATCGTTAATGGTCAAAATACTATTAATAGAGATTTAACCTCTCTGAAAATATGAACAGGAGAATATGGATAAAAAGAATATGAAGAAGATGGAGTTTATAATACTCCAGGAACTTAGTTCTTAAGGAACCTGATCCAAGATCCTCAAAATAGTGATCATGGTAATTGTTAATGATCAAAATACCATTAACAGAGATTTAAGTTCTCTAGAAAACATCAACAGAGATTAAATCTCCAAAGAACTTGGCGCCCAAAAGTTCAGCGTCTTACGTGAAACACACATGAGCGCCAGACGCTCAGCGCTTCACATGAAACACACGTGAGCGCCAGAGAAAAACTAGTGCATAGCACTATTATAGCGCCTCACGTGATATACACGTGAGCGCTATATGCCATTGAGTACTTAGTACTGCTGGGTGTTATAGAAACCCAATCTTAGCCCAAATTGGCTAAGCTTATGTTCATGATATCCAAACTGATCTTAGTCCCATACATGACTAACGATCTTCATCTCATACCTTCTAAATTAATCTTAGTCTCAAATAAGACTAATGATTCTTAGATGATCGACTATAATCTTTTCCCTCAAATACGGGATTTGGTTCAAGCGTACATCTTTCCACATCTCTGATATATGTCATTGTAATTTCTCAACGTCTTCAAAGAGATAGCGGATCCCAACAACTCTTCTTCCTTCGTCCCCAAAATGAGAATATTAGACCGAAATATTCTTAAACTAACATTCATCCCAAAATGGGAATGTTGGACCGACATGTCCATGACTAACATTCGTCCCCAAAATGGAAATGTTGG
Organism: Agapanthus africanus; assembly: GCA_030015575.1. Lineage (NCBI taxonomy): Eukaryota > Viridiplantae > Streptophyta > Magnoliopsida > Asparagales > Amaryllidaceae > Agapanthus > Agapanthus africanus. The sequence goes on from CM057343.1 coordinate 28,821,352, forward strand.
ACCGAGATGTCCTTAAATTAACATTCACCCCAAATATGATGATGTTGGACCGTGATGTCCTTAAACTAAAATAATTGAGTCCATATGATCATTTGTTCCTAAGTCGGTCTTAGTCTCAAATATGACTAACGATTCTTAGATCAAACCCAAGTTTTCCGTGAACTGATGGGCCTCACAAATGTGAGAAATGCGTACTAAGATCATTCACGTTGTCAAATCAAGCTACCAACATGGACCCCGTCTAGCAAATCCTTGACCCGAACCCAATTCTAATATATACGGATTTGGACTAATCCGCGCCCTACGGGCGACGACATAAATTAGTCTCCGTATACAATCCACGGGCAACCCAAAATAAACCAAACATAACACAACATGAAGTGACCATCTGGAGCAGGAGAAAGTTGTTATCGCAACGCGATAATGTAATTAACTACAGGGGCTTGCGCCTGCAGGGAAAAGCATCCCCACAATAAAAAAAAACCTCTCAAAAACGAGGAGGAATTTTATAAAGTCTGCTATAACGGTCGTATCTATCCAAACCTCCGATATATGGTGCCATTAATCAACTTGGTATTATCGGAGAGATGGGTGGATATGTTCAAATAATATCAACCCCTAAATTCAGGCAAGATGTCCTCCACATCTCAGACCGCGGTCTTCGGCGGTAAAGGAGTAGCGATCAAATCTCGGCGACCGGAATCTTCCCGACAATACCACGATCCCTGAAGGCTTTACCTCTCTCTTTTCCTCTCTTGTTAACGCTACGCAACCCGTAAATCTCTTTTCTCTCTCTTTCTTTTCATTTCAAAACAAATTCTAAAATGATATCAATAAAGTGGAGTTAACCTTGATCTTTTATCTTCTTATAAACTTTTAGCATCTTTGAAAGCCCAAATAAGTCACAAAAATTATATAATACCTCTTTACCACATTATACACATATTTTACATTTCAACGTATTCAAAATTCCGTGCGAAATAAACACAAATCAGATAATTTCATATAAATACCATGAACTTTAAATACAACTTTTTAACTGATAACTAGCATACATACCTTTAGAACCTTCATGGAGTAATGACCTACACTACACGCACACTTCTGATTCATAGCACGATATTTGATTACAAATTTTCATCTAAATGAAACCATTACCAAGAAAATATCATCACTTTATAAAAATACGTTTTTAATCGATATTTTTACCTTCTTTTGCAATTATGGCTCTACAACCCTCTTTAGGGGACCGGCTTGCGGATGGTGCAAATTATCGCACGTCCTTAGGATAGTAGAGCGAGATGCAGAGCACCTCACAGAGAATTCGGTCTCGAAAGGAATGAAAATACGATTTAAAAGAAATATGACTTTTTGAAACAAATTAACTTTGGAAAATTATATATAATTATGAATCCGTATTTTTAATAAAAATAAATGGTGAGAATTATCCTTTAAAATGAAAGATTAAAATTTTAATAAAATGCCATCAAATTTCTAAAAGTAGTAGTTTTCATAAAAATGCCATAAACTTTTAAAAATTAGATTTTATCACTAAAATACCACTAAAACTAAAATATATCTTCATGAAAACTCTTAATATTCTAAATCACCCTCGAGATTTATTTATTTTTAAACGATATTAAAATATTTTTCATAAAACCCCTTCGAGAAATATAAACAATATAAATATAATGTAAACAACAACAATAAATATTTAAGAACTCTAGATTAATATAGGTTTAAGCGGTATCGATTCTCTTGAGCTCCAGGGAGCTGGAGAAAATGAATACTTTCCTATTCAGGTTAGATAAATTAACGGAGTTATCAATGTCAATTGTTTTGGAAAAAGACACAAATCTTGCCGTCCATGTGCAGCAATTGTCCGATTACTCCCGAACTTAAGATCTTCAAAAGTTAAATCCATTCACAAGAAATGTCTATAACTCGAATCCAAACTTGAATTTAAACTCGAACTCAAACCCAAACTCGAACTCTAATCCAACTTGAATCTAAACTTGAATGTGAACTCAAATTCAATCTACTCGACTAACTTGACCTAACCCAAGATTACAATTAACATGACTCGCATTCCACTCGACTTACTCGACTTCATTCTACAACTTTTGCAATCTATGGTTCGATCAAGGCATGTTATAATCAACCAATCAAATTAACTAAGGATATCTTACAATTACAATATATATTATACTCGGGGTGTTTGGGATAGTTTCTTGTGTGAATCCAACGGAGCTTTAGGAGTCCCGTATTAACCTATTTTTTGATTTATTCGAATTTCAGTCAGATCAACTCCTCCACAGTTTGGAGTCCCAATACTAACATATGAAATGGGCCCGTGTTTTCTTGCTCCTGGAGCCCCACTCTTGAGCTCGTGAATACTTCTACGGTTGCATTGACATTTACACTTAGAACTTAACATTAACATAGTGACCATATAGAGACTTATAGTGAATATAACCATGTTCCTTTACATATATTTTTACTCCACATATACATAACTCTTGATTAGTCTATAATTGTCACTTTCAATTTTACTCTATATTTTGGGCTTACCGAGCGCTAGTTCGCTGACGGGTATTCCGCCCACTTTTGTTTTCTTGGAATGTTCGTCAGATACGGTTGAGACGGAAGAAGTGGACTCTACAGAAGAAGATTACGACCAGAGTGCTACTAGCTTAATTTCCTTTTCGTTCAGTTTATGTATGCCACCTGTTAAGGCATTTTCTTTTATTGTGTTTACTTTTCAGTTGAACTCATTGTAGGGTGTTTTTCGTCACCCCATTGAAATGGGAATACGCGCACGCTTGTCAGGCGTACTACAGATTCCCCCTGCCTAGGGTAGGCCGGGGTTTAATGATTGTGGGGATACGAATCTCCGGCAGCCGCGGACTAAGCTGCCGTTAATTACCCCTCGCCTTTGGGGCGAGGGAACCTCCGATTAACGGGTTAAACTGGTCATGCGAACTCAATGTGCAGTGTACGTGTGTTCTGTTCTGAAAGGGGGGTTTTGGATATATCGGGAGCCACGCAGAGTTTTTACGGGGGTCCCGCTACCCGGATAGCGGGCTGGGGGTCAAGGGGGCTAGCAGCCCCCTTGCGGGGTTCGGGGCAGCGCCCCGGCCCGAAAATTTTTTTGAGGGGGAGAGTGTGGCGGAGTATGTGTATGTGTACATTTGTATACATATGTATATATATACATGTATATATAAATAAAGGGGAAAAGGGCATCCAAAGGATGCGTGGGGCAGCACCTTGGGCGCTGTGCGCTTAGGTGCTGTGCGCTCAGGCGCAAGCACGCCACGTGTCGGCACGTGGGCGCTTTGCGCATGAGCGCTGCACGCAGGTGCGCAAGCGCGCCACGTGTCGGCACGCGGGCGCTTTGCGCACTTGCGCAAGCGCGCAGGTGCGCAAGCGCGCGCGCCACGTGTCGGCACGCGGGCGCTTTGCGCGCTTGCGCAAGCGCGCAGGTGCGCAAGCAAGCAAGCGCGCCACGTGTCGGCACGAGGGCGCTTTGCGCGCTTGCGCAAGCGCGCAGGTGCGCAAGCGCGCGCGCGCCACGTGTCGGCACGCGGGCGCTTTGTGCACTTGCGCTGCGCGCTGCTAAAACAAATTTCTCAGAAGAGAAATCAGAGAGGAGTTGGACTCCTGAGTGTGTGTGTGTGTTTTTTTTTTTTGGGTTTAGTGAACGATGTTCTTCTTCCTCCTGTTGCTTGCTGGATCTTGAAGATCAAGAGATGTGAAATCTCAAAATCTCTTCTTTTTCAGATCTAATGATAGATCCAAGTTCCCTTTGTGGGTTTTGTGGTGAAAAACTAATTTGTTTTGAAAAAGGAAGAGTAAAACTCTTGATTTAATTCAAGAGAAAGAAGAAGGTTTTGGAACCTTGAAGATGGAAGAAAGAGCTCAGCTCTGAGACTTTTTTTGTTTGGAGAGAGAGAAAGTTGTTGTTTATTCATCATCATTTTGCCTTATATAGGCTTACATATTTACATATAGCCCCTTGGGCTTTACAAAAATGGCATTTTAGCCATCCCATGGCACATGTGCCATTTCATTTTTGCACATAAGCCATGGGCTTACAAAATATTGGCTTTATGCCCACATTCATGCATAAACAATTACATAAAAATTATTTATTACATGATTTTGTTGTTGGCATGGGGAGGCTGGCTGCGGGCTCGATTTGGGCATGGGCCCGCTTGACCTGGGCTTGGGCTCACCTAGCTTGGGGGTTGACCTTGACTTTGACTCGGTCAACCGGGGTTGTAAATTTTTACCCCAACAAATTGCCCCCCATCAATAAATGCACACAGCATATGTAGGTCGTGTGCATGAAATTGATGGATCTTCTTTCGCGTGGAGGCGACTTGCTTTGGTTCCCACTTTTTGGGGTGCACTGCCCTTTTTACGACATGGACGGTCGGTGCTCTGATCCGAAGCGATTTAGTAGACGTGTCCCCGATGCAGAGTGTCGCTGGTTGACGTTTCCCTGATGCGGAGTGTCTGTGCTGGACGTTTCCCCGATGCAGAGTGTCGCTGGTTGACGTATCCCCGACACGGAGTGTCTGTGGTAGGACGTTTTCCCGAGACGGAGTGCCTGTTGTAGGACGTATCCCCGAGACGGAGTGCCTGTGGTAGGACGTTTCCCCGAGACGGAGTGCCTGTCGTAGGACGTTTCCCCGAGACGGAGTGCCTGTGGTAGGACGTATCCCCGAGACGGAGTGCCTGTCGTAGGACGTATCCCCGGGACGGAGTGCCTGTGGTAGGACGTTTCCCCGAGACGGAGTGCCTGTGGTAGTACGTTTCCCCGAAACGGAGTGCCTGTGGTAGGACGTTTCCCCGAGACGGAGTGCCTGTGGTAGGACGTATCCCCGGGACGGAGTGCCTGTGGTAGGACGTATCCCCGGGACGGAGTGCCTGTGGTAGGACGTATCCCCGGGACGGAGTGCCTGTGGTAGGACGTATCCCCGAGACGGAGTGCCTGTGGTAGGACGTTTCCCCGAGACGGAGTGCCTGTTGTAGGACGTATCCCCGAGACGGAGTGCCTGTGGTAGGACGTTTCCCCGGGACGGAGTGCCTGTGGTAGGACGTTTCCCCGGGACGGAGTGCCTGTGGTAGGACGTTTCCCCGGGACGGAGTGCCTGTGGTAGGACGTATCCCCGAGACGGAGTGCCTGTGGTAGGACGTTTCCCCGAGACGGAGTGCCTGTGGTAGGACGTTTCCCCGAGACGGAGTGCCTGTGGTAGGACGTATCCCCGAGACGGAGTGCCTGTGGTAGGACGTTTCCCCGAGACGGAGTGTCTGTGGTAGGACGTATCCCCGGGACGGAGTGCCTGTGGTAGGACGTTTCCCCGAGACGGAGTGCCTGTGGTAGGACGTTTCCCCGAGACGGAGTGCCTGTGGTTTGACGCAGAGGTCGATGTTGGAATTGGTTGGTTTGATTTGTTTGATTTGAGTTGACATCAGCATCGCTATACTGGAATATGGTACCAGGAGCGAATCATCATCTGTCTTTGAGAGGATTTGGGAATCGGTTTTTTGTCGGCATCTGCATTACTGCACTGGAATAATGCCAGGAGCAACTCATCATGTGCCCCGGGAGGATTTGGATTTGTTTTTGTTTTGTTTTTTTTGTTTGGCATCTGCATTGCTGCACTGAAATAATGCCAGGAGCAACTTATCATGTGCCCCGAGAGGATTTGGATTTGGTTTGTTTGGCATCTGCATTGCTGCACTGGAATAATGCCAGGAGCAACTCATCATGTGCCCCGAGAGAATTTGGGAATTGGTGGCTTAGGAGACAGGTTTAGATCCCTGTCACCTAAGGCTTTTCAATTTTATGGGCCGCGAGGGTCCCATAAAAGCATTTTCTCCCTACGGATCGTAAGGATCCCGCAGGTGTATTTTCTCCTTAGGAGTCGTGGGGACTCCTAAGTGTGTTGCTCCTTTGTGAGTCGTAGGGATCTCACGCGGGAATTTTCTCCTCACGAAGTCGAGAGGACTTTGCGAGTGCATTTCATTTCTTCTCTTTTTTCTTTTTTTTTCTTTTTTTTTTTTTACGAGTTTGCGCCCTTTCGGGTTTTCACAAACTCGCCGGCAGTCCTGCTGTTTTTACTCATGGAGCCCTTTCGGGTTTTCATCCGTGCCCCTTTTGCTTGTGGACATACCTTTTTTTTTTTTTTTTGCAGGAATCGGGATTGTTTTGCGCCCGTGGATTGTATACGGTTTTGCAGGATGTATGATCCAGACCGTAGGGCCAGAAACATTTCAGGACTTTGTTGGCGTCTGCATCGCTGCACTGGAATATGGTACCAGGAGCGACTCATCATTCGCCGTTGGTATGAGATTTGGAATTTGGTTGGCGTCTGCATCGCTGCATTGGAATATGGTACCAGGAGCGACTCATCATTCGCCATTTTGGGGTATGGGAGTTGGAATTTGGTTGGCGTCTGCATCGCTGCACTGGAATATGGTACCAGGAGCGACTCATCATTCGCCTTTTTTTGGGGTATGGGGAGCGATGGCTTAGGAGACAGGTTTGGATCCCTATCACCTAAGACTTTTCAATTTTATGGGCCATGAGGGTCCCATAAAAGTATTTTCTCCCTACGAGTCGTAAGGATCCCGCAGGTGTATTTTCTCCTTAAGAGTCGTGAGGACTCCTAAGTGTGTTTTTCCTTGGTGAGTCGTAAGGATCTCACGAAGGCTTGTTCTCCTCATGCATCGTGAGGACACATGAGTGGGTCTTTCCAATGAAGCATAATTCCAAAGGCGGAGACCAGCCGCGTAACTGGTGATTACGGTGGGGCATGGGTATGATGAGAATTATTTGAGCCCGTGGATTGTATACGGTAGTCAATTTGGGGACTAGCCGTAGGGCTGAAAGAATTTTGGGAAATTGGATTTTTGTTTGGCGTCTGCATTGCTGCACTGGAATAATGCCAGGAGCAACTCATCATCCGCCCTTGTTTTTTTTTTTGTTGTTTTTTTTGTTTTTTTTTTATTTTACCGCGATTGCTCTATCATTTCAGCTTTTCTTATCGCGAAGGTCGCGATTGCCCTATCATTTCGGCTATTTATTCGCGGTTGCCCCATCATTTCGGCTTTATTTTCATTTTTATTTTTACTCGCTGATTTTTATTGCGAGTTGCCCCATCATTTCGGCTTTTCTTTATTTTTCTTTTATTTACACATTTTTTTTTATTTACATTCCCAGTTTAATGACGTGGCGGTCGATTGTTCCCAGTTTAATGACGTGGCGGTCGATTGTTCCCAGTTTAATGACGTGGCGGTCGATTGTTCCCAGTTTAATGACGTGGCGGTCGATCGTTTCCAGTTTAATGACGTGGCGGTCGATTGTTCCCAGTTTAATGACGTGGCGGTCGATCGTTTCCAGTTTAATGACGTGGCGGTCGATTGTTCCCAGTTTAATGACATGGCGGTCGATTGTTCCCAGTTTAATGACGTGGTGGTCGATCGTTTCCAGTTTAATGACGTGGCGGTCGACGGTTCCCAGAGAAAGGTGGGTGTTTGAGAGAATCAGGTCCCTGATGGACTTCGGTCCCCGTATGTATGAAGTTGGCGGTTGCAGCTTGATTGTTTGTTAACACGCCAGGGGACAATGATATTTCTCCCGCCTTATATTGTTTCTCGACCCAATCCTTGAAGATGCAACAGTCTTCAATAGTGTGCCCCAGCACTCGGTGGTATGGGCAAAAGTTAGGATGATCAGTCTTGTTCGCTTCACTTAGCCTTCTCGGTTCTGGTAGCCGCAGGCCATTCTTCAGAGCGTCTTTAAAAATTTTGTGGACCTTGTCCCTTCGGAATGAGTAGACCTTATTTCTCCTTTCCTCCAAAGTTGGCCCTCGAGACTGGTCAGTTTTTGCTTCGCCCGTTCTCTGCTTATTTGGAGAATCGGTGATGTTAGAACTTCCGCCTTTTCGGTTGTCGTCCCTCCAAGGTTTCGGTCTGCTTGGGAACTGAAGATCCTGAGCAGACTCGGGCTTTGAGCGTTCCAACGTTTGGACCTTTTTGGTCAGCTCTTGGAATGTTTTGAGACCCGCGGTACATAGAAACGGGGTCATCCAGTTGTTGAGGTTTCCGACAAGGAGACTGACAGATTGGTCCTGCTCTATCGGCGGTTCGCATTTGACGGAGAGATTACGCCATCGGGTTATAAAATCCGTGCTGCTTTCGTCGCTCTTGGGCTTGGTCCTTACGAGCTCGGCAATGGTAATCTTATCGCTGACGCTCATGAACCTCTGCCGAAACAGAGACTCAATTTGGACAAAAGTTGTGACGGAGCCATCTGGTATGCTCGCATACCAGTCGAAAGCAACATCGGTCAGGCTATTAACGAACTGGCGGAGGAGGAGCGCATCATTGCCCCCAGTATTCCCGCATGAGGCTTTGAAGTGGGCGATGTGCTGATTCGCATTTCCCGTCCCGTTGAATCTTCCGAATTTGGGGATGACATAGCCGCTAGGAAATTCTACCAGATCATACTGAGCAGGATATGGTCTCCCACTACTGCTGACATCTTTTTGCGCTTCGGCTTCGGCTACCAAGGTTTTGACTTTGTCGGTAACCAAATCCATGATTTGATCTTGAGTTAGCGGGCTATTGTCATCGGTAGCCAAGACATTTGCCGAGATAGGATGCGACTGACTTTCGTGCGGTCCGCCCACCCTTGGATTTGAGGGAATAGGCACCGGCTGTCTCGGGTCAACGTTTCCCGGTTCATGAGCAGAGCCCTGTGCTTGATTGGGCGGCTGAGAGGCAAGTTGGGCCGTAAGCCGTAAGACGACATTTGTCAAGTCGTCGATCTTTGTGTAGAGCTTGTCCATCTCCTTGTCTTTGCTTCTGAGCTGCTTTCGGAGCTCTTGAAGCAGTTCTTGCTCCGCGGTCCTGGGGCAGAAAGTCGGCTCTTCTTCGCTTTCCGAGCCCGACTCCTCATGAATTGAGGGCTCTCTCTGCCTATCAGCCTCATCGAGAGGGTTTTCATCATCCAGCGGAGGCGGCTGTTCTTGGGAAGTGGCAACCACATTCAAGCCAGATTGGATTTGAGATGTGGTGGCCCCGTCCTTGCTCTTGCTGCGCGTGCCCACCACGTAGACAGTGTGGATAACACATTCAGCCATCCCTTCATCTTTGGCGGGGTAACCCTGTTCTTCGAACCTCATGAGGTTTAGCCTGGCAGTAGCCCTAGCCCTTTTGTTGGCTCTATATCTGAGCCTTTTCTCCCTCAGCTTCTCGATTTTGAAGGCTTGGCGGGCATCTGCTACCCGGGAAGCCATTGTGAGTTGATCAGAGGGGAGCTTAGAGAAGACACCCGATCGAGCAGTGGTCAAGGGCACCGCTGGAGCTTGCTCGGGATGCGTTATAGCTTTATTGGTGTTGATGGCCTTGCCCCCAGCTGGGGCCAAGGAAATTCGTTCAGACACCGACTTGCGTTTGGGTTGGGGCGCCCTTGAGATCACCACATTTGGTCTCCTGCCTTTCGAGACCGGTTTGTCTGCCACCGGGGCTTGAGGAGCTGGGATGGCGCCAACTGGCATGAACACAATAGAGCCGAATGGTAGCAGCGGCTCCTCCCATTGTCGCCCGAGACTGGCCGGAAGGACCGTCCTGGAGTCTATCTTCATCGTGTATGAGATGGGAGCCGTGTTGAGAGCTGAGTAGGTTTTTGGAGACATCATTGAGAAGTGATTGCTTGAGAACCTGCATGAAAGAGCATTATTTTAGTATAAATACAGACATGTATATTGATTGAGTTCGCATGAGCGTTTAACCCGAAATATGGGAGGAGAGATTGGTCCCACCGGGCGTGCCAGAATCTGTAGGGTGTTTTTCGTCACCCCATTGAAATGGGAATACGCGCACGCTTGTCAGGCGTACTACAGATTCCCCCTGCCTAGGGTAGGCCGGGGTTTAATGATTGTGGGGATACGAATCTCCGGCAGCCGCGGACTAAGCTGCCGTTAATTACCCCTCGCCTTTGGGGCGAGGGAACCTCCGATTAACGGGTTAAACTGGTCATGCGAACTCAATGTGCAGTGTACGTGTGTTCTGTTCTGAAAGGGGGGTTTTGGATATATCGGGAGCCACGCAGAGTTTTTACGGGGGTCCCGCTACCCGGATAGCGGGCTGGGGGTCAAGGGGGCTAGCAGCCCCCTTGCGGGGTTCGGGGCAGCGCCCCGGCCCGAAAATTTTTTTGAGGGGGAGAGTGTGGCGGAGTATGTGTATGTGTACATTTGTATACATATGTATATATATACATGTATATATAAATAAAGGGGAAAAGGGCATCCAAAGGATGCGTGGGGCAGCACCTTGGGCGCTGTGCGCTTAGGTGCTGTGCGCTCAGGCGCAAGCACGCCACGTGTCGGCACGTGGGCGCTTTGCGCATGAGCGCTGCACGCAGGTGCGCAAGCGCGCCACGTGTCGGCACGCGGGCGCTTTGCGCACTTGCGCAAGCGCGCAGGTGCGCAAGCGCGCGCGCCACGTGTCGGCACGCGGGCGCTTTGCGCGCTTGCGCAAGCGCGCAGGTGCGCAAGCAAGCAAGCGCGCCACGTGTCGGCACGAGGGCGCTTTGCGCACTTGCGCAAGCGCGCAGGTGCGCAAGCGCGCGCGCCACGTGTCGGCACGAGGGCGCTTTGCGCACTTGCGCAAGCGCGCAGGTGCGCAAGCGCGCGCGCGCCACGTGTCGGCACGCGGGCGCTTTGTGCACTTGCGCTGCGCGCTGCTAAAACAAATTTCTCAGAAGAGAAATCAGAGAGGAGTTGGACTCCTGAGTGTGTGTGTGTGTTTTTTTTTTGGGGTTTAGTGAACGATGTTCTTCTTCCTCCTGTTGCTTGCTGTATCTTGAAGATCAAGAGATGTGAAATCTCAAAATCTCTTCTTTTTCAGATCTAATGATAGATCCAAGTTCCCCTTTGTGGGTTTTGTGGTGAAAAACTAATTTGTTTTGAAAAAGGAAGAGTAAAACTCTTGATTTAATTCAAGAGAAAGAAGAAGGTTTTGGAACCTTGAAGATGGAAGAAAGAGCTCAGCTCTGAGACTTTTTTTGTTTGGAGAGAGAGAAAGTTGTTGTTTATTCATCATCATTTTGCCTTATATAGGCTTACATATTTACATATAGCCCCTTAGGCTTTACAAAAATGGCATTTTAGCCATCCCATGGCACATGTGCCATTTCATTTTTGCACATAAGCCATGGGCTTACAAAATATTGGCTTTATGCCCACATTCATGCATAAACAATTACATAAAAATTATTTATTACATGATTTTGTTGTTGGCATGGGGAGGCTGGCTGCGGGCTCGATTTGGACATGGGCCCGCTTGACCTGGGCTTGGGCTCACCTAGCTTGGGGGTTGACCTTGACTTTGACTCGGTCAACCGGGGTGTAAATTTTTACCCCAACACTCATGTATCTGTAAACATTTCAAGTTTGAATGTAAATAAAGATATTTGTTGAAAATTGTACAGTTTCCATTTATTCTTGTATTGTGTATTATTGTTTCAATACGCTTAGTATATTTATTTAGAGAATGACCTTCTCTGAATAAATATGCCGCGGGCTTATCATGTCATCGTTTTCCATCTACTGGGAAGCGGGACATGACAAAAATCATCATCATAGGCATCCGAAGATCTATTCATCCTCATTTCTTGCTCTTCTTTTCTTGCTTATCCAAAACAACATGATGCTCCACATCCATCATCGCCGTTCTCATCTTCCAAAACCTCCATCGGCGATTTCTAGATCCTCTTAATAACACATCACCGCACCGTCGAAGTCACCTTCTTCTTTTTCTACTTTTTCATCTGTCTCTACATCTTTTTGGTTACAATCAACTCCTTTTGGTGGTTCTTCTTCTTCTTTTATCTCTCTGTAGACCATGTCATTTTCCTTTTTCTTCGTCTTCCTCTTCTGTAACAACAAAGTGGGTCATTGCTTCACTTTGTTTTTCTATTTCTTCTATTTTGTTGGTGATATTATCTTCTACTTTTTCTTCTCGATGTGGGAAATGTCCTCTCCTCCTCTTCTTTTTCTTTTTCTATCTCTTTTAGTACTTCTGCTTCAACATGAGAAATGTCGTTTATTCATCTTTCGTCTTTTTTTCCTATTAACCATTCTTCTTCTTCTTCTTCTTCTTGTTCTTCTTGTGATTTAATTTTTATCCTTCTTCTTCTTGGTCTTTTTTTCTCTTGATCTAATTTCATTTTGATCCCTTGATCTTGATATAATTTCTTTTTTATTCATTTTTTTCTTATTTTCTTGATAGGATCTCTTCTTGATCTTTTAATTATTTTTATTCCTTTTTGGAACCTCTTCTTGATCTTTTGATCATTTTTATTCCTTCGAAAAATCTCTTTTTGATCTTTTGATCATTCTTATTCCTTTGTGGAACTTTTTTTTGATCATTTTTATTCATTTGTAGAACTTCTTTTTTATCTTGGCTCAATACCATATCAAGTCCAAGCAACTATTTTTTTATGACGTCTTCTAGCAACATGATCTTCTACTTTTAAGTATTTCCAGCAAAAATGACTGTAGATTATTCGGTCCACCTTGCAATCCGTGAAAGAGACCAAAGGGTATTAGTCCGCCATACTCGATACTTTAGATCTATTGCTCTTCTACGTCATTTTACAAGTTGCATATTTTGGTTCAAAATATTATACAAACTCTCAGTTATCCACCGTGAATTTGAAGGATGTTGTTAGATTATAAGATATTTGAATATAATTGTATTAGATATTATGGACATTTAGCGCTATTTCATAGGGATCGAAGTTGTTTACTCTCCCGGTGGCTATCTTCTGTCAAAGCATAAATACATTTCTGATTTTCTTGCATGAGCCACGGTCGGCGATTCTACTATTACTGACAGTACCTCTACACCTATGCCGATGGAGATTCATCTGAAACTTCGTCAAGCAGATAGAGCGACTCTATCTACATCCATTCCACAGATCGAGTGGACGATCTCTTTAGGAAACCTCAAATACATACCCAACTTATGCACTTCTTGTCCAAACTCCCGGTTTATGATCCACCGTGAGTTTGAGAGGTTGTTAAGATATGCATATCATTTATCATATCTTTTATATCGTTTTGTATTAAACTTTTTGTATTAGGGTTTGCGTATATTATACGTATATTACGTATTAGGGTTTCATCTTGTGGGCTATATAGAGAGAGATATATTGTACATTGTATTTTGATCAATCGTTAATAATATTTTTCCTCTTTTAAATTCAATGGTTTCTAATAGTTAGATTATAATGTGTGATGTGCACAGCTCCAAGTAGATGACTAGATGTACTTATTGAATCCAATCTCAGGAACCGAAAATAATCTTCGCTCAATCTCAACACTCCCTGATGGAGGCTGGGATCTCCTTCAGATGTTGTCCTCAGTCGATCTGTCGCGAGCGTGGATGAACGACTGAGATTGGTATCGGGGGTCGTTTCCCTGAGCATGTGGATCTCAGCAGGCTTGATTCGAGGTGAAGCTGAGCTACCTGCAAAAGATGTCCCGGGGTGGTTGTACCACCGTGGACCCTCCGACGATCAAGTTAGCCGAGGTATTTGAGCAGAGTAGCGGCTTATTAGGTTAAAATTGCATTACCTGAGTCATCTAGGAGGGTTTTTACTATAGTGGTCGCTTGGATCGAGCTGGCGTGAGATCTTCGCCGGCCGTTACGCCCCTGGCGTTACGCCTGCATGAATGATGGGATCCCCCTATTAATGATAAGATACGCTCGTTAATGGAGGGATACGGCGGCGTGGAACGCTGAATGTTGGGTGGCGGATATCTCTCTTATAGAGAGATACAAGGAGCCATGGCGAAGGCGCTTGGGCTCTGTGTCCTTGGTTGCTCGGTAGAACCGGGGCGGCTTAGTTCGGCGGGTGGCTCGGAGACGAGCGAGAGGCCGAGGAAGATCGGTTCTATGATAGCTTGGAGGCGAGCAGGGAGGGCTGAGGAAGCTCAGTGTGTAGGAGGGCTCGAAGGCAAGCCGATGGTTATTTGTAAGGCGGGCATAGGAGTGCTCAGGAATCCATCGAAGGTCGGGATATACCCCGGGATGATAGCCTAGGGAGAGCCTCCAACGCATGGTGCTTGCCCTGTTTGCGTGAGCCCGGGACACGTCATCTGCCACGTGTCATGATCTGGGGAGTTCCCACTTATGAGTATCATCATTAGCCCCCCACTCTCGTCCTGACCTATTTATGGGTCAGGTCAAAAGTGGTCTGACCGGTCTCTCGGGCTCAGCCTGTAGTCAAGAACCTATCAGCGTGGATCTCTGAGGCGGCTGGGCGTATCTTCGATGACGTCAACGGATCAGGAGGAAGATCGTGCATTAAAGAGGGAGCACTGATTCGCTTGTACGTTTGTTAAGGCATAGGCCATGTGTCTGATGCGGATTGGCGGACGTGACGGGCTGTCGTTGTCGTCTGCGCCCGAAGGGACGTCTCCAATGGTCGTTTGACATGTGGGGCGTCGATGGCTACCGGGAGCGAAGCTTCGTTTTGGCGGGAAACGATCTGAGCTATTGGATGCATCGTCCAAGTAGTATAAATAAGGGTGGGATCCCCCTAGGGTCCACACTTTCGCCAGTATTTTCCTTTTGCTGCGAGAGATAGCTCGGCGCTCCATCCTTTAGATCAGATCCCTTGCGCTCTTTCCTCGGAGGACTCCATCTTTTGAATCAGGTTAGATGTTTTCCTCTGAGGAGTCTGTGGAAATTGTTAGGGTAGAATCGGGCGATGAGGTTCCAGTTTTGGAGCCGAGTCCAGGGTGTCTTCTCCTGCTTCTTCCTCTGCCCCATCCGAGTTGGGTTCCCCTCATAAAGTTAGGGCCACCCGTGCTGCTCATCGTCAGACGATGGTAAGGGTCCCTAAAGTGCGTATTGAGAACGCTCGTGATGCCCCTTCCCTCCTAAGAAACATGGATGAGCTCACTGAGATTCGGGCTCATTTCCACATTCCCTCTAGCTATTCGCTTCGTTTAGCTAAGGAGGACGAAAGGGCGGATCAGGTACAGGTCAAGGAGATTGCTTTGTACTTGGATGCATTTTGGGCTGGGATGCGTCTGCCCTTTCTTCCCGAATTATTCGGGGTACTAAGTTACTTCCAACTTGCCCCGGGCCAGCTAGTGCCGGACTCGTGGAGAATTCTCCTCAGGTTCCTGGTCCGGTTGAGACTTGAAGAAATCCCTTTCATCCTGACCCTTCTCACTTCCTTTGTTACAAAAATCATCCCGGCACCCGTAAGGACGAGCCGAGCTGGGTGTACATTTCCTTCAAAAAACGAAAGGGAGGGGCGGCCGGGTCAGGGGTAGTAGTTGTTCCTTCTTCCATTGACGAATAGAAGGAGAATTTTATATTCTTCAGGCCACCCGAGGGCGAGGATTGGCCTATGCTTGTACAGTGGCATAAGGCCGACTGCCCGCGGATGAAGCGGTCGTCCTCTCCCGAGGCGAGGGCAGTGTCCATATAGGAGCCGATCCAGCGGGCCGACGTTTTGCTTTCCGAGCAGGCCTTTAGCTGGGCCGGGTTCAGCCCCGCTCGATTCGTGGGTGAGTTAGGAGCTTGGACGATCTATTTAGACTTTAAAAAAATCCTTTTGCTCTTTTCAGCATCGCTAACTCCCTTTGTGCATTTTTCTTTCTGCTGGGCCAATGGACCGGTCCAAATTCTTGGCTGCTATAGCCGCAAAGATAGGGAAGAAGACTGGGGGTGCTAGCTCGTCCCGTCTTGGTTCGTGCTCGGCCTCGAAGCCAGCCGCACCGGCTAAGGCCTCCACCGTGCCCCGAGCTCCGGAAACCAGCCATGGGGAGAGCCATAAGCAAGCTTGGGAACCGTAGTCCCAGGTGAAGGAGGTGAGGGATGAGGCCGACCCCTCCCCCCCCCCCCCGAGGTCCCCCTCAAGAGGTAAGGATGGTTTCTCGATCTCCAGCCTCCCCGATCCCTGTGCAAGAGGGGGACGTCTGTTTCGAGGTGCCCTCGGGGCTTTCTGCTGCCGATAGCTTACTTTCGGATATAGAACGATCGGCCGGGTGCAAAATTCCCCGGGGGACCCTGAAGGCCCAAGTGGCCACCATCGCTCAGGAGGCTGTCCAGGTCAGTATCTGCTTTCCGTTGAGGTTTCGTCAGGTATTTTTCTCGAATCGGATACTTTTAACCCTTTCCTCTACTTTCCTCAGGTCCTCCAGCATTGCACCCTCATCGTCAACATGGACTCCGAGGAGATCGCCCCGGCGATGCGGAAGGCGGGTGAGTCGTCCTCGCGGGAGGATGACCTGCACCTGGAGTTGCAGCAGGCGAAGGAGAGGATAGCCGCCCTCGAAACCCGGATGATCGCCGAGGAGTTGACGAAATCCAAATGCAAGGAGTTCGTCTGACTTCTGAGTGAATCCAACAAGGCCATCCAGGATAAGTTGGAGGAGGCTAAGGTGCTTAATGTCACGATGAAGAAGTCACGGGATGCCTGCAAGAGAGACACCCAGGCGGCGCTTGAAGCGGTGAAACTTGCTGATCTCCGGGCAAAGAAGTCCGTGGAGAGGTGCAAGATGTCGGACCAGTTCTACGCCGACCTTGCCGATGCCTCGGCCATTGTTTGTCACCAGGCTCTCGACGCTGTTAAGGCATTGATGCAGGGATTTGCTGACGGCAAGCTTCGGCTCTAGTACCACCTCTCCGAGGATGAGCCGCGGAGGGAGACCGCCGGGAGTGCCGCCGGGGGAGAGGCTGCCAGTGGGAGTGCTGGAGATAAGGCTCCTGGTAGGAGCACCGACCCAAAAGCCGTCACCCCGGTTCCCAACGCCGGCGTTGAATAGGTCGAGATCCTCCCCGGTCCCGAGGCCTGAGCCTTCCTACCTTTTCTCTCTTTTTTTATAAATTTTGTAAGCCTCCGGGCACTTTTTGTATGGATGAGGAGCCCATGGTACCTTGTAAAGACTCTCGGATTGTAAATAAAACTTTTCTTAATTCTTCTTCGTGGCAATGTTTTCTTGTGCAAGCACTTGAGCTTGTTTGTCTTTTCCTCGTCCCAAGAGTTAGGCCGTAGGTCGATGACCAGTCTTTTAGACGGCGATCACCCGTCAAGTGTAAACCAATTAATCGCTAAGTGCAGGAAGGTCGATCCCCTCCCGCCCCCAGAATCGAAGTGGCGATCGTTCGCTTAGAATACATCGGAAGATCCTTCAGTGTAGGAAGGTCGAGATTTGCGCATTCCTTTGAGTCGGACCGGTGACCACTTCCCTTAGCGTAAGCTAAACAATAGCCAAGTTAGAATTGGTTGGTGTTGGCCGAGCAGTGACGATGCTCGGTGGCATCTTGAAGAGGGCTTCGATCCTTGGCGTCGGTGGGTAGGGGACTACCAGCCAGGGATTGACCGAGCAGGGAAGCTGCTCGGTGGCCTTGATGAGGGCTTCGATCCTTAGCGTAAGTGGGTAGGGGACTACCAGCCAGGGATTGACCGAGCAGGGAAGCTGCTCAGTGGCCTCTTGATGAGGGCTTCGATCCTTAACGTAGGTGGGTAGGAAGTTACCCGCTAAGGATTGACCGAGCAGGGAAGCTGCTCGGTGGCCTCTTGATGAGGGCTTCGATCCTTGGCGTCGGTGGGTAGGGGACTACCAGCCAGGGATTGATCGAGCAGGGAAGCTACAAGGTGGCATCTTGATGAGGGCTTTTGATCCTTATCGTAGATGGGTAGGAAGTTACCGGCTAAGGATTGACCGAGCAGGGAAGCTGCTCGGTGGCCTCTTTATGAGGGCTTCGATCCTTGGCGTCGGTAGGTAGGGGACTACTAGCCAGGTATTGACCGAGCAGGGAAGCTGCTCAGTGGCCTCTTGATGAGGGCTTTTGATCCTTAGCGTAGATGGGTAGGATGTTACCCGCTAAGGATTTACCGAGCAGGGAAGCTTCTCGGTGGCCTCTTGATGAGGGCTTCAATCCTTAGCGTCGGTGGGTAGGGGACAACCAGCCAGGGATTGACCGAGCAAGGAAGCTGCTCGGTGGCCTCTTGATGAGGGCTTTTGATCTTTAGCGTAGATGGGTAGGAAGTTACCCGCTAAGGATTGACCGAGCAGGGAAGCTGCTTGGTGGCCTCTTGATGAGGGCTTCGATCCTTGGCGTCGGTGGATAGGGGACAACCAGCCAGGGATTGACCAAGCAGGGAAGCTGCTCCGTGGCCTCTTGATGAGGGCTTTTGATCCTTAGCGTAGATGGGTAGGAAGTTACCGGCTAAGGATTGACCGAGCAGGAAAGCTGCTCGGTGGCCTCTTGAAGAGGCTTCTTTGGTGTCGGTCTATCTCCCTTGACCCGTAAAATCTGGGGAGAGAGACTGTCGAAGACAACGCGTGGAAGAGATGCGTGGGAAGGCATGACTCTCCGTAGTGCGTGTCATTCCAACTTCCATTTAGCCGTTTGGGAGCATGGTCGCCACGCGGCAGCCCTAGGTTGGGAACTTTGAAAAGATCCCGTGAATCGTGTTGCCACACGCACAAACTTCGGCCTTTTGGGATTCCGTTGTGGCTATAAATAGCGAAGGCGTGTTGGTTATTTTTATCTTTGCACTTCAGAAAAAATGACAGGTTTAATCTACTCCGTTCAAGAGATCATCTCTCATGACGACGTCTACCTGTACGGTCAGACAAGCACCGAGGATACGTATCGAACAGTGGTCCAGTGCGTGGAGGAACACTTTGGCAGTTTACTTCCCCGACGATCATCCCTCCTTCAATTGCTTATGTATGCAATTTGGAGGATGTCACCGGGGCTGCACAACGCCCTGTCCGAGGAGCTTAAGGACGAGGCGGTTGACAAGCTGCACTCGCTTCACCACCACGGTCTGATCTCGAAGAGCCGGCGGGATCACTGGGTGGAACTTGTTCTGTAGTGCTTTCAGCAAAGGCAGATCACCGATGGCTACTCGGCTGATGCGGTCTATGGCCCTTCCGTGGCGTCGTGGGTCCGCGGGAAACATCAGAAGGAGCGGGATGAGGAAGCGAAGGCTCGGTTGGCCGCGATCTCCTCGGAGTACCACCAGCAGTGTTTTCTTCACCCCCTACCCCCTCTGTTGTAATATTTTGTATATATTTTCCTTTGTGTAAGGCTGGGGAGCCCATAATACCTTTTGATGAATAAAGTTCCTCTTTTGCGACGTGTTTTTGTCTCCTTTTTATTCCCTTTGTGCTTTTGCGTATTTTCACAAAAATGAACCCAGGGGTCTTGGAACCGAGGAAGAGGGAAATATATCGAAGGGTTTCCTTTAATTCAAGAGACTTAATAATAAAGAAAAATTACATCGCTTCGACAAAGAAGGAAACATATTCACTGATACAAAGTTTTGAAAACATATTCACATGTACAATTTGAACTTCTCGGCATTATAAGGCAGCAGAAACTTGCGTCCTCCCACGTCTTGTAAGCGATAGGCTCCTCCGGGCAATACTTCGGAGATGAGGAATGGGCCGTCCCACTTCGGGGAGAACATGTGCAGCTCGTTTTGGTCCCTCCTTAGGACCAAATCTCCCGTCTTGAAGGCGCGATGCTTTACTCGTGCATTGTAGTAGCGGGCAGTTTTCTGTTGATAAGCGGCGGCTTTGATCTATGCCAGGTCCTACTTTTCTAGCAAGATGTCTAAATTAGTCCAGAGCACCGAAGTGTTTGCTTCGTCGTAGAAGTGTTCGACTCTGTAACTGGGCAGTCCAATCTCTGCTGGGACCATCGCCACGGTGTTGTAGCAGAGGCTGAAGGGGGACTCTCAGGTGGGGGTCTTCTTCGATGTGCGTAAGGCCCATAAAACCCGGGATAGTTCTTCGACCCAGCTATCCTGTCTTCTTTCTAGATGAGTTCGAAGACCTCGAATGACGTCTCTGTTAGCGACCTCGGCATGCCCGTTGCATTGAGGATGCGCGACCGCGGCAAACTTCATTAGTATGTGGTATTCGTTGCAGAATCCTTTGACTTTGTCGTTTTCAAAATTCGTCCCGTGGTCGGTAACAATACACCTCAGGATCCCGAATCGGGATATTATGTTGTTCTGCAAGAATTTGATGGTCGTGGTGGCGTCCGGTTTTCTGATGGGGACGGCCTCAATCCATTTCGTAAAATAGTCCACCATGATGAGGATGTATTTGTGCCCTCCCGTACCAGTTGGGAGTTGGCCCACCATGTCCATCCCCTATTGGGAAAACGGCTAGGGGGAAGTGAGGGCCGTTATCTCAATAGCCGGAAGACAGGGTATGCTGTCGTAGAGTTGACAGTTTTTGTATCTTCTGACGAGTTTTTAAGCATCTTGGTGAATCCCCGGCCAATAGTACCCTAGGAGCAGCGTCTTCTGGACTAAGCTGTGGACCCCTTAATGTGCTCCACCGACCCTTTCGTGTATCTCGCGCAGGACGTAGTCAGCTTCATGGGTGTCGACGCACCGAAGCAGGGGTTGCGTGTACGACTTCTTATAGAGGTTCCCATTACTCTAGATGAAATGGAGGGCTTTAGCTTTAAGGCGGCGTGCTTCCCCTCGGTCCTCTGGGAGTGTACCCTCCTCCAGGAACTTTACGAGAGGCTTCTCCCAATCCCGGCCTTCCTCCTGAGTAGTGTATACCTGAAGTGTTACCTCCCTGTCTTCCACGTTGGGCCGTGGCAAGACTTCGAAGAGGATAATCCTCTTATTATTAGCCGTATAGGAGGAGGCTAGCTTGCTCAGGGTGTCGGCCTCGGCGTTTAGGTGCTGAGGAATATGCTCCACCTGAACTTCGTCGAAGTTTTTTCGCAGTCTCTTTACCTCGGCTAAGTACTTTACCATTAGAGGCTCCCGGGCCTCGAAGCGGACGGTCACTTGGCCCACGACTAGGGCGGAGTTGCTGCGAATTCGGATCGTCTTCAGCCCCACTCCGGAGGCGATTCGTAGTTCGGCTAGCAAGGCCTCGTACTCCGCAGCGTTGTTTGATGCTCTAAACCCGAGCTTCAAAGAGTACTCCATCTCTGCCTCGTTCGGGCCCAAAATGATAAAGCCGGCACCGCTCCCCTCCTCGGTAGAGGATCCATCGACGTAGAGGACCCAGTCGAGGACGGGGTTGGGCACTTCCTCGACCGAGGGACGGGACTCGGGGACGGGCGCCGACGCTGCTTCCTTTTTGGGGATAGTACACCCGCACTACTACAAATAAGGGTTGCCCCTATGGATTTATCCGTAGGAGCAAACCACTGCCCCTACGGATATATCCGTAGGGGCAAGAAAATACCCTGTAGGTGCAAACGCCGTAGGTGCAAGTCGCAGCCTTGAACATACCCCTACGGTCAAAAACTTGCCCCTACGGATTAATCTGTAGGTCCAGTTGTCCCTACGAATTAGGCTGCAGGGACAAAAAATTTATTTAATTTATGATTTTATAAAATAAATTAGGTGTCCCTAGGGACTTATCCGTAAGGCCAAATATTTGCCCCTACGGATATATGCGTAGGTATATATCTGTAGGGACAAAATATCAGGTATCCTGATATTTTGTCCCTACGGATACCTGTGTAGGGGCATTTGTTTGCCCCTACGGATATATCCGTAGGGGCAAGCGTAACCCCTAATACTGAGATCATAGGGGCAAAATATCAGGTATCCTGATATTTTGCCCTTACGGATAAATTTGTAGGTACATTGTTGGGCCCTACGGATTAATCCGTAGGGGCATTGGTGGGCCCTACGGTTAAATCCGTAGGTACATATTATCAGGGTTTTTTTTAAAAAGGGCTGCCTATTTTTTTCTCGCCCTGTGCATAATAATATATACATTATATATAAAATTAATCATCACGCAGAACATATATCGCAGTATTCATAATCACATCTCACGCATAATATACAAAAGAAATCAACAAGCAGAATATGATATCAATATAAACACGCAAACACCACCAATATCAATATCGTCCAATATGTATCATATAAATAAATACATGTTTAAAATATAAGAATCAAAAAGCTACCCTAGCTCGGTCCAGCTCCACCTCTGATAAACGCCAGAATCTGGCGCGCCTTCTCCTTGGATATATCCTGAGTCAATAAATCATGCAATGTGGAGCGTGCGGGAGTCTGACTAGGCTATGGAGCTGTAGGAGTAGTCTGCGCAGCCGCCGTCGAGGTAGTGGCTTGCGGAGCTACGGCTGCGGGAGTCTGAGCGGGCAATGGAGCTATAGGAGCTGTCTGCGGAACCGCAGCCGATATAGTGGCTTGCGGAGCCGCAACCAAAGGAGATGCATGTGGAGGCTCGGCCGATGTACCCTGTCGCGTCTGGACCTACGTGTGTAATAAACGAGTAAGAACTGTGTATTATTCGAATTCGTATCATTATCAAGTTATTTCGAAACCACAATCTATGTATACTTAGGGACTTAGGCCTCGTTTGGATATCTAGTTTGGAAAACCGTAGTTTATTTTAATTAGATATGTATGTATGATTAATCAAAGCTAAGTCTACAGCCAAATAATCTCAGGCTACGAACTAATATTGGATATGTTGCTATCTATAATATGACATAATATTTTACTATTAAGTAGTTTACATACCAACATCTCCTTTAACTCCTGAACGGTGGCCTTCAAGCTCTCCAGTTCCTACTGGAAACGTCGCTCACCGGAGACGGAGGAAGTAACCGCCGGGGTGGAGTCCAACCTCATATGGGCCCTGCTAGGGCCTAGACCCCAGCCTCTCTCCCAACCTTCGTGATGCCCTCCGTGTGCGGCGTCCAGGACTGGGGTCAGCAGCATCGGATCGCTCTGTCCAGTAAAATCGATCCCCGATGCCTCGGCCTGCTCAACCACCCGCTCCTACACCCACATTAACCAGTAAAATATAAGTATATCATTTAAATTTGAACCTTTCAAAACTAAAATTTCAAATAGGGGTTGAATAAATATTAACACTTACGCAATACTCCTGGGTAGCGGCGTCGGGGTATCGAAGCTCGCCCGTGGCGGGATCTGTCGAGGTGCCGTGAACGGCAAGATATGCGGACAGCACGCTCGGTGTACCACCTTGCGCCAGGGTCTGAGCTCTCTGCAATATTAGAAAATAACTCTTAATATTAGATATATTAGAAAATAACTCTTAATATTGCATTATATCACAAAGGCCGGTCTATTGTAATTTACCGATAACTCCATGGCACGAGTAATATTCCTCGAGCCACCTGTATAAGTAGGGCGATCCCTCTTCGCCGACTTCCTATTCTCTATATTTTGAGCGGCCTGTTTCTGCACAACACATTCACATTTAGTTTTCTAATTAAGGAACACAAAAAAATAAATTATATACTAAACAATGAATTACATTTAAAATACATACCTGTTTGCGTTGAGAGTCGAAATATTCGCACAATAGAGGCCATGTCTCTACGTCGACTCTCGCAAAGGCCGGAGTAGATAGGAGGGCCGCTCTCTGCCTCGGGGGTCGCCATCCACAGAGAGTAGCAGTCGGCCTTCAGCTCATTCTTGTTGTATCGGACCTTAGTCTGCATGTTCTTCATCAGGCCATTGTACAGAGCATGAAGGTCGAGCACCCTCCCAGGGTGATCAGGGTCGGGTACAGGCTGAAAATCGTAATCCAACTGAAAATACAAAAAAAACATTGTTATTAGATTGCAAGTGTTAATAATAAATATATTGGATAAATCAAATGAAAATATATATTAATACCCGAGCCTGATCAAAGAAGAGGGCGAATGAGCGCCGGTGCTGGTCGCCCAACTCAATGTGAAGTGGATAGTTCTTCACGAGCCGGCTCTCATCCCCCATATACCGGCCGAATCTCTCGGCATGATCACCGGTATAGCGATAATCAGGGGTAAAAAAGAGGGGGAATGCTGCCTCCCCTCTAGCACTGTCAGGCCTCAGCCTGTGGGACTGATTCGAGCCTCGAGTCCCCCTCTGGGGATGGGGAGGCCCTGCGTCTGCAAGAAATATCAAGACAATCAATATTAAGACAAATTTGTATTAAGAAATCAAGGTTAAATGAAAATTGAAGTGTGATATATACCTCCGGTGACTAAAGCATGAGCCTAGGCACGGGTAGCAGCATGAGCCTGGGCCCGGGCAGCAGCACGAGCGGGACGATAGTTCCTCCGGTGAGGAACAGTCGGTGTCCCGGATGCAGACGCATCCCCTCCAACTAGAAAATAAACATTGACGCTAAATTTCCATGAAGTTCATATTTATTCTTCAGAGGATATGTAAAATGAAATAAATATTTTATATTTATTCATACTAACCTACAGACTGAGCGGAGGGTACGGAAGTGGCGGGAGTGGCCCCTGCGTCAGATGTGGATGCACCACCTATAATTAGACAATTAAAAATAGATTATATAAGTAATTGCAAAAAGAATGTGTAGATCAATAATATAACATTCTAAATCAATATGCATGCACTATAGGATATATAAACATACCCGCAGGTGCAGTGGTGACACCACCTATAGCTAGACAATAAAAAAATGATTATCTAAGTAAGAGCAAAAGGAATGTGTGTATATTTATGATATAGCATTCTAAATCATTATACATGCACTATATGATATATAAACATACCTGGAGGTGCGGGAGTGGCCTCTGTCCCTGATGTAGACCAACAGCTAGACAATCAAATATTGACAATATAAGTAATTTTGATATGAACAGGCATGAATATCTATAATATTACATTCAAAATGGATATGCGTGCAATATACCTGGAGGTGTGGCAAAGTCCACATGGAAGGAGGCATCCGAAGGGGTCTTCGATCTGGGTGCAAGACCGGCCCTCTGAAGCTCCCTACGCAGCTCTTCGAGCGGCAGAACCGCTCTGCCTTTGCCTCTGCCGGTGCCACGGTTGGAGTTCCTGCCGCCCCTCGCTGCTCCCGTCATCGTTATCAAATCTAGATAAACGGTTCATGGACACATTAGACAATCATTACAAGTATTGACTATATATGTATAGATCATAAAATGTGAAGTAATAATATAACATTACTGATAACCTTTTTTGTTTTGTGGGCGCATTAGACATATCTACTTGGATTTCATCATCGATATCATTTCTAACCCACGTAACTTCATGATCGGCCGAAGACAACCCGTCTTTCGAAACAGGCGGTCGGAGCACTCTAATCCTTCTCTCTTCTTCATCCTCATCGCTGTCCTCGAATTCTGAGACATCGTAGACATCCCTGGGTTTCCAACGGCATACGACACTCCATCCCGGATGCTTCAAACACCGTGAGTAATATACTTGGAACGCTTGGTTCGGAAAGATAAATGGATCTTCCTGACCGTAAAATCGAAGTGTGTTCACGCTGGTCAATCCATATTCATCTTTCCAAGTCCCAAGATTGCTTCTCCGCTTATCCGTATCGGTTCGCGTATCGTACCAAGTACACTGGAATATATAAAAGGGTTCTGATCGTCCGGGATAGTGGATGCCGAGTATACAATTTAAGTACCCATAATAAATCACACCGTCCGATCTTACCGTCGCAATCCCACTATTCTGAGTGGTTCAAGATGTTTCTATGTTCTTAACTTCGAATTTGTATCCAAGGACACCGAATCCTTTATAATATGCAACCTCCATACTTGGAAATTGAGCTAAACATCTTGAATCACTCTCAAATGATGCAGACAAGTTCGGATCGTGGATCTAACAAAACAAATTTTACGACAAATACTTAACGATATAAGTTTAGATTAAAACTGTTAGCAATAACATGTTATTCGAATAACTTACATGATCTGTGATCCAATCGCAAAAATTATCCTGATGATATTTTTCCAATCGTTCATCGTTCCAATCAGGATGCCCCTCACGTATCTCGTTAAAATGAATTCTGTTTTCGACAAATAAGGGTGACATTAATATTATATCATTTCATACACACACAAACACAAATATAACAATTAATCCAAAAAACATACTCTCTAATTTGTTCAAGACATGCACAATTAAGCAAGATAAACCGATATATCTTGTTGATAAATATAGTGTCTACCCTCTTATAATCGGCTTTACCATATGGCCCGTCTTGAATTCTTCGAGACTGGTTAAGTCTCGTCTCAATTTTCTCATCCAGATAGCGGGAACAAAATGTGTTTGCTTCATCAAGAAGATAACCTTGCATGATAGAACCCTCTGGTCGATTTCTATTGCGTATATACTTTTTAAGAGTGTAGAACTACCTAAAGAAAATATGTTCAATAAATAAATACGGGCATACAGGACAACAATAATTTTAAAAATTGCGTGAAACGAAAAATTCCACGTACCTCTCGACGGGATACATCCATCGATATTGTACCGGTCCGGCTAAGTTAGCCTCAGTTGTAAGATGAACCGTCAAGTGTATTATGATATCGAAGAATGACGGTGGGAAAATACGCTCAAACATGCAAAGTATCAACGCAATAGAATTTTCTAGTTTATCCAACGTCACAACCTCCAGTGTTTTAGCACACAACTCTCTGAAGAAACAACATAGGTCGTTGATTACAAGACCAACCGATTCGGGGAGAGAAGTCCTGAGGGCTAATGGAAGAAGGTGCTCCACGATAATATAGTGATCATGACTTTTCAGCCTATCGATCTTACCTTTCACAATTTTTATTTTCTTGCTGAATGATCCTGAGAAACCTGTGGGAACTTTCAAATCATGCAACACCTGCAGGAATCTTTTCTTCTCCGGTTGTGACATATGATAAGCGGCACTGGGAAGTACAAACTTGCCTAGTTTACCCGCTACCAGTCTAGGGTGAAATTCACTTCTTATTCCCCACTCCTGTAGATCCATCCGAGCATTCAGGTTGTCTTTCGATTTCCCGTCTTTACAAAGAAGCAAGTTGAGTATGTGCTCTGATACTCCATTCTCTATATGCATGACGTCCAGACAACGACGCACTAAATTTGTTGAACAGTACGGAAGCTCGAAGAAAATGCTTAACTTGTTCCAAAATGGTGGTTTGACCTGTTTTGTCGGACCCAGCCCGAAGGTCACATTATTGTAACCATCCCACTGAGCAGTCACGTCCTCTCCGGACAATGGGGCTGGAGGTCCAAGAAGCTCCTGATGACCATCAAAGTGAACAGTTTCTAACATGTAGGGGTGGTCTAGAGGCAGGAAATGTCGATGGCCGCAATAACAAACCTTCCTGCTAAAATTCAAGAATTTCGATGTTGTGTGTTGATGGCAATGAGGACATGCTTTGTGACCATGTACGGACCAACCTGATAGCATTCCATACGCAGGAAAGTCATTAAATGTCCACATTAAAGCCGCACGCAGTATGAAGGTTGTATTTGTGTTTGCATCGTAAGTCTCTACACCATCAATGAACAAAGATTTTAACTCCTCGATCAGAGGTCGGAGATAGACGTCGATATTGTTTCCCGGTGAGTTTGGTCCGTCGATAAGAAGAGGTATCATAAAGTATGATTGGTCCATAGCCAACCAAGGCGACAGATTATAAATTATCATTACAACGGGCCATGTGCTGTGACTTCCAGCATATAGTTGAATGGGCAGAAGCCATCACTAGCCAGTCCGAGCCGGACATTGCGAGGATCGCTACTGAATATTGCATGCCTCCTATCGAAATCCTTCCATGCCGGTGAATCTCTTGGATGGCTCATTTTTCCATCTTCAATTGGAGGAGCACGGTGATGCCAAATCATTGCCTCGGCTATTTTCTTGCACCTGAATAACCTTTGTAGCCTCTGTGTTATGGGAACGTATCATGCTATCTTGACAGGTATATCAGGCTTCTTATCAGAATCTTTCGGCTTATACCTGGCCTCTCCGCATGTTGGACACTCTTTCAAATCTGAATTCTTTTTCCGGTACAACACGCAATTTTTAGGACATGCTTGAATCTCCTTGCATTTTAGACCCAAATCAGACATCATCTTCTGGGCTCCGTACCAGCTGTCGGGCACGTTATTTCCCGGGGGCATAGAATCTTTCAAGAACGAAAGAAGCATTGTCAATGACTTGTTGCTCCATCCATTTAGGCACTTAATCTGGAAAAGTTGGACGAACCATGAGAGGGTGGAATACTTTGCATTCTCATAAATTGGTTTTCTAGCATCATTCATGAAATTTTCATATTTATCCGCACGCGGTCCTTGACCGGAAGGAATATCATCTTCGGTACGAATAGAGTCACCTAGGGCAGCCCCTACCATATCTTCCATTTCTTCTGATGGAAATAAATTACCGTCTTCTTCTTCTGCCGCATTACCGTCTTCTCCTTCTTCTCCTGCCGCATTATCGTGTTCTCCTTCTTCTTCTGCCACATTACTGCGTTCTTCTCCTTCCCCGTGATATTTCCAAGTTGTATAAAGTCTAGTAAGACCATATTTTACGATATGAAGCTCTGCCAATTCTACCTTCTTCCAGTACTTATTGCTACATCTATCGCACGGGCAGAGAATCTTCTCTATTATGATCTTATTATATGCGCGTGCAAATTCAATAAAAGCAGCAACTCCTGTGACAAACTTAGGTTGCATACATTGTTGCCAATCCACATACATCCAGTCCTTAACTCTGACGTACTCATGGGCCATGTTAGACTGTATAACATATAAATTGTAGGTTATGGTGACTATATTGAGAAATCTAAGAACGGGATAGTTACTGACAAAGGAGAAAATCCGTGTATATACTTTGTGTGTGCGTTTGTCCTTGAAAAGAATAAATTATCGAACGTATGTTAACCGATAGATCGGGACTAAGCGGCGCTTTTAGTTTCATATATGAGTATCGATGAGAATATGAAAGTTTCATATTATCATCGAGTATCATATATTGGTTTTAACTTGAACATCTTGAATCACTCTCTAATGATGCGTTTGTTATGTATTCTTGTTGTATGTGTGTGTTTCGGGTGTCGGGGGTAAGGCTTCTATCCCATTAAGAATGTATAGAGCGAACACCCATTCGCTTGTGCTTTCAACCGTTTCGAGTAAATTTCGGCAGCACCTCCTCGCTGTACTCCGAGTACACTGTAATAGAATAGATAATCATTTCAAAGCTGTGAAACAACGTTGAAATTAACATCTAATCTATCTTTGTATATGGAGAACCAGCGGAAAGGTACCGACGAAATATCTTGAAACGGATGAAAACACAAGTGAATGAAGGTGTTTGCTTTATACATTCCTAACTTGTCCACACGGGACAAATCTATCGGTTATCATACGATTGAATATTCTCGTCACATAGACTATACGACGGTTGTTAGTATCGAGCTATACCGTCCGATATTTAACAACCTTCGTATAGTTCTATGTCATGACGAACATCGAACGTATGTTAACCGATAGGCGAGGACTAAGTGGCGCTTTTAGTTTCATATATGAGTATCGATGAGAATATGAAAGTTTCATATTATCATCGAGTATCATATATTGGTTTTAACTTGAACATCTTGAATCACTCTCTAATGATGTGTTTGTTGTGTATTCTTATTGTATGTGTGTGTTTCGGCTGTCGGGGGTAAGGCTTCTATCCTATTAAGAATGTATAGAGCGAACACCCATTCGCTTGTGCTTTCAACCGTTTCGAGTAAATTTCGGCAGCACATCCCCGCTGTTCTCCGAGTACACTGTAATAGAATAGATAATCATTTCAAAGCTATGAAACAACGTTGAAATGAACATCTAATCTATCTTTATACATGGAGAACCAGTGGAAAGGTACCGACGAAATATCTCGAAACAGATGAAAATACAAGTGAATGGAGGTGTTTGCTTTATACATTCCTAACTTGTCCACACGGGACAAATCTATCGGTTATCATACGATTGAATCTTCTCGTCACATAGACTATACGACGGTTGTTAGTATCAAGCTATACCATCCGATATTTAACAACCTTCGTATAGTTCTATGTCACGACGAACATCGAACGTATGTTAACCGATAGACGGGGACTCAGTAGTGCTTTTAGTTTCATATATGAGTATCGATGAGAATATGAAAGTTTCATATTATCATCGAGTATCATATATTGGTTTTAACTTGAACATCTTGAATCACTCTCTAATGATGTGTTTGTTGTGTATTCTTGTTGTATGTGTGTGTTTCGGCTGTCGGGGGTAAGGCTTCTATCGGTTATCATACGATTGAATCTTCTCGTCACATAGACTATACGAAGTTTTTAAATAAAATATAAAGTAACTGATATAACATGATTTTAAACTTATGAAATAATACTTGCTTAGTTACTTGCAAGTTGCAACTTGAGAATAAGATATATGAAGAATTGAGCATTAAAGAATTAAGATGCATATTTTGGTAGTTACTTGCCGCAACCCCTAAGTTAAGTAGTTTTTGAGAATTAAGACCTTTTTAATCATACTTTGGATAGGCTGTCACAAACAGTAGGGCATATTCAAAAAACCATATTGAAGGCAGGGTAATTTAGCCCTTTCTTTAAAAAATAAAATAAAAAGATGGAATGATTAATCTTTGCCTCCATGAATGCTTACATATAGAAATACATATTCATTACCATGGAAAATGCTTTTAGATATATTATTGAATTGGCCATTAGATCCATTTGATAAATACTGGCAGCTATATAGTTCAGTAGCCCCTATGCATTCTCAAGGAAAATGCTTTATTACAATAAGAATGATGATGAGTGTTTGTATATTTTATCGAGTCATTTGCATGATAGACCCTAGTAGTAAAATGGAGTAATGAAAATTTGAGGCCAATTTCAAATGAACATAGACAGGGACAGTTGAAATTATGTAATATTTGTTCAATTAATTGAACAAGATGCCTCTTTAACAACTGAATGGAAGAAAATAATCTATATAGTTCACCCTTAATTTTTGTATATAAAAAACTTTGTTGTCATTCTCATCATCGTTGTTGTCTGCATTTGAGTGTCAAACTATAGGAAATCGGTAGCTTAAAAATAGTTTAAAAAATGCACGATTGTAGTTTCATGTAAATTCTGATTATTGGTTTCTTGTTCAATTAATTTTCAAGAACACCTTCCACAAAACACTCCATCCCCAACCCTAACCCCAACCCTAACCTAACCCGGCCCTAACCCTAACCCCAGCCCCAGCCCCAGCCAAACCCCAACCCCAACCCTAACTCTAACCCCAGCCCCAGCCCCAGCCCCAGCCGAACCCCAACCCTAACCTTAACCCCAACCCCAACCCCAACCGCAACCCCTGCCGAACCCCAACCCCAACCGCAACCCTAGCCCCAGCCCCAACCGCAACCCCAACCCTAACCCCAACCGATGCCTAACCCTAACCCTCATCGGTACCCAAACCATGAACCCTAGCCCTAAAATAATCAAAAATTTGTTTAATTGAAGATTTACCTGTGCGGTGGAGGAGACGATCGATCGGTGGCGATGACGAAATGGAGGCGACGACGAAAACGGCGATGAGGAAGAACGTTCTGAGGTGGCGACGACGAAACGGAGGGCAGTGGCGACGACGAGAACGGCGACGAGAACGGCGATCGGCGGGGAACGAGAGATTTGGGGATTTTGTTCACGCGCGAGAGATTGGATGAGAAAGATAATCAGCGTAGGAGATCTGTGCCTTTTTAATTAAATCTCTATTTAGTTGCCCCTACGGATTAGTCCGTAGGCCTTTGGTTTGCGGCTCCGTAGGGGCAAACAACAATTTACGATTTAATATTTTTAAATTAATACGTCAGGACCGTAGGGGCAACCGTATGGACCTACGGATTAGTCCGTAGGGCCAAAAGAAATCTGCCCCTACGGATTTCATTATCCGTAGGGGCAACCCCCTATTTAAGTAGTGTTGAAAACAAAGTCTTCCAGGACATGCGCTTTGATGGCTTGCCTGGGGCGGTATTTGATATCGAACTGGGATAATTCCCACCTCCATTTCTTCAGACGACCAGACGATTCGGGGGAAGCGAGAATGGCCCCTATAGGCCGCTCGGTGAGGACGAGGATGGTGTGTGCCTGGAAGTAGTGTCGTAGCTTCCTTGAGGCGACGATAAGCGTTAAGACAATCTTTTCTATGGTCGGGTACCTCGTTTCCATGTCTTTAAAGACATGGCTCACGTAGTAGACCGGCTTCTGCACTCCTTCGACTTCTCGGACGATCACAGAGCCAGTGGCATGATCGGATGCCGCAAGGTATAGTAAAAGCTAGTCTCCTTCGATTGGCCGGGTGAGCAGTGGGGGAGTTGTCCGATGCACTTTGAGTTGCTCAAAAGCGTTCTGACACTCTTCCGATCATTCGAATCTTGGGATCTT
This sequence comes from Agapanthus africanus, assembly GCA_030015575.1. Classification (NCBI taxonomy): domain Eukaryota; kingdom Viridiplantae; phylum Streptophyta; class Magnoliopsida; order Asparagales; family Amaryllidaceae; genus Agapanthus; species Agapanthus africanus. The sequence goes on from CM057343.1 coordinate 28,853,671, forward strand.
TCTCAGGGCTCTGAAGAATGGGAGACACTTTTCTCCGAATCTCGACATGAAGCGACTAAAAGTGGCCACTCTCCCCGTGAACCGCATGATCTCCACGTTGCTCTTTGGTGTGGCCATGTTGAGAATGACGCTGATCTTCTCCGGGCTAGCCTCAATTCCTCAGTGGGTAACCATGAACCCGAGGAATTTCCCGCTAGTGACCCCGAACGCGCACTTGGCGGGATTCAGCTTCATTTTGTACTTGCGGAGGATATCGAATGTCTCGCTAAGATCTTTGGCATGCTCGTCCGACGAGGTCGATTTTACGAGCATGTCGTCGACATAAACCTCCATGTTCCTCCCGATTTGCGGTTTGAACATTTTGTTAACCAGGCGCTGGTATGTAGCTCCGGCGTTTTTGAGGCCGAAGGGCATCACTTTGTAGCTGTATACCCCCCCCCGTCCGTTGTGAACGAGGTAAGCTCTTCATCTACCGGGTTCATACGGATCTGGTTGTAGCCGGAGAAAGCATCCATGAAGCTGAGCAATTCGTGGCCTGCCGAGCTGTCGACAAGCTGATCCATCCGAGAGAGGGGATAGTTGTCTTTCGGGCAGGTCTTGTTGAGATCTGTGAAGTCGACGCACATGCGCCACTTCCCGCTTGCCCTTTTAACAATAACCACATTCGCTAGCCATTCCGAGTAGGCCACATTTCGAATGAAGTTGGCTGCAAGCATCCTATCGACCTTGTCTTCTATCGCCTTTTGTTTGATCGGAGCGAAGCTTCGTTTCTTTTGCCTGACGGGTCGGGCCGTCGGGTTGACCCCGAGCTTGTGCGAGATTACCTTGGGGTAGATCCCGGGCATGTCGGCAAGCGCCCAGGCGAACACGTCCGAGTTTCTTCAGAGAAAGTGGATCAAGTCTTCGTGTCAGGCTCTCGTTAAGAGGGATCCGATCTAGACAGTTCGTTCATTGTTCTCCTCGACGAGGGGGACCTCTGTTAGCGCCTCCACTGGGGCCCCTCAGATTTCTTTTTGTTCATCATGAGTATCCAAGGACCCCTGGAAATCACTCGCGCTTCCAAAGTCGTCGCTTCAATCCTCGGAGGTGGATGCCGCTGTGAAGCAAATCTTGGCGATTTGTTGGTTTCCGTAGGCCCGACCTATTCCCCCTTTATCCAATAGAAACTTGATCGCGAGGTGGTAGGTCGAGATTTGGGCCCCAAGGGAGTTTAGCGTCGGGAGTCCCAGGAGGATATTATAGGACAAGGGGATCCTGGCGACAATGAACTCCACCGGTACGGTTCTCGTACGGCCCGCCTCCCCAATGTTAAAGAGGAGGGTAACTACTCCCTCTGTCGGGATGGAGTGTTTAGTAAACCCCAACAGAATGTGGGTGGTTGGCCGCAGGTCTGACGGGCCGAGCCCCATACGCAGGAAGTAGTCAAAGAAAATGATGTTCGCCGAGCTTCCTGAGTCGACCAGTATCCTTTGGACCTCGTAGCGGTGGACCCGTGCCGTAATCACGAGGGGGTCGTTGTGAGGCAAGGATATTCCATGGAGGTCTTCGTCAATGAAGGTGATGGGCTCGTCTGCTTTGTTTTTCTTTCGGGGTTGTTCACTGGTTCCATCGACTGGTAGGAGGCGGCGAATCTCGCCATCTCGATGTGCACCCCCCGAAGAGACGACCATGATTTGGCCGATCGTTAATTCGCCGGGAGGGGGATGGTTTTCTTGCTCCCGGTCTGCCTGTCGCTTTTCCCGCAGGTACTTCGCCAGGTGGCCCGAGCGAATCAAATCCTCGATGTAGTCGTGAAGTTGTTTACAGTTCTTGGTAGGGTGTCCCTGCGACCTATGGAAGGGGCAGTACGGGACTCGAGTCCGTTTGGCCGCTCTATTGGTGACCGGAGGGAGCTTGAAGAATCGCTCACCTTTCGCCTCCTCCGACAGCTCAGTCTGAGCGATATTGAGCGGAGTATACTCCTGGAACTTCGGGGAGTATGGCTTTGGCCGGTTGACCTTCTTCTTCTCTTCTCTGCCCCTCTTCTTTTGGTTGGCCTGGTCGCCCCGGGGTAGGTTTACGTTTACTTCGGACTCGAGTTGGATTTCCCGCTCGGTCTAAGCTTTTACCTCGGCCATGGTCCTGGGTTGTGCAAATGCAAAGGAGCGGAGCCACTCCTTGTGCCTAAGACCTGACCTCAGAGCTGTGATTGCAGTCTCATCCCGGTGCTGGAGAACTTCAAGAAGAGCGTTAGAGAAGCGAGTGACGTATCCTTTAAAGGTTTCCTTGTCCCCGCTCTTTATAGTGAAGAGGTAATCGATGGTCCGCTTCTGTCGTCTGTTCCCGACGAAATGTCCGAGGAACTGGACGGCCAGCTCATCAAAGGTAGAGATGGAGCATGGCGTGAGTCCTCAGAACCAGTCTCGTCCAACCCGGATGAGAGTGGCGGGGAACGCTCGGTATTGGGCAGCGTCAGAGTTGTCCTAGAAGCTCATGTCCGTTGTAAACGCGTCCAGATGGTCTTTCGGGTCGGACTTCCCGTCAAAGAGGGCCACTTTTGGAGGCTTATTTCTGGATGAGACGCAAACAGTGAGCAGCTCTTCAGTGAAGGGCATCGTAAGCGAGTCAGCGGCATACTTGGCCCCCTCGTTTAAAGAATAACCCTCCCGATGTATACCCTCGATTTTCTTTTCGAGGGTGTCGAGACGGTTGTTGTACCCCGAGGATTCGGCATGGTCGGAGTTATGGCCCTTCCCGCTGGCAGCCTGCGCCTGGATGGGGCTCCGGTTCCGTTCTATCAAGTTCCTCAGGTCCCCTGGCGAGGTCATTCTCGAGTCATCGCGGCGAGTGCCGCTCGTACGACCCAGTCGAGGGAGAGGGTACCGGCCATGCCTGAGAGCAGGCAAGCTGACCGACACCTCCTCAGGAGGGACAGGAGCGCGATGGGCCTCAGGGCGGGAGGCTCTTTCACGAGACCTCGGCGTGGAGCTGTGAGGCGCCCAGTGGGTCATTGAATCGGTCGTCGTGGGGGACCTGTGGCCGCCAGAGATAGCAAAACGATGTTCAGTGGTGCCGGTGTGGGCAGTGTCATCTCCTCTTCTGCAGAGGTCGTGATCCCGGGAAGGGGGAACGGCGAACTGGAGGACTTGCCCCGCCGTTTGGACATGGACAAGGGCATCCACTATGGATGCAAGCCTGTCGATCCGTGCAGAGAGAGTGTGAATGGTGTTATGGGGAGGAGTGGATCCGTCCGCGCCTCCGTTGTGGGAAAGACGGCGGCTTATGCTTGGATCGTCACGGTGTTCACTCGCCATGAGTTCGAGATCGGAAGATCAACTTTCGATGAGTGGAATTTTCCTCTTCCCACAAACGGCGCCAACTGATGGAGGCCGGGATCTCCTTCAGATGTTTTCCTCCGTCGATCTATCACGAGCGTGGATGAACGGCTGAGATTTCCCTGAGCGTGTGGATCTCAGTGGGCTTGATTCGAGGTAAAGCCGAGCTACCTGCAAAAGAAGTCCTGAGGTGGTTGTACCACCGTGGACCCTCCGACGATCAAGTTAGCCGAAATATTTGAGCAGAGTAGCGGCTTATTAGGTTAAAATTGCGTTACCTGAGTCGTCTGGGAGAGGGGGTTTTATTGTGGTGGCTTAGAGCGAACTGGCGCGAGATCTTCGCCGGCCGTTACGCCTCTGGAGTTACGCCTGCGTAAATGACAGGATCTCCCCATTAATGACGAGATACGCTCGTTAATGTGGGGATACGGCGGTGTGGAACGCGGGATGTTGGGTGGCGGATATCTCGCTTCTGGAGAGATACGCGGAGCCGTGGCGGAGGCGCTTGGGCTCTGCGTCCTTGGTTGCTCGGTAGAACCGGGACAGTTTAGCTCGGCGGGTGGCTCGAAGATGAGCGGGAGGCCGAGGAAGATCGGTTCTATGATAGCTCGGAGGCGAGCAGGGAAGGCTAAGGAACCTCAGCGTGTAGGAGGGCTCGGAAGTGAGCCGATGATTATTTATAAGAAGGGCATAGGAGTGCTCAGGTATCCATCGAATGTCGGGATATACCCCAAGACGATAACTCGGAGAGAGCCTCCAACGATGGTGCTTGCTCTGTTTGCGTGAGCCCCGGGACACGTTATCTGCAACGTGTCATGATCTGGGGAGTTCCCACTTGTGAGCATCATCACTCCCTGAAACACAATTGTAAACAAAGTCATCTTATCGATTTTCCCCTCAAGTTCTCTTAATTTTGTCGTTGTCGAAAGCTCTCTCGATCAATGCATAGCTTTCCCCAGGAATGGAGATGAAACATGGACAACTACATGCATTACTTATTCAGATTACGCCGAGGATATCGCCAACGTCTACTACAAGGAGAAGAACGCCACAATCTCGAATATATAAGAGAATATATAAGAGGATTTAAGATTTTTGAACTCACAGTGCTTCTTTTGAGCTATCTATGATCATGTACGCTAACTTGCATATCACCTTGATGGTGGTCTGTTGTAGTCCAAAAGTCTTCATCGCCGGTGAACTTCATTATTACAAAGTTCGGCCCTGCAGTGGAATCTTGGACCTGTTGGGGTCAAAATTTGCACCCCTGGTTGACCGAGTCAAAGTCAAAGTCAACCCCAAGCCAGGTGGGCCCAAGCCCAGGTCAAGCGGGCTCATGCCCAAGTCGAGCTCGCGGCCAGCCTCCTCCATGCCAAACTATAGAGCATGTAATAAATAATTTTTATGTAATTTTTTATGCATGATTGTATGCAAAATGGGCATAAAGCCAAATTTTTGTAAAGCCCATGGCTTATGTGCAAAAAGAAATGGCACATGAGCCATGGGATGGGCAAAATGCCATTTTGTAAAGCCCAAGGGGCTATATGTAAATATGTAAGCCTATATAAGGCAACATGATGATGAATAAAGCAATAGACTTTTCATTCTCTTAAAAACCTAGGGTTTGTGCCTCTTTCCCCTTTCTGAAGGTTCCAAACCTTCTTCTTTCTTTTGAATTAAATCAAGAGTTTTACTCTTCCTTTTTTCAAAACTAAATAGTTTTTCACCACAAAACCCACAAAGGGGAACTTGGATCTGTCATTAGATCTCAAAAAGAAGAGATTTTTAAAATCTCACATCTCTTGATCTTCAAGATCCGGCCAAACGATAGGAAGAAGGAGACCCATCTCCAGAAACCCCACTTTGGGGAAAAACTAGGGCTCAAGGGGAGAAGCCCCTTCATCAGCTTCAAAACATCCTTGGAGTTTAACTTCTCACACACACACACACACACACACACACACACAAAATAATAAGTGCTCCTTTCTGAGAGTACAACTTCCATTGCAAGGACCAAGTCTCTTTTTGCGTCCGAGCGCCCACGTGCTGACACGTGGAGCGCTAGCGCTCTTGCGCTCAGGACGCTAGCGCCCGAGCGCCCACGTGCTGACACGTGGGGCACTAGCGCTCAAAGAGCTAGCGTTCTTGCGCTCAAAGTACTAGCGCCCAAAGCGCTAGCGCCTGAACGCCCACGTGCTAACACGTGGAGCGCTAGCGCTCTTGCGCTCAGAGCGCTAGCGCCCAAAGCGCTAGCGCCCGAGCGCCCACATGCTGACACGTGGAGTGCTAGCGCTCTTGCGCTCAGATCGCTAGCGCCCAAAGCGCTAGCGTCCGAGCGCCCACGTGCTGACACGTGGGGCACTAGCGCTCTTGCGCTAGCACCCAAAAAGCCGGTGCTTTTCCCCACGCATCCTCTGGATGCCATTTCCCTTTATTTATATATATATATATATATATATATATATATATATATGTATACATACACACATACTCTACAACACTGTCCCTCCCAAAAAAATTTTTGGGCCGGGACGCTGCCCCACACCCCGCAAGGGGGCAGCTAGCCCCCTTGACCTCCAGCCCGATAAAAACTCTGCGGGGCCCCCGTAAAAACTCTGCGGGGCCCCCGATATATCCAAAACCCTTCCAAAACACAACACTGCACATTGAGTTCGCATGACCAGTTTAACCCGTCAATCGGAGATTCTCTCGCTCCAAGTGTGAGGGGTAATTAATGGCAGCTTAGTCCGCGGCTGTCGGAGATTCGGATCCCCACAATCAATAAACCCCCGCCTACCCTAGGCAAGGGGAATCTGTAGTACGCCTGACAAGCGCGTACGTATTCCCATCGCAATGGGGTGACGAAAAACACCCTACAGATTCTCCAAGTGCGAGGGGTAATTAACGGCAGCTTAGTCCGCGGCTGCTGGAGATTCGGATCCCCACAATCAATAAACCCCCGCCTACCCTAGGCAGGGGGAATCTGTAGTACGCCTGACAAGCGCGCACGTATTCCCATCTCAATGGGGTGACGAAAAACACCCTACAGATTCTGAATCTGTAGGGTGCATTTCGTCACCCAATTGAGATGGGAATACGTGCGCGCTTGTCAGGAGTACTACAGATTCCCCCTGTCTAGGGTAGGCGGGGGTTTATTGATTGTGGGGATCCAAATATCTGGCAGCCGTGGACTAAGCTGCCGTTAATTACCCCTCGCACTTGGAGCGAGAGAACCTCCGATTGACGGGTTAAACTGGTCATGCGAACTCAATGTGCAGTGTTGTGTTTTGGAGAGGTTTTGGATATATCGGGGGCCCCGCAGAGTTTTTACGGAGATCCCGCTACCCGGATAGTGGGCTGGAGGTCAAGGGGCTAGCAGCCCCCTTGCGAGGTGCGGGGCAGCGCCCCGGCCCAAAAAAATTTTTTGGGAGGGACAGTGTTGTAGAGTATGTGTGTGTGTATACATATATATATATATAAAAGAAAGGGAAATGGCATCCAGAGGATGCGTGGGGAAAAGCGCCAGCGCTTTGGGTGCTAGCGCAAGAGTGCTAGCGCCCCACGTATCAGCACGTGGGCGCTCGGGCGCAAGCGCTCTGAGCGCAAGAGCGCTAGCGCTCCACGTGTCAGCATGTGGACGCTCGGGCGCTAGCGCTTTGGGCTCTAGCGCTCTGAGCGCAAGAGCGCTAGCGCTCCACGTGTCAGCACATGGGCGTTCCGACACTAGCGCTCTGAGCGCAAGAACGCTAGCGCTTTGAGCGCTAGCACCCCACGTGTCAACACGTGGGTGCTCGGACGCTAGCGCTCCACGTGTCAGCACGTGGGTGCTCGGGTGCAAAAAGGGACTTGGTCCCTGCAATGAGAGTTGTACTCTCAGAAAGGAGCACTTATTATTTTGTGTATGTGTATATAGATATATATGAGAAGTTAAACTCTAAGGATGTTTTGAAGCTGATGAAGGGGCTTCTCCCCTTGAGCCCTAGTTCTTCCCCAAAATGGGGTTTCTGGAGATGGGTCTCCTTCTTCTTCCTTTCGTTTGGCCGGATATTGAAGATCAAGAGATGTGAGATTTTAAAAATCTCTTCTTTTTGAGATCTAATGACAGATCCAAGTTCCCTTTGTGGGTTTGTAGTGAAAAACTATTTAGTTTTGAAAAAAGAAAAAGTAAAACTCTTGATTTAATTCAAAAGAAAGAAGAAGGTTTGGAACCTTCAGAAAGGGGAAAGAGACACAAACCCTAGGTTTTTAAGAAAATGAAAAGTCTATTGCTTTATTCATCATCATGTTGCCTTATATATGCTTACATATTTACATATAGCCCCTTGGGCTTTACAAAATGGCATTTTGCCCATCCCATAGCTCATGTGCCATTTCTTTTTGCACATAAGCCGTGGGCTTTACAAAAATTTGGCTTTATGCCCATTTTGCATACATTCATGTATAAAAAATTACATAAAAATTATTTATTACATGATCTATAGTTTGGCATGGAGGAGGCTGGTCGCGAGCTCGACTTGGGCATGGGCCCGCTTGACTTAGGCTTGGGGTTGACCTTGACTTTGACTCGGTCAACCAGGGGTGCAAATTTTGACCCCAACAAAGTGCCCCCCATCAATAAATGCACACCGCCTATTTGAATTGTGTGCATGAAATTGATGGATCTTGAAGCTGAACTTTGAGGTGGAACATCATTCCGGGGGCGGAGCATCATCCCGGGGAGCATGATTCCCGGGGATCGGAGCATCATTCTGATTTGCGGAGCATAATTCTAGGGTCGGAGTATCCCTCGGGGAGCATGATTCTCGAGGATCGGAGCATCATTCCGATTTGCGGAGCATGATTCCAAGGATCGGAGCATCATTCCGAAGCGTGGAGCATAATTCCAGGGATCGGAGTATCCCTCGGGGAGCATGATTCCCAGGGATCGGAGCATCATTCCAAAGAGTGGAGTATGATTCCAAGGATCGGAGTATTCCTCGGGGAGCATGATTCCCGGGGATCGGAGCATCATTCCGATTTGCGGAGCATAATTCCAAGGATCGGAGTATCCCTCGGGGAGCATGATTCCCGGGGATCGGAGCATCATTCCGATTTGCGGAGCATAATTCCAAGGATCGGAGCATCATTCCGATTTGCGGAGCATAATTCCAAGGATCAGAGCATCATTCCGAAGAGTAGAGCATGATTCCAAGGATCGGAGCATCATTCCGAAGCACGGAGTATGATTCTAAGGATCGGAGCATCATTCCGAAGGGCGGAGCATGATTCCAGATATCGGAGCATCATTCCGAAGGGCGGAGCATCATTCCGAAGATCGGAGCATGATTCCAGGGATCGGAGCATCATTCCGAAGGGCGGAGCATGATTCCAGGATTCGGAGCATCATTCCGAAGGGCGGAGCATGATTCCAGGATTCGGAGCATCATTCCGAAGAGCGGAGCATGATTCCAGGATTCGGAGCATCATTCCGAAGAGCGAAGCATGATTCCAGAGATCGGAGCATCATTCCGAAGGGTGGAGCATGATTCCAGGGATTGGAGCATCATTCCGAAGGGCGGAGCATGATTCCAGGATTCGGAGCATCATTCCGAAGAGCGGAGCATGATTACAAGGATCGAAGCATCATTCCGATTTTTAGAGCATAATTCCAAGGATCGGAGCATCATTCCGCAGATCGGAGCATCATTCCGAAGGGTGGAGCATGATTCCAGGATTCGGAGCATCAATCCGAAGAGAGAAGCATGATTCTAGGATTCGGAGCATCATTTCGAAGAGCGGAGCATGATTCCAAGGGTCGGAGCATAATTCCGAGGATCGGAGCATGATTCCAGGGATCGGAGCATCATTCCGAAGGGTGGCAGACATTCCGACCGAAGCATAATTTCGATTCAGAGGTTGATTCCCAGGCGAAGTATAATTCCGACAGAGAAGGCAGGTACTCCGAAGCAAAGTATAATTCCGACACGGGGTACATTCTGAGACGAAGCATGATTTCGACGCAGAGCTTGCTGGTTGACCTGATTCCGAGGCGAAGCTTAATTCCGACGAGGAGGACGCTGGTTGATTCCGAACTGAAGCATAATTCCGACAATGAAGGCAGATACATCGAGGCGAAACTTGATTTAGACGCGGAGGACACTCTGAGACGAAGTATGGTTCCAATGCAGAGCTGGTTGGTTGACTTGATTCCGAGGCGGAGCATAATTCCGACGAGGAGGTCGTTGGTTGATTCCGAGCCGAAGCATAATTCCGACAGGGAAGGCAGATACACCAAGGTGAAGCTTGATTTCGACGCGGGGTACACTCTGAGACAGAGCATGACTCCGACGCAGAGCTGGTTGGTTGATTTGATTCCGAGGCAGAGCATAATTCCGGCAGGGAAGGTAGATATCCTAAGGTGAAGCATGATTTCAACACGGGGTAAATTCTGGGACGGAGCATGATTCCGCCGCAGAGGTTGTTGGTTTGATTTGGGTTGGGTTGATATCAGCATCGCTATATTGGAATATGGTACTAGGAGCGAATCATCATTTGTCATGAGAGGATTTGGGAATTGGTTTTTGCTTGGCATCAGTATCGCTATACTGGAATATGGTACCAGGAGCGAACCATCATTTGCATTTGCTTATTAGGAAGCGATGGCTTAGGAGACAGGTTTTAGGTCCCTATCCCCTAAGACTTTTCAATTTTACGGGCCATAAGGGTCCCATAAAAGCATTTTCTCCCTACGAGTCGAAAGGATCTCGTAGGTGTATTTTCTCCTTAAGAGTCGTGGGGACTCCCAAGTGTATTGCTCCTTTGTGAGTCGTAAGGATCTCATGCGGGAATTTTCTCCTCACAAAGTCGAGAGGACTTTGCGAGTGCATTTCATCTCTTTTTCACGAGTTTGTGCCCTTTCGGGTTTTCACAAACTCGCCGGCAGTCCTGCCGTTTTTACTCACGGAGCCCTTTCGGGTTTTCATCCGTGCCCATTTTGCTTATGGACATACCTTCTTTTTTTCTTCTCTCTTTTTTTTTGAATCTTCCCCACTGGTGGGACTTTGAATGTGCTCTCGCCGGTAGGACTTGGGAGAGATTGGGATCATTTTACGCCCGTGGATTGTATACGGTTTTGCAGGATGTATGATCCAGACCGTAGGGCCGAAAAAAAATTCGAGATTTTGTTGGCGTCTGCATCGCTGACTGGAATATGGTACCAGGAGCGACTCATCATTCGCCATTCGGGTATGGGATTTGGAATTTGGTTGGTGTCTGCATCGCTGCACTAGAATATGGTACCAGGAACGACTCATCATTCGTCATTTAGGAATTGGAATTTGGAATTTGGTTGGCGTCTGCATCGCTGCACTGGAATACGGTACCAGGAGCGACTCATCATTCGCCATTGGGGTATGGGATTTGGAATTTGGTTGGCCTCTGCATCGCTGCACTGGAATATGGTACCAGGAGCGACTCATCATTCGCCATTTAGGGATTGGAATTTGGAATTTGGTTGGCGTCTGCATCGCTGCACTGGAATATGGTACCTGGAGCGACTCATCATTCGCCACTTGGGGATTGGGGAGCGATGGCTTAGGAGATAGGTTTAGATCCCTATCGCCTAAGACTTTTCAATTTTATGGGCCGTGAGGGTCTCATAAAAGCATTTTCTCCCTACGAGTCGTAAGGATCCCGCAGGTGTATTTTCTCCTTAGGAGTCGTGAGGACTCCTAAGTGTGTTTTTTTTTCTTTATGAGTCGTAAGGATCCCACAAAGGTTTGTTCTCCTCATGTATCATGAAGACACATGAGTGGGTCTTCTCAATGGGGCATAATTCCAAAGTCGGAGACCAGCCGCGTAACTGGTGATTGTGGTGGGGCATGGGTATAACGAGAATTATTTGATCCCGTGGATTGTATACGGCAATCAATTTGGGGACTGGCCGTAGGGCTGGAAGAATTTTGGGAAACTGGATTTTGGTTGGCGTCTGCATCGCTGCACTGGAATATGGTACCAGGAGCGACTCATCATTCGCCGCTGTTTTTTTACCACGATTGCTCTATCATTTCAGCTTTTCTTATCGCGAAAATCGCGACTGCCCTATCATTTCGGCTTTTATTCGCGGTTGCCCCCATCATTTCGGCTTTATTTTCATCTTTATTTTACTCGCTGATTTTTATTGCGAGTTACCCTATCATTTCGGCTTTTCTTTATTTTTCTTTTATTTACACATTTTTTATTTATTTACATATATATATATATATATATATATATATATATTTTACATTCCCAGTTTAACGGCTTAGAGGTCGATTATTCCCAGTTTAATGACATGGTGATCGATTGTTTTCAGAGAAAGGCAGACGTCTGAGAGAATCAGTTTCGCGAAGAACTTCGGTCTCCGTTTGTATGAAATTGGCGGTTGCAGTTTGACTGTTTGTTAACACGCCTTTGGACAGTTCTATCTCTCCTGCCTTGTATTGCTTTTCGACCCAATCTTTGAAGATGAAGCAGTCCTCAATGGCATGACCTATCACTCTGTGATAGGGGAAGTATTTGGGGTCGTTGGTCCTATTCGCTTCCTGCGGTCTTTTTGACTCTGGCAGTTGTAGAGCATTCCTCAGGATATCTTTGAATATTTTACGGATTTTATCCCTTCTGAAGGAATAGACCTTGTCCAGCTTCTCTTTCAGTAGAGATTCTCCTCCCTCTCCGAACATTGGCTTCCGAAACTGGTTGGCGTTAGGCCCGCCCGACCCTTGCTTATTTCGGTTAGCCGAGGCATTGAAAGATTCAGTATCGTCGGAATTTCCGCCTTTGCGATTTTCGTCCTTTCGGTTTCTCCAGGACCTATTGTTATTTTGGGAGTCACAAGAGGACTCCCGCTTTGAGCGTTCCAATATCTGGACTTTCCTGGTCAGCTCTTGGAATGTTTTGAGACCCGCGGTACATAGAAACGGGGCCATCCAATTGTTGAGATTTCCGACGAGGAGACTGACAGATTGGTCCTGCTCTATCGGCGGTTCGCATTTGACGGAGAGATTGCGCCATCGGATTATAAAATCTGTGCTGCTTTCGTTGTTCTTTGGCTTGGTCCTTACGAGGTCGGCGATGGTGGTCTTATCGCTAACGCTCATGAACCTCTGCCGAAACAGAGACTCCATTTGTACGAAAGTTGTGACGGAGTCATCCTGTATGCTCGCGTACTAGTCGAAAGCAACATCGGCCAAGCTATTAACGAACTGACGGAGGAGAAGCGCGTCATTGCCCCCAGTATTCCCACATGAGGCTTTGAAGTGGGCAATGTGCTGGTTCACATTTCCCGTCCCATCAAATCTTACGAATTTGGGGATGACATAACCGCTAGGAAATTCTACCAGATCATACTGAGCAGGATATGGTCTCCCATTGCTACTGATATCTTTTTGCGCTTCGGCTTCGGCTACCAATGTTTTGACTTTGTTGGCAACTAAATCCATGATTTGATCTGGAGTTAGTGGGCTACTGTCATCGGTAGCCAAGACACTTTCCGAGATAGGATGCGACTGATTCTCATGCGGTTCGCCCACTTTTGGATTTGAGGGAATAGGTGTCGGCTGCTTTGGGACACCGTTTCCAGGTTCACGAGCAGAGCCCAGCGCTTGATTGGGCGGCTGAGAGGCAAGTCGGGCCATGAGCTGCATCACGACATTCGTCAAGTTGTCGATTTTGGAGTAGAGCTTGGCCATCTCCTTATCTTTACTTCTGAGCTATTTTCGGAGCTCTTTGAGAAGTTGCTGCTCTGCGTTATTGGGACGGAAGATTGGCTCATCTTCGCTTTCCGAGCCCGACTCCTCATGGACCGAAGGCTCTCTCTACCTATCAGCCTCACTAGGAGGATTCTCATCACCCTCCGGAGGATGCTGGTCTTGAGAAGTGACAGCTATATTCACCCAGGTTGGATTTGAGATGTGGTGGCCCCATCCTTGCTTTTGCTGCAAAGGTTGTCGCTGGGATGCGTGCCCACCATGTAGACGGTGTGGATAACACATTTAGCCATCCTTTCATCACTGGCAGCTGGTTTCGCGGAGCGGTTCGAACTTTGGAAATTCACAAATTTTAACATGGCCGGAGCCCTAGCCCTTTTGTTGGCTCTGTATCTGAGCCGCTTCTGCCTCAGCTTCTCTGCCTTGAGCGCTTGGCAGACTTCTGCTCTCCGGGGAGCCGCCATAGGCTGAATGATGGGGAGCTTAGAGAAGATACCCAATTGAGCAGTTGTCAGGGGCATCCCCGGAGCTTGCTCAAGATGCCCTATTGCTTTGTTGGTGTTGATGTCCTTGCCCCCAGCTAAGGCCAAGGAGAATCGTTCAAACACCGGCTTACGTTTGAGTTGGGGCGCCTTCGAGACCACCACATTTGGCCTCCTACCTTTCGAGACTGGTTTGTCTGTCACCGGGGCTTAAGGAGCTGGGATGGCGTTAACTGACACGAACAGGATAGAGCCGAATAGTAGCGGCGGCTCTTCCCATTATCGCCCGAGACTGGCCGGAAGGACCGTCCTGACGTCCATCTTCATCGTGTAGAAGATGGGAGCTGAGTTCATCTTCGGAGACATTGTTGAAAGGTGATTGCTTGAAAATCCTGCATGAAAGAGCATTATTCTAGTATAAATATAGATATGTATATTGATTGAGTTCGCATAAACGTTTAACCCGAAATATGGGAGGAGAGATAGGTCCCACAGAGCGTGCCAGAATCTGTAGGGTGTTTTTCGTCACCCCATTGAGATGGGAATGCGCGCGCGCCTGTCAGGCGTACTACAGATTCCCCCTGCCTAGGGTTGGCCGGGGTTTATTGATTGTAGGAATCCGAATCTCCGGCAGCCGCGGACTAAGCTGCCGTTAATTACCCCTCGCCTTTGGAGAGAGAGAACCTCCGATTGACGGGTTAAACTGGCCATGCGAACTCAATGTGCAGTGTACGTGTGTTTTGTTTTGGAGGGGCTTGGATATATCGGGAGCCACACAGAGTTTTTACGGGAGTCCCGCTACCCGGATAGCGGGCTGGGGGTCAAGGAGGCTAGCAGCCCCCTTGCAGGGTGCGGAGCAGTGCCCCGACCCAAAATTTTTTTGGGAGGGACAGTGTTGTGGAGTGTGTGTGTATATATATACATGTATACATATATGAAAAAAGGGAAAAAGCGTCCAAAGGACGCGTGGGGCCAGCGCCTTGAGCGCTGTGCGCTTAGGTGCTGTGCGCTTAGGCACTAGCACACCACGTATCCGACACGTAGGCGCTTTGCGCTCGAGCGCCGTGGCGAAGGCGCTTGGGCTCTGCGTCCTTGGTTGCTCGGTAGAACCGGGACGGTTTAGCTCGGTGGGTGGCTCGAAGACGAGCGGGAGGCCGAGGAAGATCGGTTCTATGATAGCTCGGAGACGAGCAGGGAAGGCTAAGGAACCTCAGCGTGTAGGAGGGCTCGGAAGCGAGCCAATGATTATTTGTAAGACGGGCATAGGAGTGCTCAGGTATCCATCGAATGTCGGGATATACCCCGAGACGATAACTCGGAGAGAGCCTCCAACGCATGGTGCTTGCCCTGTTTGCGTGAGCCCCGGGACACGTCATCTGCAACGTGTCATGATCTGGGGAGTTACCACTTGTGAGCATCATCACTCCCTGAAACACAATTGTAAACAAAGTCATCTTATCGATTTGCCCCTCAAGTTCTCTTGATTTTGTCGTTGTCGAAAGCTCTCTCAATCAATGCATAGCTTTCCCCAGGAATGGAGATGAAACATGGACAACTACATGCATTACTTATTTAGATTACGCTGAGGATATCGCCAACGTCTACTACAAGGGGAAGAACGCCACAATCTCGAATATATAAGAGAATATATAAGAGGATTTAAGATTTTTGAGCTCACAGTGCTTCTTTTGAGCTATCTATGATCATAGTTACAAATTCGTGATTTGCCAATAATTCGGCGAGGTCGAAAATTCGGATTCGGAGAACTATTCGGAAAAAATCGACAGGCATTCGAGAAAGATTCGGTAAGTGTTCGGGAAATGTTCGGGAAGGATTTCGAGCAAAAAATTAATATAAAATTAATATGTGAGACGCTAGATTTTGATTTCGTGAATTATTTGCTATTTTTTGAATAATTCGCTTTTTTTGAATAATTTACGAATAATTCGGGAATTATTCGCGAATAATTCGGCAATAATTTGGCGCGTTTGGTGATGACGAATAATTCGCAGATTAATCGTCGGTCACATAATTCGCGAATTATTCGCGAATGCGCCGAATAATTCGCGAATTATGTGACTATGTCTATGATCATGTACGCTAACTTGCATATCACCTTGATGGTGGTCTCTTGATGGTCCAAAAGTCTTCTATCGCCGGTGAACTTCATTATTACAAAGTTCGGCCCTGCAATAGAATCTTGGACCAAGACTGCAAAATATCCGGATAAGGCGTCGCTTTTAATTGATAGTCACGGATTCCAGAAGTGAAAGGAAATTGCATCTTATGCCATTATCGTCCGTACAAAATGAAGTGTGAAAAAAATATGTTTCTAACATCATGGTGTACATAGCGAAAGGAATTATGTTAGAATATTTTCCTTGAGAAGTGCGTTTTGAATTTGTAGAATTAATTTCTCCGAAATGGTTCATGCCTTTATTTTTACTCTCTGACTGTTTGATGTCTTCTTCCAGGAACAATTCTCGTGAAATTATCTACTTATTCTCTCTATTCTTAAAAATCTTAAATAATTCAGCATGAGATGATTTTTGTTCATTGATGCAGTTGTTTTCCCTACTTATTGAAAACATAAAGGGTAAATTATCAAAAAAAACCTGGCCCGCTTGGAAGTTGTCTAAAACCCCCTGTAATTTTCAAAATTGTTGGATAGAGCCTGTTGTTCAAAATCTCTGTGAAAATACCTCTAGTCTGTATTTCATTTAGGCCTTGTATTCTCTCAACCATTTGGATGTTGCAAGCAGCTTTTAAATATTAGAATTTGCAGGTAGCTGCTTAGAATTTACAGTCAACTTGCATACAAAGGGTTTTGATTGTGCGCAGGGTTTTTTTAAACAATAACAAAAAGCCCAGGGATTTTTGACAATTTACCCAAACATAATACAGTAGATGTTAAATGGGTATTGTAATCTTTTACGGGGGTTAACCTGCATAAATGCGAGTGATCAGTTTGTCTCTTCTCGCCTGTCGGCTTATGCCACGTCATCCAACGAAAACTGTAATAAAACCGTATACGTCACTTTCTTGTTAAAAGTCTATGCGTGCTTACCGCCGTTTATTTTGCTGAGTTTTTATACACCGTAATCAACGTATGCGGCTTGTCAAAGTCTTATGCGTGTATCCACTTCACTTCATTAAATAAGGCAAGTATTCTTATGTTTTTTCCTTTCTTTTTCCATACTTTATTCTGGATTTAAATAGTAAATCGTGATCTGATCCAAGCAACCAGAATCTATCTGAACCCTGAACCTTTTGCTTAGCCGCAAGAGACTATAGTACTAGATTATGGCACCGGCGGATAGAGAGAAGTTTTAAGATCGATATGTGTTGCCGATAAGATGAGATCAAATGTCCCTATTATTATATAAGTAATAAAATCTTAACAAAATATAGATGTATAATCGGATGACTCAAAACTCGGTTGCACTGATTATATAGATGTGTCTTTTGTTGTAAATATGGCATGTCCGTCGGTCGAAAATTAAAAAGAAATAATCTGCCTGTAAATTTCACCAGAAGATTTTTCTTGTACATGTAAAACTGCAAAACACGAAGTAAGAAAACTCCAACCCAGACATGCGTCTCATAAATTATTCTTTGCTTTCTTGTGCATCCTTCATCACCATCACCATCACCATCATCTTCTAGGATGCTTGCCTTTTAGGATTCAAATCAAATAGTTTTTTTTCATTTCCAAGTGATGGAGGCTGGTATCTCCTTCAGATGTTGTCTTCCGTCGATCTGTCGCAAGCGTGGATGAACGGCTGAGATTGGTATCGGGGGTCGTTTTTTTGAGCGTGTGGATCTCAGTGGGCTTGATTCGAGGTGAAGCCGAGCTACCTGCAAAAGAAGTCCCGGGGCGGTTGTACCACTGTGGACCCTCCAACGATCAAATTAGCCGAGGTATTTGAGCAGAGTAGCGGCTTATTAGGTTAAAATTGTGTTCCCTGAGTCGTCTGGGAGAGGGTTTTTTATAGTGGACGCTTAGAGCGAGCTGGCACGAGATCTTCGCCGGCCGTTATGCCCATGGCATTACGCCTGCGTGAATGACGGGACCCCCCCACCCCCCATTAATGACAAGATACGCTCGTTAATGGGGGGATACGGCGGCGTGGAATGCGGGATGTTGGGTGGTGGATATCTCGCTTCTAGAGAGATACGCAGAGCCGTGGAGGAGGCACTTTGGCTCTGCGTCCTTGGTTGCTCGGTAGAACCGGGGCGGGTGGCTTAACTCGGCGGGTGGCTCAGAGACGAAGGGGAGGCCGAGGAAGATCGGTTCTATGATAGCTCGGAGGCGAGCAGGGAGGGTTGAGGAAGCTCAGCGTGTAGGAGGGCTCGGAGGCGAGCCGATGGTTATTTGTAAGGCGAGTATAGGAGTGCTCAGGCATCCGTCGAAGGTCGGGATATACCCCGGGACGATAGCCCGGGGAGAGCCTCCAACGCATAGTGCTTGCCCTGTTTGCATGAGCCCCGAACACGTCATCTGCCACGTGTCATGATCTAGGGAGTTCCCACTTGTGAGCATCATCATTAGCCCCCCACTCTCGTCTCGACCTATTATTGGGTCGGGTCGAGAGTGGTCTGACCGGTCTCCCGGGATCAGCCTGTAGTCATGAACCTATCAGCGCGGATCTCTGAGGCGGCTGGGCATATCTTCAATAACGTCAGCGGATCAGGGAGGAGATCGTGCATTAAAGAGGGAGCGCCGATTCGCTTGTACATCTGTTGAGGCGCAGGCCACGTGTCCGACGTGGATTGGCGGATGTGACGGGCTGTCGCTGTCGTCTGTGCTCGAAGGGACGTCTCCAATGGTCGTTTGACACGTGGGGCGTCGGCGGCTAGCGGACGTGAAGTTTCGTTTTGGCGGGAAACGGTCTGAGCCGTTGGATGCATCGCCCAAGTAGTATAAATAGGGGTGGGATCCCCCAGGATCCATACTTTCGCCATTATTTTCCTTTTGCCGCGAGAGATAGCTCGGCGCTCCGTCCTTTAGATCGGATCCCTCGCGCTCTTCCCTCGGAGGACTCCATCTTTTAAATCAGGTTAGATGACTTCCTCTGAGGAGTCTGTGGAAGTTGTTAGGGTAGAGTCGGGCGATGAGGTTCCAGTTTTTGGAGCCGAGTCCAAAGTGACTTCTCCTGCTTCTTCCTCTGCCCCATCTGAGTTGGGTTCACCTCATAGAGTTAGGGCCACCCGTGCTGCTCGTCGTCAGGCGACGGTAAGGGTCCCCAAAGTGCGCATTGGGAACGCTCGCGATGCCCCCTCCCTCCTAAGAAACATGGACGAGCTCACTGAGATTCGGGCTCGTTTCCACATTCCCCCTAGCTATTCGCTTCGTTTAGTTAGGGAGGACGAAAGGGCGGATTAGGTGCAAGGTAAGGAGATTGCTTTGTACTTGGATGCATTCTGGGCTGGGATGTGTCTGCCCTTTACCCCCGAAGTATGCGGGGTACTACGTTTCTTCCAACTTGTCTCGGGCCAGCTAGTGCCGAACTCATGGAGAATTCTCCTCGATTTCCTGGTCCGGTTGAGACTTGAAGAAATCCCTTTCAGACTGACCCTTCTCACTTCCTTCCTTTGTTACAAAAATCATCCCGGCACCCGTACGGACGAGCCGAGCTAGGTGTACATTTCCTTCAAAAAACGCTAGGGAGGGATGGCCGGATCAGGGGTAGTAGTTGTTCCTTCTTCCATTCACGAATGGAAGGAGAAGTTCGTATTCGTCGGGCCACCCGAGGGCGAAGATTGGCCTATGCCTATACAGTGGCATAGGGCCGACTGCCCGCGGGTGAAGCGGTCGTCCTCTCCCGAGGCGAGGGCGGTGTCCATGTGGGAGCCGATCCAGCGGGCCGACGTTTTGCTTTCCAAGTAGGCCCTTAGCTAGGCCGGGCTCAGCCTCATTCGATTCGTGGGTGAGTTAAGAGGTTGGACGATCTGTTTTAGACTTGAATATTTCTCTTTTTCTCTTTTCAGCGTCGCTAACTCCCTTCGTGTATTCTTCTTTCTGCAAAGCCAATGGACCGATCCAAATTCTTGGCTGTTATAGCCGCAAAGACAGGGAAGAAGACCGGGGGCGCTAGCTCATCCCGTCCTGGTTCGAGCTCAGCCCCGAAACCAGTCGCACCGGCTAAGACCTCCGCCGCGCCCCGAGCTCCAGAAACCAACCATAGGGAGAGCCATAAGAACGCTCGGGAACCAGAGTCCCGGGCAAGGGAGGTGAGGGATGAGGCCAGCCCCCCTGAGGTCCCCCTAAAGAGGTACAAGAGGATGGTTTCTCGATCTCTAGCTTCCCTGATCCCCGTGCAAGAGGGGGACGTCTGTTTCAAGGTGCCCTCGAGGCTTTCTGTTGCCGATAGCTTGCTTTCGGATATGGAACGATCGGCCGGGTGCAAAAATTCCCCGGGGGACTCTGAAGGCCCAAGTGGCCGCCATCGCTCAGGAGGCTGTTCAGTCAGTATTTGCTTTCCGTTGAGGTTTTCGTCAAGTATTTTTTCCTCGGATCGGATACTTTTAACCCCTTCCTCTACTTTCCTCAGGCCCTCCAGCACTGCGCCCTCATCGTCAACATGGAGTCTGAAGAGATCGCCCCGGCGATGCGGAAGGCGGGCGAGTCATCCTCGCGGGAGGAGGACCTGCGCCTAAAGTTGCAGCAAGCGAAAGAGAGGATAGCCGCCCTCGAAACCAGGGTGATCGCCAAGGAGTTGACGAACTCCAAATGCAATGAGTCCCTTCGACTTCTGAGTGAATCCAACAAGGTCATCCAGACTAAGTTGGAGGAGGCTAAGGTGCTTAACGCAACAATGAAGAAATCGCGGGACACCTGCAAGAGGGAAACCCAGGCGGTGCTTGACGCGGTGAAGCTTTCCGACCTCCCGGCTGTGAAGTTGGTGGAGAGGTACAAGACGTCGGACCAATTCTACGTCGACCTTGCCGACGCCTCGGCCATCGTTTGGCACCAGGCTCTCGACGCTGTCAAGGCGTTGATGCCGGGGTTTACTGATGGCTAGCTTCGGCTCCAGCACCCCCTCTTCGAGGATGAGCCGTAGGGGGAGACCGCCGGGAGTGCCACCAGGGGAGAGGCTGCCGGTGGGAGTGCTGGAGGTAAGGCTCCTGGTGGGAGCACCAACCCAAAAGCTGTCACCCCGGTTCCCAACGCCGACGTTGAGCAGGTCGAGATCCTCCTCGGTCCCAAACCCTGAGCCTTCCTGCCTTTTTCTCCCTTTTATAAATTTTGTAAGCCTCCGGGCACTTTTTGTATGGCTGAGGAGCCCATAGTACCATGTAAAGACTCTCGGATCGTAAATAAAACTGCTCTTAATTCTTCTTCATGGTAATGTTTTCTTGTGCGAGCTCCTGAGCTTGCTAGTCTTTTCTTCTACCCAAAAGTTAGGCCGTAGGTCGATGACCAGTCTTTTAGATGGCGATCGCCTATCGAGTGTAAGCCAGTTAATCGCTAAGTGCAGGAAGGTCGATCCCCTCCTACCCCCAGAGTCGAGGTGGCGATCGTTCGCTTAGAATACATCGGAAGATCCTTCAGTGTAGGAAGGTCGAGATTTGCTCATTCTTTTAAGTCGGACCGGTGACCACTTCTCTTAGCGTAAGTTAAACAATAGCCAAGTTAGAATTGGTCGACGTTGGCCGAGCAATGAAGCTGCTCGGTGGCATCTGGATGAGGGCTTTGGATTGATCGAGCAGGGAACCTGCTCAATGGCCTCTTGATGAGGGCTTCGGACCCTCGGCGTCGGTGGGTAGGGGACTACCATCCAGGGATTGACCGATCAGGGAAGCTGCTCGGTGGCCTTTTGATGAGGTCTTCGATCATTAGAGTAGATGGGTAGGAAGTTAACCGCTAAGGATTGACCGAGCAGGGAAGCTGCTCGGTAGCCTCTTAATGAGTGCTTTCGATCCTTGGCGTCGGTGGGTAGGGAACTACCAGCCAGGGATTGACCGAGCAGGGAAGCTGCTCGGTGGCTTCTTGATGAGGGCTTCGATCCTTAGCGTAGATGGGTAGGAAGTTACCAGCTAAGGATTGACCGAGTAGGGAAGCTGCTCGGTGGCATCTTGATGAGGGCTTTTTGATCCTTGGTGTCGGTGGGTAGGGAACTACCGGCCAGGGATTGACCGAGCAGGGAAGCTGCTCTGTGGCCTCTTGATGAGGACTTTTGATCCTTGGTGTCAGTGGGTAGGGCACTACCAGCTAGGGATTGACCGAGCAGGGAAGCTGCTCGGTGGCCTCTTGATGAGGTCTTTTGATCCTTGGCGTGCCAAGGATTGACTGAGCAGGGAAGCTATTCGGTGGCCTTTTGATGAGGGCTTTTGATCCTTGGCGTGCCAGGGATTAACCGAGCAAGGAAGCTGCTCGGTGACCTCTTGATGAGGGCTTTTGATCCTTGGCGTCGGTGGGTAGGGCACTACCAGCCAGGGATTGACCAACCAGAAAAGCTACTCGATAGCCTCTTGATGAGGGCTTCGATCCTTAGCGTAGATAGATAGAAAGTTATCCGCTAAGGATTGACCGAGCAGGGAAGCTGCTCGGTGGCCTCTTGATGAGGGCTTTTGATCCTTGGCGTCGGTGGGTAGGGAACTACCAGCCAGAGATTGACCGAGCAGGGAAGCTGCTCGGTGGCCTCTTGATGAGGGCTTCGATCCTTAGTGTAGATGGGTAGGAAGTTACCCGCTAAGGATTGACCGAGCAGGGAAGCTGCTCGGTAGCCTCTTGATGAGGGCTTTTTTTATCCTTGGCGTCGGTGGGTAGGGAACTACCAGCCAGGAATCGACCGAGCAGGGAAGCTGCTCGGTGGCCTCTTGATGAGGGCTTTTTGTAACACCCAAGCCCAATACTACTAATTTCAGTTACCGTTTGAACGTAGTGTGGCACTCATTTCATTTATCTTGCTTGTTTGTTACTTACTGTAAATTTTTACCCGGCAAATTCATTTCTGCATATAACAATTTTTGGCATCTAAAATAAAATTAAAAATATTCATCTTGGCCTGCTTGACACCCCTAACCCTGTGGCAGCGTCCGTGCATCGTGTTCTCATCCCGTTCAGTGAAACGGGCGAGTTTGGACGGCTACGCGCACATACGTGTGTCCGTTTTGGGGGTATGCTTTTTTATCATAAAACACTTCATTTTAAATTTTGGATCCCGCTTAAAATTCTATTATTTCAATTTCAAATTTTTGGACTCAACCCGGGCGCGATTTGGAAATGTTTTAATTTGCGCCAAAATCCCAAATTTTAATAAATTTAAACCATCGAATATTTCTTAAACTTATAAGATTTTTTACTGTTTCCCTTATCTTATAAATCATTTAAATCTTTTTATATTTTTTCCCCTTACAACTCTCAACCAATCAGCTCCCTTTCCTTCACTCCCGTGGGCCCCCCTTCTCTCTTCTCTCTCTCCAGTCCCTCTCTACCTCTCTCCTCTCTCCTCTCTCTCTCACTGCCTCTCTCTTCTCTCTCTCACGCATTCTCTCTCCTCTCTCTTCTCTCTCTTTCTCTCTCGCGTCCTCTCCTCTCCTCTCTCTCTCTCATATCTTTAAAATCTCCTTCTCCTTCCATTTATTTCCCTCACGTTAACCCAACCCAGCGAACCCCCCGGCCGCCTTACCCTCGTCACCGCAGCCCAACGCCAACGCCGCTACCACCTCCATCCTCGTCTCATCCACTTCCTCCTTCTCCCTTCTCCCTGTGCACCCCCGACCAGACCCGCGCACCCCTGCACACGCGTTGCACGCCGGATCTGTCGCCGACGACGACCTCGCCTTCGTGCCCCGGCCTTCGTTCAACCCATGTAAGCCTTACCTACCCGTCTTCTTCCTCCTTCCTCCTTCCTTATTTTCAATACTCTTTTGTTGGTGATCTGCAGTTTCGCAGTCGTTGTTTGCCGACCGCCGGAGTTCGTCGACGAACGTCGACCGTCACCACCCGTCCCACCGACCATTGTAAGCCTTCCATCTCCATCCTCCTTCCCTTTCTTCTATATTTTTCCTTTCCTTTCTTGATTGCAACTCTTAACATTCGCTGTTTTTTATCTCGCCGGAATCCGGCGATGCCGACGACGCGTCCCGACGTTCCAGCGAGGTACCCCGACCCGTGTGGTTCCATTGTTCGTCGTTTGGGTTTATTCCGTGCACCCGTCGCGAGTTTCCCCGCCGACATTTTACGTTCCGTTTTTCCCGGTTCGCGACCTGTCGAGGCAAGTAACCCTTGCTACATGCTACACAATATTTACATATATATTATGACACTCTAAACCTGTAAATTTAACTTTGGTACAATCATTTCTCATTTTCATGTACAATATTGTTATATATCATTTTATCTTTAAACTTGGAACCTACAGTTTATAATTGAACCTAATAACCACATTTACCGTCTAATCACATTTTTAATATTGACATAGCTTATGGCATTTATCTCTATAGTTTTGTTCCATTTGGACACTCGTGTGCATTTTAACCTTTAATAGCTGTATTGAACCTTTATATAAATCATTGCACCTCTAAAGTTCTTAAACTTGTTAACATGATTAAAAGGCCATAATTGTCATACTGCATTCGCATAACATTGAGATCATCTCTGTGTCACAACTGATAACTGTACTGCTAATTCAGTGAATCTGCCTATTGCTTACTTCATTGCTTATCTCATGTTGTTGATACCCATGCTTGATTATATAGCCGACTGTGAGTACACCTATGATATCGCTTGCTTCTTGAACTGTCTTACTACCTATACTTTGATTGACCCGACATGGTACCGTATACTGCTTGACTTGACATGATGTACCATGACCCGATCCGTTACCTGATCTTGTGTCTAATGCCAACAAACCTGACATGTAGTCCTCATGGACCGTTCCTATTGTCTATCCAGACAAACCTGTTTACCTGATCCTGTGTTGGCATTAGTTTCTTGATTTTGGGATACCTGACTTGACTTGCACATATAACTTGGGGGTATGGGGAAATCAAAGGTGAAACCTGACTTGTAACTCGACAGTTCACTACCTGTCCTGAGTGTACACATTCCTGTTTTGTGCCTAGCGGCATGTCTCGGTTTCGGCCGAGAATATTGTGGCCGTGGTCCCAGGTATGTACGGGATACTATCGAGTGTACACATTCCTGTTTTGTGTCTAGCGGCATGTCTCAGCTGCAGCCGAGAATATTGTGGCCGTGGTCCCGGGTATGTACGGGATACTATTGAGTTACATCGATGATTCATCAATTTGGTTTCAAAGACTTTAGAACAGAAAACCTGATAGAACAGTTTAGTTTACCCATAGCACACTACCCTGCACTGCTCTGACTTATATTATTGTTACTCTGGTTTATTCATGTTTATATTGCATTGCCTGCTACACTGTTCATATTATATTACTTGGTGACTTAACGCGCTGACGTCTGGGTTTTGCATGGCCCAGATTCCGTACCGCTGTTGCAGTCCGAGCAGGAGTACTTCAGCCAGCAGGCTGAGCTGTGAGTCCTGTAGTAGTTAGTTTTCTTTCATGCATTTTATTTCTGATGTGAGCCCGCATTATGGGACATACATTCCAGTTGTTTGTATTGGATCTTTCGCTTCCGCATTTTTATTATTCTTGACTCATGATTTATCTTGGATTATGGACATGTTTAGATAGTTTTATTTTGTTCTTGATATCTCTACAGCCGTAATGTGACTGTGGATGGATACTTCCTACCCACAGGTAGCATGGTTGGCTATGTCACGTGCCCATTTTAGCGTACTCTGGGAAGCGGTGCGTGACACTTTTGATCCTTAGCGTCGGTGGATAGGGCACTACCAGACAGGGATTGACCGAGCAGGGAAGCTACTCAGTGGCCTCTTGATGAGGGCTTTTGTCACGCCCCGCTTTCCAGAGTACGCTAAGATGGGCACGCGACATAGCCCACCATGCTACCTGTGGATAGGAAAAATCCTTCCACGGTCACATTACGGCTGTAGAGATATCAAGAACAGGAAAGTAAACTAACTATCTAGTACATGTCCATGAGCCATAATGAATGAGTCAAGAAATAATAATATGCGGAAGCAAAAGAATACAATAAATGAAACACCTGGAAAGTAAAACTGCATACCAACAGGATCCTTACCGCTCGGTCTAACAGCGGCAAAACTCCTGATCAGTCTACAACCAAGGTAGAGAAATCTGGGCCATGCAAAACCCAGACGTCAGCGCGTCATAACATCAAGCAATAGTATAAACAGGGGTAGTAAGACATGCAGGTATGAGTATGAGCAAGAATATAATGAGAATATATAACAGTGAATGTGTCAGTATAAGTGACGTGCAGAGATATCTAAACTGTGCTACGTGGTTATCTATTCTAAAGTCTTCGAAACCAAGTAGTGTAATCCTCATCGTAACCCATCGGTGATTATTCCGTAACGCCCGGAAAAATGGCAAACAATGGGTATTCCGTAACGCCCGGAAAAACGGCAAACAATGGGATGACCCTTTGAGTTACGTTCGGTTACAATACTGATTTCCCCATACCCTCAAGTTATATATGTTCAAGTCAAGTATTAAATAATCTAGAGCTAATGCCAACAGAGGATCAGGCAGGTACAGGTTTTTCTGGATAAACAACAGGAACGGTCCGTAAGAACAACAGGTCAGGTTTGTTGGCATTAGACACAAGATCAGGTAACAGGTAAGGCCATGGTACATCAGGTCAAGCCAGGTAATGTATAAAGATGGCATGTCATGTCAAGTGTGTACGGTACCATATCGTGTCAAGTA
This sequence comes from Agapanthus africanus, assembly GCA_030015575.1. NCBI lineage: Eukaryota > Viridiplantae > Streptophyta > Magnoliopsida > Asparagales > Amaryllidaceae > Agapanthus > Agapanthus africanus. The sequence continues at coordinate 28,879,981 of CM057343.1, forward strand.
GTAGGTGTAGCAAGTCATGTCAGGGTGTACAAGATATCATGTGGGTGGTTATAAATCAACCTAGCATAATCATGGGCATACAGAAAAAGCATGTGTACTAATATAACAATAAAATGAAATAATGTGATATGGTATGCAAATAGATATAATTTCAAGGATATGGATGCACAGTTATCGATTAGGGTTACATTTATAGTTCCAATATTAATTAGGATACAATTTATTAAACATGGAGTGTTAATATCACAGTAGTATGTAGTAATGTGATCTATGGATGCAATTATATGTATCTTAAATGCGATGGATGCAAACGGGTATCCGAAAAGTTATAAAACTATAAAATGGTAATGTGGGATGTACAACTAAGCAATATATGATATAAATATTGATATAATAATATTAATATGGAGAGCATATTCAAAACGATTAATAACTATAAAAGTGATATTGATTAACCATGCACAAGAAAGTTCTGTTCAGAAATTCAGCGTCATCCTGATTTGTAAAATAGCTTAAAAATAACAAACGTTCTCCAAAATGGACGTGTCTTATACCAAAACAAAGACAATTCAATAAGGTTTTCATTTTTATAAGTATAAGCATCTCAGATTGTCCCTACAAAAAGTTGTGAACATTCGAAATTGAAAGTTTGCTTCTGGAATTTCCCTGGACAGCAGTTTAGAGACATTTTCATTTGCATTTTACGTTATTTAAACAATTTATTTTGCAATTAAATATTTCATAGAGTTATAGTATTCTGCGTTAGCTTCGTAACGAATTAAAGAACGTATACTAATGATTTTTCTATGATTTGTAATGAATTTTATAAGGTAAGGTGTACAGTAAATTTCAGATTTGTCGTATCCGCTTTTTCAACGACGTTTCATGTATAAACTATAATATTTTCAAATGTATAACATTATAAAATGCAGATTATAAACTAATTAAAGATAATAATAAGAAATATTACGATGATATATATTTTAAATGATATGGATGCAGTATAATGTAGTCTAGTATGTCACAAGATAAGTTTTCATGATCTAGATTTAAAATGATATAAACGGATGCAAACGGAACATCGAAACGTTATAAAATTAAACATGGGGTACTAAATTTAAACTATAGGCATGGTATTTATTTAAATAGGTATAAAATGAATTATATAGCATGTAGCAAGATTAACTTGCCTAGACGGAACAAGAACGGATGTGTACGGAACATCCTTCGTCGGCGAAATGTCGTGACGCGCGCATGGTACACGGTACACGGAACGGTTCCAAACAACGCACAAGGGTGATCACGCAAGCCAGGTATGTTCACTGGATCACTCGGATCGTCAGTGACGAGCACGGCTCCGGCGGTGATCACCGGAATCAAGAAACAAGATCAAGAAAAAAAACGAAGAAAGAAGAAGAAGAAGTAAGAAGAAGAGGTTGTGTATTAAATAAGAAAAGAAAAATTAAATAAATAAAATATATATAAATATATATAGTATATATATGCAAAGGAGAGAGAGAGAAAGGAGTTGTTAGTTTGTTAGGAAATTAGATTTAAAATTTTAAAAGATTTTTAGATTTAAAATTTTAGATAAGAGATTTCAGTTTGTTAAAGAAATCGTATGAAAATATTTAAACTAAATTTTTAAAATTAAATAAATTGAATTTTGGCGGGATACAAAAATATTTCAAAACGCGCCCGGGTCGGGTGTAAAAATTCAGATTTAAAATACGAAAAATATGTGCAACTTTCAAAATTCAAAATGCTCAGGTAACGAAAATGCATACCCCAAGAACGGATGCACGTACATGCGCGTAGCTATCCAAACACGTCCGTTTCACTGAACGGGACGAGAACAAGATGCGTGGATGCTACCACGGGGTTAGGGGGTATCATGCAGGCTATGAAATGCAATTTTAAATTATTTTACATGACCTACAATTAATATATGGTAAAAGATGCAACACCAGGTAAAATGTCAGTATACAGTATACATGAGATGCACGTGTCTATGTAACAAGTCAGGGTAATCTATAAATATGAATCAAATAGGTTCAAGCAAGCGGGTCGGGTCGAATGCAATGTAAAATGTAAAATACTATTCGCACCCAAAACACGATAAATCAGGAAAATACCATAATTAAGGAAATACGAGAACTGGAATTGGTATAAATGAACTAGGGTGTTACAGCTTTTGATCCTTGGCATCGGTGGGTAGGGAACTACTAGCCAGGGATTGAACCGAGCAGGGAAGCTGCTCGGTGGCCTCTTGATGAGGGCTTTTGATTCTTGGCGTCGGTGGGTAGGGCACTACCAGCCAGGGATTGACCGAGCAGGAAAGCTGCTCAGTGACCTCTTGATGAGGGCTTCGATCCTAAGCGTAGATGGGTAGGAAGTTACCCGCTAAGGATTGACCGAGCAGGGAAGCTGCTCGGTGGCCTCTTGACGAGGTTTCTTTGGTGTCGATCCGTCTCCCTTGACCTGTAAAATCTAGGGAGAGAGACCGTCGAAGACAACACGTGGCAGAGACGCGTGAAAGGCGGACTCTCCGTAGTGCGCGTCGTTCTAACTTCCATTTAGCCGTTTGGAGGCATGGTCGCCACGCGGCAGGCCTGGATTGGGAACTTTGAAAAGATCCCGTGAATTGTGCTGCTGAACATGCAAACTTCGGCCTTTTGGGATTCCGTTGGGGCTATAAATTGCGAAGGCGCGTTGGTTATTTTTAGCTTTGCACTTCAGAAAAAATGGCAGCTTTCATCTACTCCGTTCAAGAGATCATCTCTCGTGACGACGTCTACTTATACGATCAGGCAAGCACCGAGGATACGTACCGGACAGTGGTCCAGCGTGTGGAGGAACACTTCGGTAGTCTACTTCCCCGGCGATCATCCCTCCTTCAATTGCTCATGTATGCAATTTGGAGGATGTCACCAGGGCTGCACAAGGCCCTGTCCAAGGAGATGAAGGACGAGGCGGTTGACAAGCTGCACTTGCTCCACCACCACGGCCTGATCTCGAAGAGCCGGCGGGATCGCTGGGTGGCACTTGTTCTGGAGTGCTTTCAGCAAAGGCAGATCGCCGATGGCTGCTCGGCCGATGCGGTCTCTGGCCCTTCCGTGGCGTCGTGGGTCCGCGGGAAACATCAGAGGGAGCGGGCTGAGGAAGCGAAGGCTCGGCTGGCAGCGATCTCCTCGGAGTACCACCACCAGTGTTTTCTTCACCTCCTACCCCTCTGTTGTAATATTTTGTATATATTTTTTCCTTTGTGTAAGGCTGGGGAGCCCATAATACATTTTGATGAATAAAGTTCCTCTTTTGCGATGTGTTTTTGTCTCCTTTTTATTCCCTTTGTTCTTTTGCGTATTTTCACAAAAATGTACCCAGGGGTCTTGGAATCGAGGAAGAGGGAAACATATCGAAGGAGTTTCCTTTAATTCAGGAGACTTAATAATAAATAAAAATTGCATCGCTTCGACAAAGAAGGAAACATATTCACTGAGACAAAGTTTTGAAAACATATTCACTTGTACAATTTGAGCTTCTCGGCGTTGTAAGGCCGCAGAAACTTGTGTCTTCTTGCATCTTATAAGCTATACGCTCCTCCGGGCAATACTTCGGAAACGAGGAATGGGCCGTCCACTTCGGAAAGAACTTGTGCAGCTCGTCTTGGTCTATGAATTCGTTCCGCCTTAGGACCAAATCTCTCGTCTTGAAGACGCGATGCTTGACTCGTGCATTGTAGTAGTGGGCAGTTTGTTGTTGATAAGCGGCGGCTTTGATCTGTGCCCGGTCCCGCTTTTCTAGCAAGATGTCTAAATTAGTCCGGAGCACCAAGGTGTTTGCTTCGTCGTCGAAGTGTTCAACTTTGTAACTAGGCAGTCCAATCTCTACTGGGACCATCGCCTCGGTGCCATAGCAGAGGCTGAAGGGGGTCTCTCCAGTAGGGGTCTTCTTTGATGTGCGTAAGGATCTCCTTCAGATGTTGTCTTCCGTCGATCCGTCCGCGAGCGTGGATGAATGGCTGAGATTGGTATCGGGGGTCGTTTCCCTAAGCGTGTGGATCTCAGTGGGCTTGATTCGAAGTGAAGCCGAGCTACCTACAAAAGAAGTCCCGGGGTGGTTCTTCGACCCAGCTGCCCTGTCTTCCTTCTAGAAGAGTTCGAAGACCTCGAATGACGTCTCTGTTAGCGACCTCGTCCTTCCCATTGCATTGAGGATGCGCGACCGCAGCAAACTTCATTAGTATGTGGTATTCGTTGCAGAATCCTTTGACTTTGTCGTTTTCAAAATTCTTCCCGTGGTCGGTAACAATACACCTCGGGATCCCGAATCGGGATATTATGTTGTTCTGCAGGAATTTGATGGTCGTGGCGGCGTCCGGTTTTCTGATGGGAACGGCCTCAATCCATTTCGTAAAATAGTCCACCGCAACGAGGATGTATTTATGCCCGCCCGTACCAGTTGGGAGTTGGCCTACCATGTCCATCCTCCATTGGGCAAATGGCCAGGAGGAGGTGAGGGTCGTCGTAGCTCTGTAGCCGGAAGACAAGGTATGCTGCCATGGAGTTGACAGCTTCTGCATCTTCTGACGAGCTTTTGAGCGTCTTGGTGAATCGCCGGCCAATAGTACTTTTGGAGCAGTGTCTTCTGGACTAAGGTGCGGGCCCCTTGATGTGCTCCACCGACCCCTTCGTGTATCTCGCACAAGACGTAGTCGGCTTCATGGGGGTCGATGCACCAAAGCAGGGGTTGCGTGTACGACTTCTTGTAGAGGTTCCCATTGCTCCAGACGAAATGGCGGGCTTTAGCTCGAAGGCGGCGTGCTTCCCCTCGGTCTTCTGGGAGTGTACCCTCCTCCAGGAACTCTATGTGAGGCTTCCTCCAATCTCGCCCTTCCTCCTGAGTAGTGTATACCTGAAGTGTTGCATCCCTGCCTTCCATGCTAGGCCGTGGCAAGACTTTGAAGAGGATATTCCTTTTATTGTTAGCCGTATAGGAGGAGGCTAGCTTGCTCAGGGTGTCGGCCTGGACATTTAGGTGCCAAGGAATCTGCTCTACTTGAACTTCGTCGACGTTTTTTCGTAGTCTCTTTATCTCGGCTAAGTACTTTACCATTAGCGGCTCCCGGGCCTCGAAGCGGCCGGTCACTTGGCCCACGACTAAGGCGGAGTCGCTGTGAATTCGGATCATCTTCAGCCCCACTCCGGAGGCGATTCGTAGTCCGGCTAGCAATTCCTCGTACTCCGCGGCGTTGTTTGATGCTCTGAACCCGAACTTCAAAGAGTACTCCATCTCTGCCTCGTTCGGGCCCCGAATGATAAGGCTGGCACCGCTCCCCTCCTCGGTAGAGGATCCATCGACGTAGAGGACCCAGTCGGGGACGGGGTTGGGCACTTCCTCGACCGAGGGCCGGGACTCGGGGACGGGCGTCGACGATGCTTCCTTGTTGGGGATAGTACACTCGACAACAAAGTCTGCCAGGGCTTGCGTTTTGATGGCTTGCCTGGAGCAGTATTTGATGTCGAACTAAGATAATTCCCACCTCTATTTCTTCAGACGACCAGATGGTTCGGGGGAGGCAATAATAGCCCCTATGGGCCGCTCGGTGAGAACGAGGATGGTGTGTGCCTGGAAGTAATGCCGTAGCTTCCTTGAGGCGACCATAAGCGTCAAGACAATCTTTTCTATGGCCGGGTACCTCTTTCCGCGTCTTTGAAGACATGACTCACGTAGTAGACCGGCTTCTGCACTTTTTCGACTTCTCGGACGAGCACCGAGCCAACGGCATGATCGGATACCGTAAGGTATAGTGAAAGCTCGTCTCCTTCGATTGGTCGGGTGAGCAGTGGGGGAGTTTCCAGGTGCACTTTGAGTTGCTCAAAAGCATTCTGACACTCTTCTGACCATTCGAACCTTGGGATCTTTCTCAGGGCTCTGAAGAATGGGAGACACTTTTCTCCGGATCTCGATATGAAGCGACTAAGAGCGACCACTCTCCCCGTGAGCCGCATGATCTCCACATTGCTCTTTGGCGTAGCCATGTTGAGAATGACACTGATCTTCTCCGGGTTACCCTCAATTCCTCGGTGGGTAACCATGAACCCGAGGAATTTCCTGCTAGTGACCCCGAACGCGCATTTGGCGGGATTCAGCTTCATTTTGTACTTGCGGAGGATATCGAATGTCTCGCCAAGATCTTTGGTGTGCTCATCTGACGAGGTCGATTTTATGAGCATGTCGTCGACGTAAACCTCCATGTTCCTCCCGATCTGCGGTTTGAATATTTTGTTAACCAGACGCTAGTATGTAGCTCCGGCGTTTTTGAGGCCGAAGGGCATCACTTTGTAGCAGTATACCCCCCGGTCTGTTGTGAACGCGGTAAGCTCTTCATCTGCCGGGTTGTAGCCGGAGATGGTTGTAGCCGGAGAAAGCATCCATGAAGCTGAGCAATTCATGGCCTGCCGAGCTATCGACAAGCTGATTTATCCGAGGGACGGGATAGTTGTCTTTCGGGCAGGCCTTGTTGAGATCTGTGAAGTCGACGCACATGCGCCACTTCCCGTTTGCCGTTTTAATCGTAACCATATTCGCTAGCCATTCCGAGTAAGCCACATTTCGAATGAAGTTGGCTGCAAGCAACCTATCGACCTCGTCTTCTATCGCCTTTTGTTTGATCGGAGCGAAACTTCATTTCTTTTGCCTGACGAGTCGGCCCATCGAGTTAACCCGAGCTTGTGCGAGATTACCTTGGGGTCGATCCCGGGCATGTCGGCAGGCGCCCAGGCGAACACGTCCGAGTTTCCTCGGAGAAAGTGGATCAAGTCTTCGTGCTGGGCTCCCGTTAAAAGGGATCCGATCTGGACAGTTCATTCATTGTTCCCCTCAACTAGGGGGGCCTCTGTTAGCACCTCCACCGGGGCCCCTTGGATTTCTTTTTGTTCGTCATGAGTATCCAAGGACCTCTGGAAATCACTCACGCTTCAAGGTCGCCGCTTCGCTCGTCGGAGGTGGATGTCGCTGTGAAGCAAATCTTGGCGATTTGCTGGTTCCCGTAGACCCAGCCTATTCCTCTTGATCCAATGGAAACTTGATCGTGAGGTGGTAGGTCGAGATTTGGGCCCTAAGGGAGTTTAGCGTCGGGCGTCCCAGGAGGATATTATAGGACGAGGGGATCCTGGCGACGATGAACTCTACTAGTACGGTTCTCGTACGACCCGCCTCCCTAATGTTAAGGAGGAGGGTAACCACTCCCTATGCCGGGATGGAGTTGTTAGTAAACCCCGACAGAATGTGGGTGGTTGGCCGCAAGTTTGATGCGCCGAGCCCCATACGCAAGAAGCAGTCATAGAAAAAGATGTCCGTCGAGCTTCCTGAGTCGACCAGTATCCTTTGGACCTCGTAACGGTGGACCCGTGCCGTAATCACGAGGGGGTCGTTGTGAGGCAAGGATATTACGTGGAGGTCTTCGTCAGTGAAGGTGATGGGATCGGCTGCTTTGTTTTTCTTCCGGGGCTGTTCGCTGGTTCCATCGACTGGTAGGAGGCGGCGAATCTCGCTGACTCCATGTGCACCCCCGAAGAGACGACCGTGATTTGACCGATCATTAATACGCCGGGAGGGGGTGGTTTTCTTGCTCCCGGTCTGCCTGTCGCTTTTCCCGCAGGTACTTCGCCAGGTGGCCCGAGCGAATCAACTCCTTGATGTAGTCGCGGAGTTGTTTACAGTTCTCGGTAGGGTGTCCCTGCGACCTATGGAAGGCGCAGTACAGACCTCGAGTCTGTTTGGCCGCTCTATTAGTGACCGGAGGGAGCTTGAAGAATTGCTCGCCCTTCGCCTCCTCCAACAGCTCAGTCTGAGAGATGTTGAGCGGAGTATACTCCTAGAACTTCGGGAAGCATGGCTTTGGCCGGTCGACCTTCTTCTTCTCTTTTCTGCCCTTCTTCTTTTGGTCAGCATAGTCTCCCTGGAGTAGGTTTGCGTTTACTTCGGACTCGAGTTGGATTTCCAGCCCCGTCCAAGCTTTTACCTCGGCCATGGTCCTGGGTTGCGCCAATGCAAAGGAGCGGAGCCACTCCTTATGCCTAAGACCTGACCTCAGAGCTGTGATTACAGTCTACATCCCGGTGCTCGGGAACTTCAAGAAGAGCGTTGTAGAAGCGAGCGGCGTATCCTTTAAAGGATTCCCTGTCCCCGCTCTTTATAGTGAAGAGGTAATCGACGATCCGCTTCTGTCTTCTGTTCCCGATGAAATGTCCGAGGAACTGGGCGGCCGGCTTATCAAAGGTAGAGATGGAGCGTGGCATGAGTCCTCGGAACCAGTCTCGTCCAGCCCGTATGAGAGTGGCGGGGAACGCTCGGCATTGGGCACCATCGGAGTTGTCCTGGAAGCTCATGCCCGCCGTAAACGCGTACAGATGGTCTTTCGGGTCGGACTTCCCGTCAAAGAGGGCTACTTTTGGAGGCTCTTTTCTGGATGAGACGCGGACAGCGAGCAGCTCTTCAGTGAAGGGCTTCATAAGAAAGTCGGCGCATACCTGGCCCCCTCGTTTGAAAGATGACCCTCCGATGTATACCCTCGATTTTCTTTTTGAGGGCATCGAGACGGTCGTGGTACCCTAAGGATTCGGCGTAGTCGGAGTTATGGCCATTCCCGCTGGCGGCCTGCGCCTGGCTGCGGCTCCAGTTCCGTTCTATCAGGTTCCTCAGGTCCCCTGGCGAGGTCATTCTTGAGTCATCACGGCGAGTGCCGCCCGCACAACCCGGTCGAGGGAGAGGGTGCCGGCCATACCTGAGAGCGGGCGAGCTGACCGACACCTCCTCGGGAGGGACGAAAGTACGTGGGCCTCGGGGCGGGGAGCTCTTTCACGAGACCTAGGCGTGGAGCTGTGAGATGCCCAACGGGTCATTGAATCGATCGCTGCGGGGGACCTGTGGCCGCCAGAGATAGCAAGACGCTTTTCAGTGGTGCCAGCGAGGGCAGTGTCATCTCCCCCTCGGTGGAGGTCGTGATCCCGGGGAGGGGGGATGGCTACCTGGGGGGCTTGTCCCGCCGTTTGGACGCGGACAAAGGAATCCACTATGGATGCGAGCCTGTCGATCCGTGCAGAGAGGGCGTGAATGGCGTTAAGGGGAGGAGTGAATCCGTCCGCACCTCCGTTGTGGGGAAGGCGGCGGCTTGTGCTTGGATCGTCACGGTGTTCACTCGCCATGAGTTCGAGATCGGAAGATCAACTTTCGTTGAGTGGAATTTTTCGTTTCCCACAGACGGCGCCAACTGATGGAGGCTAGGATCTCCTTCAGATGCTGTCCTCCGTAGATCTGTCACGAGCGTGGATGAACGGCTGAGATTGGTATCGGGTCGTTTTCCTGAGTGTGTGGATCTCAGTGGGCTTGATTCGAAGTGAAACTGAGCTACCTGCAAAAGAAGCCCCGGGGTGGTTGTACCACCGTGGACCCTCCGACGATCAAGTTAACCGAGGTATTTGAGCAAAGTAGCGGCTTATTGGGTTAAAATTGCGTTCCCTGAATCGTCTGGGAGAGTGGTTTTTATAGTGGTCGCTTGGAGCGAGCTGGCGCGAGATCTTCGCCGGCTGTTATGCCCCTGGCGTTACGCCTGCATGAATGACGGGATCCCCCCATTAATGACGAGATACTCTCGTTAATGGGAGGATACGGCGGCGTGGAACGCGAGATGTTGGGTGGCGGATATCTCGCTTCTGGAGAGATACACGGAGCCATTGCGGAGGCGCTTGGGCTCTGTGTCCTTGGTTTCTCGGTAGAACCGGGGTGGCTTAGCTCGGCGGGTGGCTCGGAGACGGGTGGGTGGCTCGGAGACGAGCGGGAGACCGAGGAAGATCGGTTATGTAATAGCTCGGAGACGAGCAAGAAGGGCTGAGGAAGCTCAGCGTGTAGGAGGGCTCAGAGGCGAGCCGATGGTTATATGTAAGGTGGGCATAGGAGTGCTCGGGCATCCATCGAAGGTCGGGATATGCCACGCCTCGATAGCCAGGGAAGAGCCTCCAACGCATGGTGCTTGCCCTGTTTACGTGAGCCCCGGGACACGTTATCTGCCACGTGTCATAATCTGAGGACGTTCCCACTTGTGAGCATCATCACCAAGAGAATAGTTTTACAACAAAAATATAGCTTTTTTGCTCATGCTTCGTTACTTCTTAACCGTGGTATCAAGTCAGGTCGAATTTGATCAGACCATGACAGTTTCAATCCAAACCCGACCCATCTCCAATCGGGCGACGCAGGTCTAATCACGGAAAAAACCGGTACCTGTGCAGCCATCCACCCAACAAAAATTCAAATGAAAAGGACCTCTTTACAAATGGTATAAAAATACAAGGACCCACAAACAAATTTATAAACCCCTTTTCAAACTTCGAATTCAAAAGCCTCGAGAGCGAAGACTCGAAGCACGCGATGCGAATGGATCGAGCGCAGGCCTCCACCGTCGTCGCGATCGAGTGCGTCGCCGGCGGAAGCTCCACCGCCTCGGAGTGGAGCGGCGACACGCTGCAGACCGGCGACGTCGTCGACGAGGTCAAGATCGGCGCCTCCGCTGCCATCAGGTCGCCGTTCAAGGGCGGGAGGAGCGGGTCCACAAGGCCCTCCACGCGGCGTTCAAGCGCGGCGACACGTCGATTAGGGTTAGGGTTCGGAGGGGCAGCGGAGAGGTCGCCGAGCTGCAGGCCTGCATCGTGCCGAACGAATCGGCGGGGAAGAAGCAGTACGTTCTGAGGTCGATCCACGATCCCAATTACGCCGTAGGGTTTGTTGATAGGATGGAGAGCGAGTGCATCGCGCTGCAAGGTGAGGTCTTCTTTTGCTTAAAGCTTCGATTTTCCCCCTAAATTTTGTGAAATTGGTTGGTTTGCTGCAATTGGGCGATAGTATGATTGTCGTTATCGTCGGTTTAGTATTTTTGGGCGGCTATTGACATCGGTTACATTTTTTTTTCTCTTACTTTATACCTAAAATGTAGAGGGAATGGGAGGAGATAAGATGTTGGAGTCATTGTCATTAAAATTCTGAATTTTGACAAACTTTTCCGATTGTGTACCCATTTGGAGTGGTTCTACATGTGAATGTTTAGGAACCACCGCTGAACAGTTCATGCTTATTCGTGTAAATTGTATATACAACCCCCATTCATCATTGCCTATTGGAGCAGTTTGATTTTCGTCTATGTGCTGCTGTGAAATATTTTCATCACTTACTTTTGCCTTAACTATTAGAATGTGCACATCCTTCCTTAAATTCCAAAGTTAAAATGTATCCGATAATTTTGTTGTAAATTTTTGGGAAAGAAAACCCTGGTAGTATCTACAAGGCTACAAGTAGCTACAAATGTTTATTCAAATCAACATTGCTATTCCATAATTTTTCGCCTATAATTTTCTCTCCACGTATGGCACTCCT